>ML784100.1:1423565-1442932 GCA_009831015.1 Picea engelmannii | reverse complement strand
CATCCAAAAACCTAACCCTAGGAGATGAAGCACCAAAAGTCATGTGGGCCCCGTTTGGGTAAGTGAGTACATCAACTTCCCGAGGTCGTAACTTTTGCATACGATCTCCGTTTTAGGCGTGTGATAGCTCGTTGGAAAGGTATCATCGAGGAGATTCATTTTGGGGGCTCTATCATGCCTTTGAATATAATTGAGAGCCTCGATATCGAAAAAACTTCATTTGGACCCTCAAAATGGCCCCGGAAGTTAAAACCTGCTAAAAATAGTAAATTGCCAAAATTGCCAGAAAGTCGTTTTGAGCCATTTGGAAAAGGTGGGTGGCCATCGATATCCACCTGGATCAATACTGTGCAAAAACTGAAAAACTGAAAGAAGCAATGGTGGGGGTCTAAGTGGAATAGGTGGGTGGCCACCAATATCCACCTGGATCACTCTGCTCTTTCCTGAACTTCTTTTGATCATCCCAAGCCATCCAAAAAGTAGGTCTTTCTCTTTGTTGTTCATATAAGCATTTTTCCCTTCTTATCGTTTCTTCCATAGTCTTAGGATCATCATACTGAATCCTGCCACCAATAGAAGGTGGCATTCCACTCAGATATATCTTAATCTTGACAGCCTCATCTTTGATGAACGAAACATACTTCAGTAGTTCCAAAAACCTTCATTCGTATTCATTGATGATCATGCTGCCAACTTGAGTTCGAAGAACTCCTTCATCTTTTTGTCATAGTACCTTTTGGTCAGGTATTTCTTCTTGAAATACCTCTTGAAATCCTTCCAAGTGATATCTTTCTCTCTGATGTGATGTACTTGCACAAACTGATCCCACCACATGGATTTAGTTGATACATCGCAATTCTTCCTTCTACTTGAGGGGAATAATTCTGCAGTTGGAAATATTTCCTCATGCCTAGAAACCATGTTTCGACATCTTCCTCCTTCTTATGTTCTCCATCGAACGTTGGAGGCTTGGTCTTGTTCATCTCTCCTTTCAATTCATCCCTTCCAGATGTTCGATGTTTTCTAGTAGGAGATGAGCTTGAACTACTGTATGCTTCCCTACTGGAATGCTTTGGGGAGCGACGATGATGTCTGCTACCACTCCTCGATCTTCTTCTTCTCTCAGGGGTCCTGCGACTCTCTGTCTTGCTTGAGCCACTCCTCTTCTCCAACTTCCTTTCTATTCTTTCTAGGTTCTTCAACATTTTAAAGTTGAATTCTCCCTACTGATCCCTGACCCTCATGAACTTTCGGCTATCAGCTCGGTGAGCCTGGGCATCTTTCTGCGATATTTCAATGAGTTTCATCATATGACCTTCCTTATCCATCTCTTTTTTGTGCCCATTAGAGTTTGATCCTTTGACTCCCAAGTTGACATCCCTTCCTACCCTTTTGTCCTCTGTTTCGGAGGCAATCTGTACCTTTTCCATTTCTATACTCAGCATAGATTCACGGTTGACTTGACACTCGTTGAACTCTGCACACACAATGTGCAATCAACCGAAGTTTGTCAAGCCCTTAAACCTTCAAGAAACTTACAACAATCATAAACCAACATGAACAAGAAAAACGTTTCGATTCCATTAAGTTTTCTGAGCTCTGTTTGGCTCTGCAAATTTAGGGACTTCTGGTTTCGGGGTCTCGGTCCATGAGACTCTCATACTCACTTTCGGGTGATAGCTCCCTCTTTCTCCCTACCCTTGTAACCAAAGGCACCTTTCACAACTTCACGATCTCGCGAGTTCGCGAGTCTAAGACCCTTGACTCTTCTTCCTCCAAACGTTGATACCCGAGATGCGATACGAGTATGGCTCCCTCCTCGCTAGCACTTGCTACATATAACTGTATGCTAGGGCTAAGTGCTAGCACCTCTTGCAACTCACGACTTTGCGGGTTGGAGTGTTGATCCCTCATGCTCAACCTTTGCAAATCCCGAAATCCCGATTTACTTTACCCTCCGGGCCCACATAGCACAACTGTCTCCACATCTACAGTGGCGAGTCGCACCCTCAGGAGGGTCCACGTTATCTATGGTGACATCATCGGGTCCCACAATTCTCATTTTTCTTTTGTCCCACTTGCACGTGGTACACACCCATGTGTCCACATCCATTCCAAGTGAAATCCAATGATTAGACCTTTCTCAAATCTATGGCGCAAATCCTTTCGGCATTTCAGGGTTTCAGGAATCGGGAGTTCGTGCATCTACACCTCTCGAAATTTCATTTGCCAAAATCCTGAAATTACTGTCTAGCCCTCCACTTGATCCAACGGTCAAGTTCCTATCTTATGATCTACAGTGTAGATCATTTCGGAATTTCGGGTTTTGCTATTTCATGACTTGTGAAAACAAGGTTCTTCCCTTTTGTCTTCCTGGGTGCCGAAATGCCGCACGGAAGCCACGTGTTTCCCCCGATGGATTGTCCCGACGAATTCGGGGTTTCACGCATCATGATTTCCACGTTCCTATGCAACTCGAAAGGGTTTTTTAAACCCTGTGCACATTTTCTAGATCTCACGGTCATGAGGGTTCTCCTTTTCCCCGAACAGATCCTACGGCTCCCACACTTCTGGTGTGGAGTCCTCTCTCCCTGTGGCCAGATGCCAACCCGGTTGTGGTTTCATAACACCACTACACCTTATGAGCTTGGTAACACGGTCAAGTAACTCCTTGACACTTAGGAGCATTCAAAGGTTCGAAATTGGTCCTCCAGACACAATTTCTCCTCGAACCCTCGATCCAAAGACCACTCAACTGGCCCATCTAGGCTCAGTGTTGAAACCTTGGCTCTGATACCAAACTGTAATGTTCTCGACCATCAACCCCATGGTCGGCCAACATTACTACACGAAATAACAATCTCATACTTAATTCTATATATATGACATATACATTTAAGTAAATGAAACACATTTGAAATCAGAGTAACCATAAGAATTACTACTATTATAAATAATCAATGGCTTTAACATTAATTTGTATGCACATAAGAATACATAATAAATATAAATACACAGACATGCAGAAAAGTAATTAAAACATCATCTGGTACTTATCTTTGAAACGGTGGTAATTCCACCAACCAGGTGCAGGCCTTCCACTAACCTCCTAGCCTTAGACCACATTGCTCATGAAGTTCAGTAGTGGGTCACCCCCGAGCTAGGACTAAGCTCCACCCCCAAGGCAAGGAATCCTAGGCTAGGCTGAGGTTACAGGGAAAACACACAGTCACAAGGAAAGAATTTTCTCCCAGGAACCACTCATACTCACTGCTCACAAACTCTCCTTCCCCACATGCCTGTTCCACCCCAGGAGTATACACCTTCTCTGTCACCTAGACAGTCCTTTGACTGCTAACCTCCCTTGCCTTGGTTTTCAGCAACAAACTGGACCAGAAGTCTCTGAGCTCTGTGGCATCTACAGGATTCCTTCCAAGAGTTCTCTCCTTCCTTTGCGCACTCTCTCACCTAGAGAGAGTCGCTCACAGGCCCAACAACCTGTTCTTCCAACTTTGCCACCTCTCTCACCTAGAGAGAGTGTTGTACTAACTGGCCAACAAGCCACACACAGTCCAGCACTGCGTGGCCACAACAACCCTCGGGGAAAATAGACACGGGCTTTCCAAACAGGCTCAACAATGATAGCATGGTCTCACGGTTATGGCTTTGGGATAGAGACTCCACACACAGGTTCAATCTTCTTAGACAGAGGATGCATTGGATTTTCCAGAAATCAACACAGGCTATCCCTGAAATCAGCACATAGAC
Organism: Picea engelmannii; assembly: GCA_009831015.1. NCBI lineage: Eukaryota > Viridiplantae > Streptophyta > Pinopsida > Pinales > Pinaceae > Picea > Picea engelmannii. Next base: position 1,439,164 of record ML784100.1, on the reverse strand, counting down.
TTCGCCCCCCCCCCCGGTTTCAGAATGACACGAGGTCTCTTGCAGGGGTCGGACGAAACGTACGGTTCAGAAGATGCACATGGCTCTTCCAGAGGTTGGACGAGTTCACACCTCGGTAGTCGAGGGTCGAATTGTGGAGGAACCCCCACCACAGCTCATCTCAACTGTTTTATTTGCCTGGGCTCGGGTTGACACTTGTCACCCATGAAACTGCATGCATTCCTTCCATTTGGAAGTTGTTTGTCTTTCCAAAAAGAACTTAGGATAAAACATAATATTCACATGTCTTTTGGAATAATATTTTAATATTATTCCCTAAGGACTTAAGCCCCTAGGCTCAACACTTAGCCTCTCTTCCCACCTTTCGGCCCCTAATCCCTTGCCCACTCTGTGGAAGCTTAGTCCCCCATCACTCATTCATCGTGGTCGGTCTGCATGCGATGGTGTTTATATTTTATTACTATTCCGCATAAATACAGGTACAAAATCAGGCTCTTGGCCTTCAACAGTTAGGCTCTCTGGCCTAACAACCACATAAGCCCACTAGCTTATATAAACTCGACTCACCAGCCTATAAAACATATTTACAATTCATTTCATAAACAATATTTAAAATAGGGCTCAACCTTGGGGACATTACAATAATGCATGAGTAGCAGTACCCCTCAAATACCTGAGAATCCACTTTACTGCCTCCCAATGTTCTTTACCTGGATTGTTCATATACCTGCTCACAACTCCCACTGCATGTGCAATATCTGGTCTTATGAAAACCATTGCATACATCAAGATGCCAACTACTGATGAATAAGGGACCCTGGACATGTATTTTATCTCCTCCTGTGTATTGGGACACATTTCCTTAGTTAATTTGAAATGGTTGGCTAAAGGTGTACTAATTGGTTTTGCATTCTACATTCTAAACCTCTCCAACACCTTCTTTATGTACTCACCCTGAGACAATGTCAATTTGTGATTTTTCCTGTCTCTTGTTATTCTCATCCTTCATCGCAAATGAATTAGCTAATTTATTCTTGAGCACATTTATATCCTACATATTAGACCCTACAACAAGCATGTCATCTACATACAATAGCAAGATAATATAACTTCCATTTTCTAGCTTTTTAAAATAAACACAATGATCAGAATGACATCTACTATAACCCTGTTCTATCATAAACCTATCAAACTTCAAATACCACTGCCTTGGAGCTTGCTTTAGGCCATACAACCTCTTCTTCAACCTGCATACCAAATTCTCCTTCCCTTTGACCTCATACCCCTGTGGTTGATGCATATAAATCTATTCCTCCAAATCCCCATGGAGAAAAGTTGTTTTTACATCTAACTATTCAAGATGCAAATCTTCTACTACCACGAGACTCAAAGTAGTCCTAATTGAAGTCATTTTAACAACAGGAGAAAATATTTCATCAAAATCTATACCTTTCTTTTGTGCAAACCCCTTTACAACAAGTCCTGCCTTGTACCGTTTTTCTCCTCCATCTTCTTCCTTCAACTGGTAAACCCATTTATTCTACAATGCTCTTTTTCCTGCAGGCAACTGAACCAAGTCCCAAGTCTGTTTATTTACCAAGGAATCCATTTCCTCCTTCATGCCTTGCTCCCACTTCTTTTTGGTGTCTACCTGCATTGCCTCTATGGTTCACTAGAATCAATCAAAAATAAATAATACAATGAAGGAGAGTAGCGTTCAGGGGGTATACTTAACCTGGTAGATATTCTAACTACACTTGCAGGAGTTTGAGGTACATGTTGCTCCTGTTGTTGTACATTTTGATTTTCTGGTTCCTTTGGAATTTCTTTTCTAGTGATCTCAACAAACACCGTGTATTGTGGTTTTTCTTTTTCCTGTTTCTTTCCCTGCAAATGATCTTTGTACATGACCTTCTCATTGAATATGCCATCTCTACTCCTAATGATTTTGTTATTTTCATAATCCCATAAGCGATAACCAAAATCATTAACACTGTATCCAATAAAGGTACACTTCTTGGATTTTGCCTCAAGCTTTGTTCTATTTTCTTTATCAATATGGACAAAAGCTTCACAACCGAAAGTCTTCAAAAAATAATAGTTTACCTTTTTTTCTGTCCATGCCTCCTCTGGAATTCTACTATCCAAAGAGAATGAAGGTCCTATGTTTATTAAGTAAACAACAGTATCTACAACAACTACCCAGAATTGTAAGGGAAAACAAGCATGCAATCTCATACTCCTTGCACGCTCCATGAATATTATGTTCATCCTTTCTGACACACCATTTTCTTGTGGTGTTCTTGGAACTGTATTCTCTCTACAAATCCCATGGTGTGAACAGTAATAATCAAACTCCTTGTTGAAATATTCACCTCCATTATCTGATCTGAGACACTTCAAACTTTTTCTTGTCTCATTCTCAACCAAAGCTTTCCATTTCTTAAAAGTATCAAAAACATTAGATTTTTGTTGAATGCAATAAACCCAAGCTTTTCTAGTTGCATCATCAATAAAAGTAACATAATAACGAGAGCCACCAAGAGATGATACCTGAGTTGGTCCCCGTACATCTGTATGCACAAGATCTAACCTTTCATTCTTCTTTTATTTTCCGACTCTAAGAAATCTGACTCTCTTATGTTTTCCATAAACACAATGCTCACAGAAGTCCAAATCAATTTGTTTAAGATCTAGCAACAAATTTCTTTTGTGAAGTATCTGCATTCCCTTCTCACTAATGTGTCCCAACCTATGATTCCATAGTGTTGTATCCACTCTTGTAGAAGCTAAAGAGATAGAAGAGGCAGTATTACCAGTACATAAATACAATGTACATACCTTCTCTCCTTTTGCTATCACCAATGATCCTTTGATGACCTTCCACATCTTATATGTAAATATGGATATACAAACTTCACTTGCCAACTGTCCGGTTGAAATTAGATTTTTTCTTAGATCTGGAACATGCCTTACCTCTTTCAACAACCATTGGTTTCCATTGGTTTGTTTTATTTTTACCCTTCCCATTCTAAAAATTTTGCATGGTGCATCATCACCCAAATGAACCTGTCCAAAATCACCTTGAACATAATCTAGAAAATGTTTCCTATGGGGTGTGGCATGAAATGAAGCCCCTGAATCTACCACCCGAAACTCAGAAATATTATATATAGAAAGAATCAAAGCATCTTGTAACACATCACCTATTACATTTGCTTCCTGATTTCTCTCCCGTTGTCCATCTCTTTGTTTCTTTGGAGCTCTGTAGTCTTTCTTCAGATGTCCTTTCTTCCCACAATTCCAACACTCTATCTTTCCAAGTATGGATTTGGATATGCCCTTCCTAGAATTCCCACGGTTCCCTGAGCCCTTTCCTTTATCCTTTTGTCTTCCCATGTTCTCCATGTTTAACGCATTACCTAATGTCTCACCTGTGATTTTCTAACGCATTTCCTCACTAAGGATAACACCAAGAACATCATCAAATTTTAAAGTATTTGAACCAGAGACATAGTTACTTACATCCATGACCAAGTCGTTCCAACTTTCTGGCAATGATCACAAGATTAGAAGAGCCTTGGCCTCATCATCAAAGTCCACTTTTACATAACTTAGTTGATTAGTAACTGTAATAAAATCATTTAAATGATCTACAACATACCCACCTTCTAACATCTTCATATTAAATAATCTCTTCTTTAGAAATACATTATTGGACATTGAGGGCTTTTCATACAATTTAGCCAATGCATCCATCAAATCCTTCATTGTCTTTTCTTTCGAAATATTGAAATCCATCGACGCTGCCAGGCTCAGTCGTATCATTCCTAGAGCCTTTCTTTCAAGAATCTCCCATTCTTCGTCCTTCATAGCCGTCAGATTCTTTGTTATTCCGTCCAATGGTAGGTGTTAGTAACATTTTTTGTCCAAGGCACAAGAGCGTTCAAGTCTGCAAGTGGTGCGAGAAGCACCCAAGCACAACACGGAAAAGTCTCATTTTTGGTTTCCAAGCAAGTAAGTGGGCAAGATTATATTGTCAACGGTCAGGATCCATCCATAGGAGCAGATCAACGGTTGGCCGGAAATCGAGGCTAGCGGAGCTGCGCTGAGATTAGCGTGATGGATAGCAACCGTCCATCCAAAGGACACGTGGAATGAGATCTAGTCACGTCGGTTTTTCGGCATTCGGGAGTTCAAAGGGTGAGGGTTCTATGTCATTCTATATCTCGAAACCCCGAACCCCGAAGCGTCGAAAGCGCCATGAGTCGGGCCCGCAGTATCACGAAGCAGTCTCAGCCGTCCATCCAAAGGTGACACGTGGTGCACGACGAGGCCCCTCGCCTTTTCGCTCATCGCGACTCTGACGCACAAGGAGCAGCTCCTTCATATCCCCGAAACGCGAAGTGCCAGGAGCATCCAGGACCCGAGCCAACAACATCACTGAGTGAGCTCAGTGCCGTCAGATCTGAGAGGGACGTGTGGTGCCAACTCAAGCCATCTCGACGTTTCGCTCATTGTGATTTTAAGAAGAAAGGATCAACCCCTTCCTATTCGCGAACGCCGAAAACGCCTTTGAGAATAAACGCAGGGTCACAGCTCGTGGTCACATGGGAAAATAGAAAGAGCTATGAAAAAGGGGCCAAGGGTGTCGAGTCCAGTCACCGAAAGGATCATCGTGATTTCCAGGTGCCATCTGATCCGACCTCAGTCCTAGTTTTTGCTTGGAGTAAATGAAGGTGAGAAGGGATGGTTGAAACCTCTCCTCATTCATTAAGTGTAGGGTATGGAGGGTCTGGTAAGCTGTCTACTCGAGAGGGTCCTGTGTACCCATTTTTCCAAAGAAGGCCATGTCGAGTCCTCGACTAGCTAGAGAGGTCTGCACACGCCAACTCAGCATTTAATGGCTCAGCTACTCCCCTTGCAGGAGCCATGCGCAGTTAAGGTGGCGTCTGACGGAGGATATCTGTCCAAATTTGGCTGAAGGGACACCAAGCTTTGGATGACTGAACACGCCTCTGTTAGGCGAATTCTTCTGAGTATATAGACTTAGTTTTTGTATTTTGTAAGCATCGATGGTTGATCAAGGCTCCCAATTGTAAAGTTTTGATGAAGCGTTGGTCGCTCTGGTTAATGTATAAGGCATTTGAGACTTCTTACTTTATGGATGTCAACCTCTTTTCCATCTCTTTGTTTACTGTGTTATAACAGCTCGGAATTGGAGGATCCAATCGATTTGTAGCTGTTATAGGATGATGTAGGTTGGATCACTGTAACAGTTGCATTGTTTCTAATCGGTTCCTGTGATTTTATTAGCGCTGAACGATTTGGAATTGGAGGATTCAGTCGAGTCACCCCTCAGCTCCTTGAAGCTCTGGACCAAGAGGATCTTGGCTTCTGAGTTTTTCATCCTCAAGCTTCTGAAGGCCTGTCGCCCGAGGCAGTCTTGCTCACCCTTCTCACAAGTCTTCCATCTACCACCCTTTAATCATCTACTGACGGAAGTTGGATCAAGACCTCCCTTGCTCTCTACATACCAGGCCCGGTTTCCTGAAGTTAAAGTTATATCTTCTTGAGTCTTTACCCATTCGATCACCCCATTAAACAAATCGTGACATAAAAATGATGGGCGTTGGGCTCTGTTCCTGCAACCAATCCAGGAGTGACTTCTGACGCTAACATTTCTGGCGCCGTTGCCAGGGAAAAAGTTGAAGATTTTCCCCGGGATTGAACGACATTGAGCCTCTAATTCTGAAGGTGCATCAGGTATCAGAGCCTTTAAAGATTTATACTGTGCACCTGGCGACTCCATTGTGACAACTCCACTATGGCGAACCTATCGTGTTAATTGTGGCTTTCAGAGGTAGACACATGCGGTCTCATCCACAACTGCCTCTAGCTACACCTGAAACTGATCCAGAGGTGGTTCTCAGAAAAGGAAAGGCCTCTGAAGAAGAAGCTTCCACCGTTGAACCAAGTAATCCACCATCTCCTTCTGTAGGAACTCCATTTTCTCCTCCTCAATTTCTTAATAGACCTCTTTCTGAGGTTTCCTGTTTCCTGAATTTCAGGAGTGTTCCTGTTGAGTTTTCCCCTCCTGGTCTGGGATTGGAGGGAGAAATTCTTGTCATTCCCCTCTCCTCTGAAGCTGTACCCTGGCGTAGACCCAGGACCACAGAAGATTTCCCCACTCCTATATTTACCACTCCTCCTCTTGTTACCATTACCACTCCTGCACAAAGAGGAGCATCTGTTGATTTGAACCCGTTAGCCTTCTCTTTAAATCTCCTTTTGTTTCCCATTCCACTTCGAGACTCTTTCCCAGTAGCCCCTTCACGAACTCCTTCTCCTCCAAGTTCTCCTCCACCTAATATTCCTATGGCTGGTGCTTATCCCCCTCTAAATAGAATGGATGCCATAGTCACTGCCAGATATGCTCCCTTAATCCTACCCCATCCTATGAATCCTCTCCCTACTGGAGAATACTTGAAGTATATGCCCAAGTTCACTGGAGAAGGGGACGTAACTGCGGAAGAGCACCTGGCTGCTTTCTATAGTTATGCAGACAACCTGAACATCGAAAATGAAGATGTTTGGATGAGAGTTTTTGTCCATATCCTGGATGGTGAGGTGAGGAAGTGGTTTAGAGGATTGGCCCCCAGATCTATTGCTGGGATCGAAGCCCTGGATAGTACTTTCCTGAGGCAGTGGGGAGATAAGAAGGATTTCATGTATTACATGACAGAGTTCGGGTCTTTGAAGAAGATGGATGGAGAGTCTGTCTCTGACTTCTCCAAAAGATTCAATAAGATGTATAATAAAATTCCTACTGAAACAAAACCCTCATAAGCCTCGGCCAAGATTTCTTATGCTAGTGCGTTTGGCCCCAATTTTTGTCTTTTATTGAGAGAAAGAAGAGCCACCTCCTTAGCTCAAATGAAAGATGCGTCCATAGAAGTGGAATCCAATGTATTAGCAGCTGATAGACTGAGGAACAAGGCCGACGCGGACAAAAGAAAGGGAAGGACAAAAACCTTAACTTTTGGCTCATTGGTGCCCCACCCTCAAGTGGATGAGCTGACCAAGATGGTGAAGTCTTTGTCTGCAAAGATGGAGAGAATGAAGGTGGAGGGGAGGCAAGAATACAAGGGCCCTCAAAACACCGAAAACAAAAGAGGTTTTAGGAGGACAAACAATATTACTTCCTTGACTGTGCCAAGAGAGAGGGGAAGATACAGAGAAGACCATAAAATTCAGGTCCCTTTTCAAAACAATTTTATGGCCGAGGAAGAAGAGGGGGAAACAGATGAGCTGGATCTTGAAATCCATTGCTTCGGAGACACTCCTCCTTTTCCTCATCTCACTCAATCAGCATACGAGGAGTCTCTCATGGACAGTAAGCTAAATGAACTGAGTAAGGGAGACAAGGCTAGTGGCAGCCAAGGCAGGTATGATCTGTGTTCCAAGAAAAGGACAATAGCGCCTGATGTTCCTGAGCAGTCCACTAGAACAGAGAAACCTGCTAATGAGGTAGCGGACAGTCACAGAGGTAAGAAGCACCAACCCCTCTCTCCCATAGTCCAGAGTCATGTTCCCGAAATAAGAGAAATCCCAAAGCTTACATCTTCTTTTAATTTCGAGCATGAAATTCAAAACATCAGAATCCCTGTGCCCCTGACCGAGTTGATTAAACATGAAGGATTCAGGAAACGCTTCTCTTAGCTTTTACAGTCTGAGGTCTCATGCCTTCCCATGGACTCCATCAATTTGCAAGATGAAAAGCTTGCAGTTTTCCTAGGTCCTATGGTAGAAGACAGGAATGACTCATCCCCTCCCTTCTACACTTCCCTGAACATACATGACAAGGTACTGCACAATTTCTTGATGGATTCGGGGGCTTCTCACAACCTCATGCCCAAAACTGTCATGGAAGAGTTAGGGCTAGAAGTCACTCAAGCCTATCATGACCTCTATTCCTTTGACTCCAGAAAGGTTCAATGTCTAGGATTTATCAAAGACCTGGTCGTGACCTTGTTTCAGTTGCCCATGAAAAGTGTGGTCATGGATATTGTAGTGGCTGATGTCCCCCCCCAAGTTCGATATGTTGTTATCAAGATCCTGGATAAAAAGGCTAGGGGGAAATTTGCAAATGGACCTCACATATGCTACTATCCCAGTGTTTGGAGGAGAGCATCAGAGGCTATACAGGGAAGCCCAACTGGCCTATATCATTAGTGATGAGGCCAACCCAACCAACCATCCCATTTTTTCCTTGGACACTGATTTAGGTTCCAGTGTACTACAACTCACTAATGCTCCCGAGCCTCTTCTAAAACTCAGAAATCCGCCCACCACTTCCCATAGATTTCCTCTCTCCATCACCCCCATCTGGAAAATAGTCTTTGATGGATCATTTTCCAGGGAAGGCGCTGGAGCGGGGCTGTTTTTTGTGTCACCTGCTCAGAAAACCATATCTCTGTCATACAAACTAGAATTTGAAGCTACCAACAATGTGGAAAAGTATGAAGCTCTTGTCCTAGGATTAAGAGACTCAAGGGAAATGGGAATTCAGGAAGTAGCAGTGTTCGAAGATGCATAGTTGGTGGTCCAGCAGATCAGAAACACTTATCAAGCCAAGCATCCTTGACTCAAAATCTACAGAAATGAGGTATGGGACCTAGTTGACAGTTTCTTTTTGGCATTCAACATTTCTTTTGTACCAAGAGAGAAGAACACAGTGGCAGATTCCTTGGCTACATCAACAAGCAATTTCAGAGTACCTTTGCCGCCCAAATTTAGATATGATGTGGAAGTAAAATACAGGTCCTCCATACCTGACAACGTCAAACATTGGAAGGTATTCGAGGATGATCTCGATATCAAGAAATTCTTGGAGACTGTCGAAGAATTTTCAGAGATGCATATCGACCAAGATTCTGTCTCTGAAGAAGAGCTTGATGGGGGTAAGTTTCTGAGCAAAATAGCAGAGCGTAACATCGTGCAGCTCCCCAGCAACCATATTCCAAGGGGACTAGTTCCTTTGGAAAGGCTTTTTGATAGAAATGATGTGTCATTAAAAGGGGAAATCTCGAAGGATGACGCTGGTACTATTCAGTGCAACATTGGCACTGAGAGTGAGCCCAAGTTTGTCAAATTGTCAAGAAGTCTGATAGAGGAGTAGAGGTATGAATACATTGGACTTTTAAGGGAATTTGATGATGTTTTTGCCTGGACCTACGAAGACCTCAAAACATATGACACTTCTGTCATCGAGCATAAAATCCCGTTGAAAGGGGAGGCCAAGCCATTTAGGCAGAAGCTAAGACAGATCAATCCTATGTTGTTGCCTATCATGGAGAGGGAAGTGAAGAAGATGTTGCAGGCCCAAATCATCGTACCACTGAGATATTCAGAGTGGGTGGCCAACTTGGTACTAGTAAGGAAAAAGAATGGAGAAATCAGGCTATGTGTAGACTTCAGAAACCTAAACAGGAGCTCACGAAAAGATAACTACCCCTTACCAAAGATGGAACATATACTGCAGAGGGTAACTGGAGCATCCAAGATGTCTATGATCGATGGTTTCTCTGGCTACAATCAAGTCTCTGTTATGCCTGAGGACACAGAAAAGACATCATTTGCACTCCATAGGGCACATTCATGTATACCAAGATGCCTTTTGGATTGATGAATGCAGGGGCAACGTTTCAACGTGCCATGGACATAGCTTTCATTGGGGAAAAGGATAAATTTGTGGTCGTCTATCTGGATGACATCACAGTATTTTCAAAATTTGATAAAAAACACCGTTATCATCTCAGGAAGGTTTTCCTGAAATGCAGGAGTTTTGGCATTTCATTAAATCCCAAGAAGTCTTTGTTCGCCATGCATGAGGGAAAGTTGCTAGGCCACATAGTATCAGCGGAAGGAGTAAGGATTGATCCTAACAGAGTTGAGGCAATACAAGCCTTATCAATCCCGAGGTCTAATCTTTCCTTGGTAAGATTAATTTTCTGAGGAGGTTTGTTTCTAACTTCGCTGAGGAGGTAAAACTTATAACAACCATGTTAAGGAAAGGAAATGAAGTGAGGTGGACTTCTGAATCACGAAATTCCTTTGAGCAAATAAAGAAGGCCCTGACTAAATCCCCTGTGCTTATCAGTCCCGACTACTCAAAGGATTTCCTCATTTTCTCCTTTGCCTCACTTGACACGGTGGTTGTTGTCTTATTACAGACAAACAAGGTTGGGCTAGAGCAGCCTATTTCCTACTTTAGTCGAGCATTGAGGGATGCTGAAGTCAGGTATGACACTATGGAGAAGCAAGCCTATGCCCTGGTGAAGGCTCTCAAGGCATTTAGAATCTATGTCCTGCAGTAAAAAATCATAGCTTATGTCCCCTCATCTGCTGTTAAAGACATTCTTATTCAGCCGGACATAGACGGGAGAAGGAGTAAGTGGATAGCCAAGATTCTTGAATTCGACCTGGAAATAAAGCCTACCAAATTGATCAAAGGTCAAGGTTTAGCCAAGCTGTAGATTGAAGCCAATTGTCAAGATTTGGGGGTAAGTTTCATCAACGAATGCTCAGGAATTCAGCAGGGTCGACTGCCTGAAATAGACCCTCAAAGGGAGCCCCCATTGGCTCGATGTACCTAGTATAAGGATGTCATATATTTTTTGCAAGAGTTGCGGCCTCCAGACGACCTGCAAAGAAACAAGGCAAAAGATCTGAAGCTCAAAGAAGTCAAATACTGCCTTCTTGATCAAGTTCTATATTGGAAAGACCCCCTGGGGTTGCTTTTGAAATGTGTAGATCCGCAAGAGGCTGACAGGATCATGGTTGAATTTCATGACAGCCTATGTGGAGGGCATCATTTCTAGAAAACCACAGCCTACAAAATCCTCAAGGCTGGATACTACTGGCCCACCGTATTCACTGACGTTTGCAGAAGGGTCAGAGCCTGCATCAAATGTCAAAGATTTGCAGGAAAACAATAGCTCAAGTCTCTATCGTTAAATCCTGTGATTGTTTCATAACATTTCCAACAATGGGGCCTAGATTTCATTGGAGAAATTCACCCCGCTTCCAGTGGGCAGCACAAATGGATCCTGACTGCTACCGATTTCTTCACCAAGTGGATTGAAGCTATCCCCACCAGGAGTGCTTCTCACAAGGTAATCATTGGGTTCCTGGAGGACCTCATCAAAAGGCTCGGCTGCCCAAGTAAGATTGTCACTGATAACGCAGCCGCTTTCGGGGCTGAGTTGTTAGCCAAGTTTTGTGAGAAATTCGGGATCAAACTGATTCACTCCACCCCATACTATCCCCAGGGCAACGGTTTAGCAGAATCCTCCAACAAAATCCTGATAAGGATCATCAAAAGGCTGTTGAAAGACAACAAGAAGGCCTGTTATTCAAGAATGAAATTTGCTCTATGGGTCGATCGAGTGACCACGAAGAGATCTATAAGCGTCTCTCCTTTCCAATTGGTCTATGGAGCAAAGTTTGTTTTTCCTTCTCATCTAGCCATTCCTGTAGCAAAATTCCTCCAAGATCATCAAGAGGAACCTAATGACATGATCAGAAGAATTCATCAGCTAGTGGAGGTCCAATAGGCCAGGGAGCAGGTAATGGACAGAATTCAGGACCATCAGCAAAGGATCAAGCAGGTTTTTGATAAGAAGGAATAATTTCGGATAGGAGACCTGGTACTGAAATGGGATGCTCCTAAACAAGATAAAGGCAAGCACAAGAAATTCGAAGCCCTGTGGATCAGGCCTTTCAAAGTCTCTGAAGTATTCTCAAATAATACCTATAGGTTATGGGATTTGAAAGATCGAGAAGCTTTCAATGGCCCTATGAATGGGCATTTCCTAAAAATATTTTTCTCTTGAGCTGCACATGGCTCTTTTGCGGTTGTAAATATTGTTTTTATTTTCGTCTTTAAGTTTTACATAAATGACCCCATAGCCCAACAGCAAGGCACTGAAACTGCAAAATGAGTCCTTAGAGCATCACAGGGACGACTCTATCCCCCATGGAGCCTAATGTTAGTAACATTTCTCGTCCAAGGCACAAGAGCGTTCAGGTCTACAAGTGGCACGAGAAGTGCCTGAGCGCAGCACAGAAAAATCTCGTTTTTGGCTTCCAAGCAAGTAAGCGGGCAAGATTATATTGTCGATGGTCATGATCCATCCATAGGAGCAGATCAACGGTTGGCGGGAAATCGCGCGGAGCTGCACTGAGATTAGCGCGATGGATAACAACCGTCCATCCAAAGGACATGTGGCATGAGATCTAGTCACATCGGTTTTTCGGCATTCAGGAGTTCAAAGGGTGAGGGTTCTATGTCATTCTATATCTCGAAACCCTGAACCCCGAAGTGCCAAGAGTCGGGCCCGCAGTATCACGAAGCAGTCTCAGCCATCCATCCAAAGGGGACACGTGGTGCACGATGAGGCCCCTCGCCTTTTCTCCCATCGTGACTCCGACGCACAAGGAGAAACTCCTTCATATCCCCAAAACACGAAGTTCTAGGAGCGTCCAGGACCCGGGCCCACAACATCGTTGAGTGAGATCAATGTCATCAGATCTGAGAGGGACGCGTGGCGCCAACTCAAGCCATCTCGGTGTTTCGCTCATTGTGATTTTAAGAAGCAAGGATCAACCCCTTCCTATTCGCGAACACCGAAAGCGCCTTTGAGAATAAACGCAGGGTCATAGCCCGTGGTCACATGGGAAAATAGAAAGAGTTGCGCAAAAGGGGCCAAGGGTGTCGAGTCCAGTCGCTGAAAGGATCATCACGATCTCCAGGTGCCATATGATCCGACCTCAATCCTGGTTTTCGCTTGGAGTAAATGAAGGTGAGAAGGGGTGGTTGAAACCTCTCCTCATTCATTAAGTGTAGGGTATGGAGGGTCTGGTAAGTTGTCTGCTCAAGAGGGTCCTGTGTACCCATTTTTTCAAAGAGGCCATGCCGAGTCCTTGACTAGCCAGAGAGGTCTGCACACGCCAACTCGGCATTTAATAGCTCAACTACTCCCCTTGCAGGAGCCATGCACAGTTAAGGTGGCGTCTAACGGAGGATAACCGTCTGAATTTGGTTGAAGGGACACCAAGCTTTGGATGACTGAACACGCCTCTGTTAGGCGAATTCTTCTGAGTATATAGACTCAGTTTTTGTATTTTTCAAGCATCGATGGTTGAGCAAGGCTCCCGATTGTAAAGTTTTGATGAAGCGTTGGTCGCTTTGGTTAATGTATAAGGCATTTGAGACTTCTTACTTTATGGATGTTAGCCTCTTTTCCATCTCTTTGTTTACTGTGTTAGAATAGCTCGGAATTGGAGGATCCAGTCGAGTTGTAGTTGTTATAGGATGATGTAGGTTGGATCACTGTAACAGTTGCATTGTTTCTAATCGGTTCCTGTGATTTTCTTAGCGAGGATCTTGGCTTCTGAGTTTTACATCCTCAAGCTTCTAAAGGCCTGTCGCCCGAGGCAGTCTTGCTCACCCTTCTCACAAGTCTTCCATCTACCACCCTTTAATCATCTACTGACGGAAGTTGGATCAAGACCTCCCTTGCTCTCTACATACCAGGCCCGGTTTCCTGAAGTTAAAGTTATATCTTCTTGAGTCTTTACCCATTCGATCACCCGATTAAACAATTCGTGACATAAAACTGATGGGCGTTGGGCTCTGCTCCTGCAAGCAATCCAGGAGTGACTTCTGACGCTAATAGTAGGAATAGATCCTTATGATATAAATAGTCTTCCATCTGTATCTTCGACAACTGGTAGTTTTGGCCGTTAAATTTCTCGACCCTAAACTTTCCATCTTTCTCCATTGGTCCCACTCGAACCAAGAACCCTCCTTTCCTGTGAGTTATCTTTCACTCTGATACCAATTGTTAGAAAAAATAGGATCGCGGAGCAATAAAATAAAACAAATGCAGAAATAAAACATAGAAGATACACAATACAATAGAGACACAGATATACGTGGTTCACCCAATGTGGGCTACGTCCACTAGAGAAATTGTTAGGTCCTTCCTTTATTATTATCCAACAAATGAAGGAATACAATCTACAACAAACCCGTTGTAACTTCCTCTTCTTTCTTTCACAGTTTCCTATCTCATAATACAATATTCACCACCATGTATAGTCGCAATACATTTCCCTCATAACAGAGGGTTGCCTTCCAAGGCAAAAAACCATAACATAATTTTCACTGTTAGATCTACGACCTTATAATGAACGGTCCAGATTTACAATGAAATTACAATATACATTTACAAGGAAAATTTTCCTTTGGGGGCTTCGCCCCCAAACCCCTCGGACCTCGCAGAGGGGGTAACCCCCCTCTTCACTCCCCCATGTGGAAGAGTGTATATACTTCTGGGGTGTAAATACTTTATGGAGTATAAACATGGTTGAAAACAAGAGACCTCTGAATCAGGAAGATAATCAGGCTCCACAACCAACATGTTATTGTTTTGCCCATTTCAACTTGTAGGACAAACCTTTTGCAGTATATTATCTTTACCTCCCTCTGATGCCAAAACCATTTGTTTAAGTTTTGTGGAATTCGCTCTTTTTTGGACAAATCTTTGTGTCTTCCTCCTTCAATTCTAGAACAACGCTCTCATTCTCAGTGGTGACATTCTTCAACAAAATCTCTTCTACAATTGAGAGGTTTCATTAGGTAATATTTTCTTGGGAAACATCTGCAACACCCTTTTTTCCATCAAGAACCTCCCGTTGGTACCCCATTTGATATTCAACTCTATCCCATTTCACTTTTGCAACTACATGAGCCCTTTAGGAGATCCAAATCCAATCCTGGACATGGATTCTTTCAATCCATTCAACCTATCAAGCCACCTCCCCACACATAATACAATCTAGTTAATTCCCCATCTTAGTATCCATATAAATGAGACAAGCAGGCCATAAGCCTACCATTTAGGAGGTAGGTATTGGTTTGATTAATGATGTCTTTTAATAGGATTAATGAGTTATGGTCCTTCTTTGCATTATAGATTGCAAACTTAGCACTGGGTTGTTGAACACATTGGAAGGTGATGCTTACCATTAATGTTTGATCAAATGTGTTGGTGAAAAAAAGTGTTGGACTCTATATGGACTTAATGTTGAGCATAGTGAAATGTCATGTACTATAAATATTCTTTAGCTATCAACATCTCTATCAAATATGATAGTCAACATCTACATCAATCTTGATGGAAGATGGAGAAAACATTTCGCATTGCTATATATTTAAGGATTTGCATAGTCTTTATGTCATAGTATTTGATAATGAGTATTTGACATGATGTTTTGTATGGCAGGCCTATCAACCATGTATTTTGGTGAAGTTCAAGTCACTTTATGGAGAATTGTGAGGCCAATCAATTTATGGGTTACTTTTGAACTAGTTTAAAACATTTTATTTTATTATTTTAATATAACTTTTATTCAGTTTTATAGTGTAATGTTTGTTGATTTGTTAAAGGTGCAACTATCATGTTCTATCTTCATTATTGATTTCCTCTCCATAATCATCTCCTCTAATCATTACCAACCTCCCCTCATAC
>ML784100.1:1388588-1409398 GCA_009831015.1 Picea engelmannii | reverse complement strand
AAATTAAACTTTACATATATAAACTTTAAACAACTTTGTAAATTTGAAGCATTATTCTTTTTTTATTGAAAAAACAAAATAAAAGTCAATGATATGGTTGGTTGATATACAAAGTGGAGCAAATGCTTCTGGTGGATAGGGTATTGATTTATTCGACTTTCATGTTTAGTTTGGGTTTGAAGGAAAACATCAATGCATTAAAAGGTTTTCATATCCACAAGCATAAAGTGAGTATTATTAAGTTTTTTTATTTTAATAATTTTTGAAATAATATTTACCTATAGTTTAGTCTTAGTTTTATAGTGATATTTTAAATAAATATAATGAAAATATTTCTAAGAATTATGTATTTGTAATAAAAGAATAAATATATTTACATTTTAATTTAATATAATTCGTGATATTTTGAATAAGTATAATGAAAATATTTCTAAGAATTATGTATTTGTAATAAAAGAATAAATATATTTACATTTTAATTTAATATAATTCTAATTTAAAGCTCTTCTTTTATCCAAACGAGCTTGGAAACTAGATGTTAAAAATGCCTACAGCAAATTCCCGTGCAATTATGATAAAAAACTATTTTACTATTTGTTTTAATTTTTAATTTTTCAACAAAATAAAAATATAGACGAGATTTTTAAAATTGTTATCCTATTCGTTTGTAGTTTGAGTTGTTGTGAAGAAAAGTTATTACTCTTACCACTTTCTCAAAATTATTTTAATATATTAATATAATCCAAAATTATTTTAATATATTAATATAATCACTTGCTCTATATATAAACACATTCTACCCCCACTTTATATTTTTATATAAACGTGAAAACATCACATTTGGCATGTAATGGTCGAGCGTGAACATTATTATCCATCTTGCAAGCACATGACATCTCGATGGCAAAATCGTTTCAAAATTAATGTAGAGTTTATCAAAATCATGCTTTTTTTTTTCCAAGAAAAAATTCCTCGAGTTTATATATATTATAAATTCATTTACAATGCAAGCTTTATTGAGCTTTTAACTAAAATAACAGTACACTAGATGTGGGTACGTAAATACGGTCAAAATGCAGCTGATCGGTATAGGGACCAAGTCCAGCCAAGCAGAGAAATGGTAGGAAGGAACAGCTAAGGAACAAGCTTCCACAAAACTGTCAACATTCAATAGCTATGTGACAGCCTACATCATTCGAAGATATTAAAGGAGGAGATGGAGCTCTCTATCCCGTTATCACAATGGTAGACCGAGAGTCTCCCTACCTCTTCGTTTAGGGCCCTCTTTGAGAGAGCCTCCGCCTCCCTATTGTGTGTTCTGGATATGTGCAGGAAGTTGATGTCGGTGAAGTATTTGGAAAGGTCCAACGTTTTTTCCTTCCAGGCTTCGATATGGACCAAATGTAGCTTGCATTTTTGGTTTATCCAGTCTATAATGACTCTCGAGTCACCAAGAACTTGAATGTGATTGATAGACCAGAAAGAGGCTAAAGTGAGGGAGGCCCATAATCCCAAGAGTTCAGTGTTTGTATTAGTACCCAACCCACAGTTTAAAAACCACTTTGTGATCCTCTTCGAATGAGTTTTGAAGAAGCCTCCAGCCCCGCAACATAATCCATTGGACATTGCAGCTCCGTCAAAGCAAGCAAGAGTGTAACCTTCTGCCAAATTAAAATCGCAAACTTTGTCAGGGAAGTACTTAACCGTAGAAGGTTGCCAATGGAAGGTGGCCATAATTCTGTGAACAACCGCTGGCAAGGAAGGTGGGCGATCTTCAAAGATCGCTTTGTTCCGTTCTGACCAAATCTGCCAGTAGACGTGGATAGCCAAACACGGAGGAACAGATTTTTGAGAGGACCATAAAGAAAAGCATTCTGAAAAGGTGGTACCACTCCGGGAAACTGTAAGAGAAAAAAACTCGAGCAAACGTTTCCAAACCTCCTTCGTAAAAGAGCAGTGAACCAGTAGGTGGTGTATATCCTCAGAAGCTTGGCTACAGAGAAGACATATGCCAGGGCCCTCCCAGCCTCTGCGTCTAAGCACGTCCCAGGAAAGGATTTTCTCTTTTCCCGCAAGCCAGGTAAAAGGCTTAAGCTTGAGTGGGACCGCCCACTTCCAAATCTGAAGAAACCACGAGCTGTCCGCTTCAAGTCTCAGCTGTTGGAGGAGGGCAGCATAGATGTTTTTGACCGAAAAGGAGCCCGTGGCATCCCCCCGGCCCATAGAAGAGAATCTGGTTGATCAGAGAGGGAGATACCGACACTTTTGAGGGTAGATGTGAAACGAATCCATTCAGTGGCAGTCGATCCTTCAAGGAACAGGTCTCCACTGCCCAACCAACTGTCAGGAAGAGGGAGGGCACCAGTCGGTATATTGATCTGAGCAAGAAACAAGATTTTCATGGACGCGAGCCGCGATCTCAGTGGTGGTGAGAGAATCGACAGGTCCCCCAGCCCGAGGATCTTATCTCTGCCTACGCGAATTTCTTTTCCTGAGCCGGGTTTCCACCGTAGCCAGTGGAGAATCACCTGGGAGGACGCGACCAGTCCTTTCCAAAAAGGAGACGCCCACTTTTGCAGGAGCGTTGGCTTTCTGAGCCAATCGAGGAGTGGTAGGGAGCCCAAGTATTTATCTTTGATTATGCGGTTCCAAATACTGTCGTGAGTGACAGCTCTCCAAAAAGAACTAGCCAGGAGGGTTGAGTTAAAGGTGGAGAGATTCTTTAGCCCCCAACCCCCTGCCTTCCGAGGTTTAGTCAGGGTTTGCCAACAGCAAAGATGAAAATGGTGATTGCTTGCTTGGTCATTCCACAGAAAATTACAAGAGAGCCTTCGAAGAATATTAATAATCCTATTTGGGATCCGCTCCAGAGTCATCCAGTAGACAGCGAGGCTCTCCAGTACCGATTTTACCAAGATGTAGCGACCACCCAAAGACAGCCACTTGTTGCACCAGAAACTGATTCATCTTTCAAACAGAGCCACTAGCCATCGCCAATCGCTAGATGAGGAGGCTCCCATTTTCAGCTGGAATCCAAGGTAAGTGAAGCCTTCGCTCAGATTAATAAAGGAAAGGGGGATGGAGTCCTTGAGGAGGAGGAGTTCTGCATTAGTTAGACCCCAGTAGTGGACGGAGGATTTGGAGAAATTGATGGATAAACCCGAAGCAGAGCATAAGAGCTGGAGAACTTCTTGTATGACTAACCATTCCGCTAGGTCAGCTTTCGAAAGGAGAAGAACATCGTCAACAAACATGAGATGGACGATTTTTATGCAATTGAGACCTTTAAGCCAGAAATATGGTGATCGGTGTAGCTTTTGGAGAGAAGAAGGCTAAGACCTTCCATGATCAAGATAAAAAGATAAGGGGAGAGAGGGCATCCCTGGCGGAGCCCCCTTTCACTCTTGAAGAAGCTAGATGGCTCTGCATTGATCATTACCACGAAATTGGCACTGGTAACACAGGAAAGAATCCAAAGAATGAACTTGTCTCCAAAACCAACAGAGTGTAAAATTAATCTTAAGAACTCCCAATCAATGCTTTCAAAAGCTTTTTTGAGGTCTAATTTCATAACCAGCGCCTTTAAATTTTTCTTCTTGATGTTATGGATGCATTCATGGGCTGCTCCAATAGCATCTTGGATTCTTCGACCTTTCAAGAATCCCAACTGTTCCGCTGAGATGCACCTTCAAGGAAGGGCTTGATTCTGTTTGAGATCACTTTGGAGATTACCTTGTAGATGAGGTTGCATAGGGAGATCAGTCGGTAATCGTTGAAGGAGAGCGAGTTGTTCTCTTTCGGAATCAAGACTAGGAAGGTGGAATTTAGGCTTCCGTGGATCTTACCTTTGATACACGAGTCTTCTACCATCTGGAGGAGATCCTCTCCTACGAGGTCAAAAAAATGGATGAAGAATTCTGACGTCCAGCCGTCAGGACCAAGACTCCTCTCTTTCTTGAAGTGTAGCAGTATGTCCTTTAGCTCAGAAAGAGTAACAGGTTTGTAGAGGTTGGCGACTTCCTCTGCTGAGACTATCGATGGGAAAAGGCTGGCTGAGGAGCACTTTCTAGGAGGTTGTGGCTGCTAGAGGCTTTGTATAGGTGTTTGAAATACGAAAATCAAAATCATGCTTACACGTATCCCGACTTTTAAGGAAAAACAAAATTTTAAATTTTAAATTGAGGGTTTAGACCTTCTTTTGGTTATTGGAAATATCAAAGTATTAAATATATGTTGTACCAACCTTGATATTATATGTGTATTCTTTTCTCATAATGCATTTTATATGATTTATCTAAAATGTTTTGGAAACTCTTTCTTTTTCCACAATTTGGGTGAAGCAAAAAAATTATATTTGACAAAATGGTTCGTTTTAATAGTTTTTATTTTATATGATTTATCTAAAATGTTTTGTAAACTCTTTCTTTTTCCACAATTTGGTGAAGCGAAAAAAAATTATATATGACAAAATGGTTTGTTTTAATAGTTTTTATCATAAGCGGTTCACAACATTTTTGGGCTCTTACTTAATTTATTGACCTATATTACTCCATTGACTTGTACATACTTGAGTGTTTTTTTTTCAAAGGCACTTGTCACATGATTGAAATTTTTGAAATTATAAAAATGTATTTTTTTTCATTAAAAAATTATATTATTTTGAAAAATAACAAATTTTTAAAGTATGCGAAATTTTATTATATATAATTAGTTAGTTCTTTGTAAAATGTATTTTATTTTTTTATTTTAATTAGTCTTTTGTTGGCTAGGTGGGCGGACAGTTATCACGAATTGGCGTAGGAGGGGTCAAGGTGACACGTGTTATGTTGCAATGGGTTTGTAGGGCATGTGGCACACACGAATATGAGTGACATGTGGCACATCAAGTTGGGGTCCACGTCACACTGGGGGTGTCACTACACCACGTCACCCCAGATTGACAGGCTTCTAACATTCCTCAGATCTCACGGTCGAGATCCGACCACGTAGACTTATAGGTCTACGACTCTGGTTACCTTGGGGATTCGTTGTTCGGGAGTGTTGTGATGCAAACTCCTCTTATCTCCCGAAGTGCCCAATCTCTGAACAAAAGGGGCTAGCACCACGCATCCTCGGTATATCAACGACTGGGAAGGGACCCGAAGGGTCCCTCGATCTATGGTTCTGAGTCCTTCGTGGCTTTGGCCTTCAGGGTTTCAGATCTCGGTCTAGTTGGTCAAGCAGGTCGACCTAACTACCTGGGGAACCGCCTAACGTCGATCAACCTTACGAGAAACCAAGTCTCTCGATTACCTTCGGCCAGTATAAGGCTAGTGAGGTCGGTCATACTCCGAAGTCCCGAACTTCCGGAGCTCCGAAGCCAAGGGGACATAGCTTCCTTAGGCTTAGCCTAAGGTTCCTGGGTATTGGTCATATGGGTCCTCTCAAACGGATCTCATCCACTCGTCTTTCAAACGAAGAGACCTCCCCTTTTCAAGGCTTCAACTTCGCTATCCTTCCTGAGCTTTACCATGAAATGGTTAAGGACTTGGGTCTAGAATTACAGTCGCACGACAAGGGGTCTGGAAGAGGTATCCTCTTCAGACAGACAGGTTCAGGTTGTCACGATATCTCCTATCTCGGTTGTCTTACAAGCTTATGTCCCAAGAAGCCTCGGGAGTTAAGTTGGGCATACAGACTATCAGTCAGAAGTGTAAGTTTACAAAGATATGGAGGCATACACATATCATAACCATTCCACATAGAAGTCATTTATAATACACATATGTATAAATCCAAGCATTCATCCATTATTCCAGTTCAATACATAAAACGGGGAAAATACTTATCAGAACCAGATAACGTGAAGCAACTGTTGAAAGGGGTGTCTGTTTCCACCCAACCATAGGCTCAGACACTCCTAACGGATTTACGACTAGCCACACCTGAGCTAGACCACGATACTCTATGATAAAATCCTTTCTTCCGGTTCAGCGACAATAGGGATGGAGGTTACTCTCCTCCTCCAGCGGGATCTTGGCAACGGTTTACATGATACCAAGCAAGGAGGACCAACCTCGTTTATCAACTCGTATCATAACCCCGCTAGCCATCTCCCTGCGACCAAAACACTTATTTTCCCAGTTCTTCCTTGAACCCGAGAGCTTAACCTCTCATCTCTGCACTCTTTGCGGGTCTTCCTCTACTCACCACACCTTCATTTCGTGCCTCTTTCAACAAGGTTGTGTGTGGATCAAATTCGCAGCTTGTGGTTAGGTCTGGAAGCCTTACAAATGGGTGCTCTACCCCATCCCTTCATTAACTCTTGAGGACTCAGGAGGTCTTCCCACCTACCAGCCTGACTGTAATTCATTTCTGGGTCAGAGGATTGTTCTGGTCCTAAGCAATTAAATCCAGTAAGGTATTGGTTTGGTGAAGGTTAACACAACCATTCCTGGTCCCCTTCACCATCTATTTTCATATAAATCGTTGTCTTTCTTAGTACACCCCCATTCCAACAGTCATGCAACACTTATCCATTTTCTAGTAAATAACAGAATTTACATTCATTGACCTTTTATACAAAGATCCAACGAATCAAACATTCACACATATTGAGTTTTCCATAGTCTCTTGGCCATTATAGTTATATTTACAAACTGGGGGAAATAGGGTGTTACAATTCCCCCCCCCCTTAAAGAAACTTCATCCTCAATGTTCTATCTATCAACATGATCTGTATATATAGAAGTGAACAAAAATGGATATGCTTGTCTCATGGCATCCTCCATTTCCCATGTAGCCTCATCTAGGCCAAAGTGTTTCCACTGCACCTTGACTTGTGCAATGGTTCAGTTCCTGAGTGGGGGTTCCTTCCTGTCTAGTATGCATTGAGGTTCTGGTAGGAATTCTCCCTCCAGCTCCACTTGGATCACAGACGATTCAATTATATGATTAGAATCATGTACATATTTCTTCAATAATGAAACATGGAAAACATTATGTGCCTTTATTGTGGGAGGGAGTGTTAGCCTATATGCTACAGGTCCCACTCTATCTAAGACCTCAAAGGGTCCACAATACCAAGGTGCTAGCTTGGCACAAGCTCCCATTCTCAGGGAAATCTTTCTAGGTCTAACTTTGAGATAGATATGGTCTCTTGTCTTGAACTCTCTGAGAGTTCTCTTTCTGTTGGCATAACTTTTTTGTCTATCCTGAGCAATTTTCAGATTTTGCTTTATCTAAATCACTTTTTGTTCCATTTCTTTCAGCATGTCAGGTCCGATTGTAATTCTATCCACTAGATTACTCCAGCTGACTGGAGTCTTGCATTGTCTACTATAGAAGACTTTGAAAGGGATGATATTCAGTGACTCTTGATAACCGTTGTTGTAGGAAAATTCTACCAATGGCAGGTAGTCTTCCCACTTCTTAGGTTGATGCATTACATGCATTCTTATCATTTCTTCTAATATGTCATTTACTCTTTCTGTCTATCCATCAATTTGAGGGTGATAGGTTGTGCTAAACAACAATTTAGTCTCAAAACCAGCCATCAAGGATCTCCAAAATCTTGAAGTGAATTTTGTGTATCTGTCAAATATAATCTCCCTAGGCATGCCATGCAGTCTGAATATATCTTTCATGAAGATGTTGGCAATATCTATTGCCTTGCAAATTGATTTGATAGGAATGAAGTGAGCGGACTTGCTCAATTTTTCCACCACTACCATGATGGCATCATTGTGCCTGGTCGATTTTGGTAATCCGGTGATGAAATCCATGGAGATGGTTTCCCATTTCCATTATGGAATTGGTAGAGGCTGTAACAACCCTGTTGGGTGTCGGTGTTCCGCCTTAACTTGCTGGCATTCTAGACACTTAGCTAGATAGTCAACTTTGTTCGTTTTCAATACAGGCCAATAGAATTGTTTCCTAGTGGCCGTGATCATTTTCTGATATCCTGGGTGACCGGTAAATGGTCTCTTGTGCAGTTCGTCCATTATGAACCTCTTCAAGTCGTCACAACTTGGGATATACAATTTGTTTCTATAAGTCAGCAGACCTTCGTCCAACATCTGATAGCCTTCATACTTTAGCCCTATGGGCTCTCTCTTTAGATACAATGTCACGGTCTTGAAGAATGCATATGTTTCTTGTGCATTCCCGACTCTTTCCCTGATATCTGTTTCACAGGTGCTCACCGCTACCAAGTGAATTGTTTTCACACTTCTACTAAGGGAAACGACCACCCAATTTTCCTTTCCTTTGATGTGTTTGATTTCGAAATCAAACTCACTTAGGATATCCATCCAACTAGCTTGTCTAGCATTGAGCTTTGGTTGATCAAACAGGTGCCTCAATCCACATTGGTCTCTCATAAGTACAAATCTCTTACCCGTGAGGTAATGCCTCCACATTTTTAAAACATGTGGGTCACATAACTGATTTCATGCTCATTCAATTTTCTGGATTTGTAGCAAATTACACGTCCTTCTTGTGTAAGGACTCCTCCGAGTCCTTCCTTGCAAGCATTTGTACACAAGAGGAAGTCATTATCAGGGTCTACAATTTTTAGCATGGGTGCGTGGGTCAGAAGGTATTTCAGTGTTTGAAATCTTTCTTCACATTATGATGTCCAAGTAAATTTAACCCCCTTTTTTCTGAAGGGCAGTGATTGGACAACCAATCTTGGAAAATCATTTTATGAACCTTCTATAGTATCTTGCTAAGCCCATAAAGGATCTAATATCAGATACATCCTTTGGGGTAGGCCATTCCATAATATATCTAATCTTGTCAAGGTCTACCACCACTCCTTCTTTAGAAATAACATGACCTAAGTAATGGACTTGCTTCTGGAAAAAGTCACACTTGCTAAACTTAGTGTAGAGTTGATGCTCTCTTAGTACTTGAAGTAAAAGTCTAATATGTTCTTCATGCTCCTCTTTGTTCTTGGAGTAGATTAGAATATCATCAATGAAAACCAATACAAATCCATTTAGGAATTTGTTGAGTACATTATTCATCAAGCACATAAAAGTGGTGGGGGCATTGGTTAATCCAAATGGCACCACCACAAATTCATAGTGACCATATATGGTCTTGTAGGTTGTTTTTTGGATGTCTTCATCCTTGATTCGAACTTGATGGTACCCAGACCTTAAGTCAATCTTTGAGAAAATGGAAGCACCCCCTAATTGGTCGAACAAGTCATCGATTCTTGGTAAGGGGTACTTGTTATTTATGTTTGTCTTATTGAGTTGTCTATAATCTATGCACAGTTGGAGTGTGCCATCTTTCTTCTTCACAAATAAGACTGATGCTCCCCATGGGGACACACTGGGTCGAATGTAGCCTTTTCCATCATTTCCTTTAGTTGTAGCTTGAGCTCAACTAGCTTGGGTGTACTCATCCTATAGGGTGTCCTAGACACTGACACTACTCCTGGTGCAAGTTCTATCGAGAAGTCAATGTCTCTTCTCGGAGATAGACCCGATACCTCTTCTGGGAACACGTCTCTATACTCTCTTAATATGGGGTGGTCCTCTAGATTTGGTCTATCATCCTCAACAAATTCCAACACTTGTATTACATATAGAGGACATCCCTTTCTGCAATACTTTTTCATTTGAAGGGATGATGTTCATCTCACTAAGACATGCTTATGAATCCCTTGGAGGGTTATCTTTCTCCCTTCTTCATTTACACATTCTAAGGTTTTATGGTAACAATCCAACTTAGTTTTATATGCAGCTAGCCAATCCATACCAATCAACAGGTCATAAGACCCTATGGGAAGTATGTTAAGGGTAGCTTGGGTGGGCAATCCATCCATAATGAATTGGCAAGCTAGTATAACCTCTGCTACTTTTCTTTTGGTGCCAGTGGCTAGTTGTACTAACCATGGATTAACATGCCTAACTGGTTGCAGTTTACACTTATCAATGGTCTAAGGAGCCACATAACTCAAATTAGAACTAGGGTCAATTACAATAGAAATTAGATGGTTGAGGATCATACCTTCCATCTCCACCACTGAATCTTGGTGGCCGGCTTGTTTATTATCCACAACTGCATAAACTCGTGTTATACTCCTAGCCACATCATTGACGATGGTAGCTTCTTGGATGTTGTAAACTCTCCTACTATTTTTTTTCTGTGTGGACAGTCTCTCAGTAGATGTTCTTCTCCACAACCCCAACATTTCAAGGGTTCCTTCTTTGGGTTATCTGTCTTTCCTAGGGTTTCTCCAAAAGGTTTATTTCCACTCTGGGAGGGGAAATTTTGTTGATATACACTTCTAGCAGGAAGGCTTATCCTAGAGTCATTCCTATAGTTCTTAAATCTTGAGGATTTAAACCCCTTCTTATTGAATCTCGAACCGCTCTTCTTCTTCCAATCCTCGTGAGGTTTTTTCTGACTCCCGAGCTGTTCATAACGATACCTCGCCTTTCAGATAGTGTCCTCTAAGTTTTTTGGCTCATCAAACTCAATCTTATTCTTGTAGGTCTGAGGTAACCAACTGATAAATCATTGCACTTTTACTTTTTCATCCTTTATGTAAGGCACATACGTTAGCAGCTCAAGGAATTTATTAACATATTCCTCTATGACGAGTTGTCCCAGCTTGAGTTCATAGAACTCCTTAGTCTTCCCATCAAAGTATTTCTCTAATAGATACTTCTTCTTGAAGTGTTTCTCAAATTTTTTCCATGATAAGTCGTCTTCATGGATTCCTTTCACATTCTTAAGGTCTTCCCACCAAATGGAAGTTTTTCCATTCAGGTTGAAGATGGTTATTCGAGCCTTCAATTTTTCAGAGTAGTCATGGACTCTGAAGTACTTCTTCAAACCAAGCAGCCAAGCTTTTGTCTCTTCCCCTTTTCTCAATCTCTCCATTGAAAGAGGGTAGTTTGGCTTTATTGAACTCTTCAGGGTCATGACTTTTGGAATGCTTTCGCTTCTTCCCTTTCCTTTGAGAATGTGAAATAGTTTTTCCACTAGAAGACCCCTTTGAGTTGCCAGTTCCCTTTTTAGAGGACTCTCCCGATGAGTGTCCCATGTCTCTAGGTTGGAATTTCCTCAAGGTACTCCTCCTAGTGTGGCCACTTATGGGACCACGTTTTCGTATCTCAGGTGGACTTCGACTTCTCTTCATATGTTGTTGGTCCACATGACTAGTTGTAGGTCCATGCTACAGTTATCTATGTATGTCAGATAAGATCTGCAATAAGACTGCATTAATTTCTATTTTCTTTTCTTTCTCCTTTATCAATCTCTCATTTTCAACCTTGCAACTTTGTAATTCGGCCATGAGGCTCCTTACAGTTTCAGCCAGATCCGGAGGGGTTTCCACCGCCCTCCTCTCATCAGATTCTTAATCTCTATTGTGGGAGCCATCCCCCACTTCGTGGCGCGTCACCGTCCTTTATGCTTGTAGTTTCCCGCAGTTCATTGACTGCTTGAGTGCCTTAAAATTATTTAAACATGGTTTTTACGTAGCTCGTCCATGAGCCCAAGAAGGCCAAGTGTTGTAACCATGCTCTGATACCAATTTGTAACACACCCAACCCCTGAATGTTTTTCCTAGGGATGGGGCCTCAAAATTTATCTCTCCTTAAGTGATCAAATTATTCATTCGAGGTTTCTACTACACTCTATTCGTCTAGAGTTTTCCAGCCACGGTCTCCATGCTCAAAACCGAGTCCAAAACCGGTGGATATATATCTCTGAAGTTCTTTGGGTGTTAATTGGTTGAGGGCCATGTGGCACCCACGTGGATCCACCTCACACGTAGTATTTCCAAGTTCCTTCCTCCATGGTGGAAGACCATCCACATTATGATCTCATGACTGGACTTACTCTCTTCCTCCTATGTCATTTATGGAGGGATTTGATGCTTCAAGCCTATTTACTATCTGAACACAAGACTGCCCGGAGTTCTGAACCTCTGAAGTCCCATAAGCTCACCACGTGGCTCCGACTTCTATAATGTTTCAATCTCTCTACAATGCTACCTCCTAGACCCTCTAGAGTCTCGGTCACTTCGCCAACCACGTTGGCTAGGCAGACACGTATCAGGAACTGACATGTAGGAGGTGCCAAGGTGACACGTGTTACATTCCAATGGGCCTATAGGGCATGTGACACACATGAATCTGAGTGACACGTGGCACATCAAGTTGGGGTCCACGTCACCCTCAGATTGACAAGCTTCTAACATTCCTCAGATCTCACAGTCAAGATTCGACCACGTAGACTTATAGGTCTACAACTCTGGTTACCTCGGGGATTCGGTGTTTGAGAGTGTTGCGATGCAAAATCCTCTTATCTCCTGAAGTTCCCAATCTTCAAACAAAAGGGGCTAGCACCACGCATCCCCGGTATATCAATGATTGGGAAGGGACCCGAAGGATCCCTAAATCTACAGTTATGAGTCCTTCACATCTCCAGCCTTCGGGGTTTCGAATCTCGATCTAGTTGGTCAAGTAGGTCCACCCAACCACCTGGGGAATCGCCTAACGTCGGTCAACCTTACAAGAAACTAAGTCTCTCGGTTACCTTCGGCCAGTATAAGGCTGGTGAGGTCGGTCATACTCCAAAGTCTCAGACTTCCAGAGCTCCAAAGCCAAGGGGACATAGCTTCCTTAGGCTTAGCCTAAGGTTCCTGGGTATTGGTCATATGGGTCCTCTCGAACGGATCTTGCCCGCTCGTCTTCCAAATGAAGAGATCTCCCCTTTTCAAGACTTCAACTTCACTATCCTTCCTGAGCTTTACCATGAAATGGTTAGGGACTTGGGTCTAGAATTATGGCCGCAGGACAAGGGGTCTAGAAGAGGTATCCTCTTCAGACAGGCAGGTTCAAGTCATCACGATATCTCCTATCTCGGTCGTCTTACAAACCTATGTCCCAAGAAGCCTCAGGAGCTAAGTTGGACATACAGACTATTAGTCAGAAGTGTAAGTTTACAAAGAGATGGAGGCATACACATATCATAACCATTCCACATAGAATTCATTTATAAATACACATATGTATAAATCCAAGCATTCATCCATTATTCCAGTTCAATACATAAAACAGGAAAAATACTTATTAGAACCAGATCATGTGAAGTGATTTTTGAAAGGGGTGCATGTTTCCACCCAACCATAAGCTCAGTCACTCCTAACAGATTTACGACTAGCCACCTTCGAACTAGGCCACGATGCTCTACAATAAAAGTCTTTCTTTTGGCTCAGCGACAGTAGGGACAGAGTTTACTCTCCTCTTCCTGTAGTTTCTTGGCAACGGTTTACACGATACCAAGCAAGGAGGACCAGCCCCGTTTATCATCTCGTATCATAACCCCACTAGCCATCTCCCTGCGACCAGAACACTTATTTTCCCAGTTCTTCCTTGAACCCGAGAGCTTAACCTCTCGTCTCTGCACTCTTCGCAGGTCTTCCTCTGCCCACCACACCTTCCTTTCTTTCCTCTTTCAACAAGGTTGTGCATGGCTCAAATTCCCATCCCATGGTCAAGTCTGGAAGCCTTACATATGGGTTCTCTTCCCTATCCCCTCATTAACTCTTGAGGAGGTCTTCCCACCTACCAGCCTGACTGTAATTCATTTCTGGGTCAGAGGACTATTCTGGTCCTGAGCAATTAAATCTAGTAAGGTACTGGTTTGGTGAAGGTTGACGAAACCATTCCTGGTCCCCTTCACCATCTCTTTTCATAATATTCGTGGTCTTTCTTAGTACACCCCACTTCTAGCAGTCATGCAACACTTATCCATTTTCTAGTAAATAACATAATTTACATTCATTGACCTTTTATACAAAGGTCCATCGAATCAAACATTCACACATATTGAGTTCGCCATAGTCTCTTGGCCATTATAGTTATATTTACAAACTGGGGGAAACATGGTGTTACACAACTTAAACAATTTGGGAGTGATTAATTAAACAATCTGTGAGTGAATACGTTATGGGTGAAAAAACATGAATAAAAATGAAACAAAATAATGAATGAAACATACACAAAGCAAATTAGCCCATAATAGTATTTGTATTCTCATGAAATGATATGTACATTACTAGGTGAATGAGAGCATGAAAAAAAAAAAGATGTTATATTGGTATACTTCATATCATACATATTATACATGATGAAATACTTACATTTTTAAGAACAACCAATTAGTTGCCAAGGTGGTTTAGTTCCATAATTTTCCATCATTGTTTATCACTTGGTGCACCATGTGTTTCTATTGGCATTCATATGTAATGGTCTTGGGTACAACTGGCATTATTGGTACACGCACACATTGTTGAAGTATATGTATTGAGATGGGCATGTGTAGACTATTGAGGTGGGCATGCGTGTTCTCTTAAGGTGGGTTTATGTAGGTTATTGAGGTGGCACACAGAGGCCAACCCATGCCAAAATTTATCACACATAACCTAAATTTGGTGCATTAAAATTGTAGAGGTTTTATACATGTGTGGGTGTTGCCCCTCAACCCCACCCATTAGTAATGAGGGAAGGTTGTTAGGGGCACTACCCCTTGGACCCTACAAGTCGCAGTATTAGGTTGGTGCACATGATTGGGTGGTGATTAAGTGGTTTAGATGGAAGAGTATGACATAAAGGATGGGAATTATTTGACACACGTGAGGCTAAGCACCAGATTATTCTGGTTGCACTCAAATCATACCTCCCTTCTTAAAGAGAAATGAACCCCATTGTATTAAATTTTGAGCCCATGAGTGCAAGTTGTTGTTATCACTAAGGCACAACATGGTTAAGCAAAATCCTTCTACACTAGCAATTATTACATTATGTATCATATTTCAACTCAAGGATATGGTACATAATGTTTGAACTCACATAGGAAATCCATGTATCTATCAATTGTAACACACATGTTTCTCCCAAGGATCTAGTTGGACAAATATGATATCATTGGTGTCAAAGTTTATTACATCACAAAGGAGAGAATTGTGTAGAGGATTGATTGGATATTGCAATTGTGATTGGTGTGTGATGCACAATTGTCACTTGTTATTCATTCACTCTAGGTTGAGGGATTTGGGATTAGGCATTGTAACCAACCCAAGATTTGTGATGGCTGCAACAAAAATAATGCCTGTTTGGTTATTGTTATCAATGATGGTACGTAGAGGTTGACCTGTGACCCATACTTGTGTGTGAAAATGTCTCTCCCTTTCTGTGTGTCATAGTATATGGGTTAGATAAGTATCATTTGTTAGGATATTTAGACACTTAGGAGTTAGTTAATATCAACTTCATATAATGTGTCATTAGGTAAAAGTGTGCTTCTTAGTATGTTTCTTTAGTATGCATTAGTATGAATTTGTAGTTAGGCAATTCAATGGTCACGATATATTCCCGACATAGAGTGATCCAACGGATCATATTCTCCTCGATCTTAACAACTATATTGATTTGTGGCTTAACACCGAATTGGTCCATGACCTCTATTTAAAGAGCGTGAAGGGTCATTTATCGATAATCGATTGTGAGAAACTCTCTTGTATATCTCTCTGTAATATTTTTCTTTTGCATTAATAAATTGCTCCAAGTGGCCACGTTGGTTGGGGTCATGGATGTTCCCTGTAGGGGTTTTACCACGTCAAAACATCGTTGTGTTGATATTTGATCTGGTTGTGTGAATGGTTACTGAAGGTTTTCATCCATTGTTGGAATACGTATTTTGTCGAGCAGGGTGTCAGAGCGTATTTGAAGACCCGCTCTCATTGTATATTGAGATCGTGAAGTTGTATTGTTGCATCTATGGTTTCTGCCATTTCTATACATTTTTGGGCTAAGAATATTGTTCCATTGCGTCAGGAGTACTCGTTTTAGTTAGGAATGTATTTTATTTCACTTGAAAAGGTTTATGTTTGCCCAAGATGCGACCATTTTAGTTAGATATGGAGGTATAAATCCCGAATACACCCTTTTTAAATTTTTGTAGAGATAATATTTCGATTTTATTTCATCTTTTTGCTTTTATTTCTAGGTTGCGACTCTTTTCGATCTATGTATGCTCTTTTACCTGCGCTCTATGTGATCTCAGAAAATCAGAAACAAAGCGGAAAGGGTTTTCTCCTCTGTATATGATCTTTGTTGTGTTCTCTGTGCGAACTCGGTAAAAATCAGAAACAGAGGGAAAACTTGCATTTTCAGACTAAGCTAACCGAGATCTAACTCTTGTTGTCATCAAGAAGAAAAAAAAAAATCTTGTGTAAAAAGACTTTTTTTATGAGCACGCTCTCCAAGGCCGTCTTCAACAACAACAACAACAACAATCCTCATTCTAAACAATATAATGTGTTTTGCACTAGCTCACTTGGTTAAAAGTTGTTTTATTAAGAAAGAGGTCTTGAGTTCAAGTCTCTTTTTTGCTACTTTTTTTTTAAGTTCATGCATCCATTGTAAATCGTATTTCAGTGAAATTATAAAAGTGAATCAATATAAGTAGCTTTAATATTTTTAAGTTATTTATTTTGCATGCAACTTTCATTTATAAATGAACTTCATTGTAAAAGTGATCTTTGCTTATTCTATAAAAGTGGGTCACTTCATAAGCAACTTATTTGTAAAAGTGGGGTTATTAGAAGGAGGGGTAGCACCACATGGACCAACTTCTACTTGTCACGTGACTCTTTGGTTACCATTTATGTTTTTTTCAAAATGGCATAACTTTCACCCCCAAAGTCCGTTTTCAGTATCATTTTTTTAAACAACCTATTTTTTGAGAGCATTCCATCCAGACCATCGGTTTCAAGTTTTAAATCAATATTCTATGCATATTTAATATGGAATATCTCAATGATCTTTTGCTTACCAGTACCAAATACTTCTCATGGAAATTCCATATGGAGGATGTACTAAGAAGTAAAACATTGTAATGGATTACCTTGGGAAAAGAACAAGAACTCGTTGATGATGACAAGTATGCCAAATAGGTTGATAGGAATCATGAATAACGTGGACTAATTAGAATTTTCATCTCTCCTAATTTAAGGTTTCACCTTCAAGGAGATGAGAGCCCAAATAAAGCTTGCAGTTGTGTTTGGTAAACACAATATTATATAAGCCCACCAGTTGGAAAATTAGTTAATGACTTTAAGTCCAAATGATTTTTCTTGCATTGAAGATTACTTATCTAAGTTCAAAACGCTTAGAATTTTGTGTATAGAATGTGAACTAGATCTAAAGGAACATCGATGCATATATTATATTCTTTCTAAGATAGGTAGTGCATATTATGTTTTTGTATCTACCTTTTATGCCACTAGAGAAGCTCTAGGGAGTTCTTATAAAGAACCCTCTCCTGATTCCTTTTATGGTTCTCTAATTCGAGGGCAGGATAAGCTTCTACAACTTGGATTGATCAGCACTACAAGTACATCCAACAAAGCCTTAGTGGCGTGGCAAAAAGATAAATCCTAGAATCCCAAGAAGCAACATGCTCCCCACAACAACAAGCAAAACAAGGGTCCCAAACCCTCTTAGCCAACTTCCTCTCCTAATGGTGACAAAGGAGCAAAATCTAAAAATAAGAAGACTCACAAACCTTGCAACTTTTGTGGGAAAGATGGTGACATGCAGTCCAAAGTTTTTAAGAAGGTGGAAGCTTTGGAAGCAATTATGAAGAAGCACAACATCAATATTGATTATTCTTATTCTAACTCTTATTCTCATGGACATGCACTTTCTGCTTCTGGTTTCTCCTTCAGTGCAACTTCTACTTCTTCTTCTGATGAGTGGCTTATTGATTCTGGAGAATATTATCATATGGCTAAGGATAAAGCCATATTTTCTACTCTAAATGAATGTAACACGAAGAAAATATTTGTTGGTGATGATAGATCTCTTAGTGTTGTAGAGTCTAGAATAGTTCAGGTAGATAATGGACATTTCAATGATGTATTATGTCTTCCAAGTCTTTCCTACAAACTTATATCCAGGTATCAAACCACTCATTTGGGTGAAGGTAAAACCATAAAGTTTTCACCTGACCAAGTTGTGATCAAGGATCTAAAATATCCTAAGCATGTTCTTGCAACTGGAATTGTTGATGATATTACTAGGTTGTACAAGTTTGACAACTTTGGCTCATCGTCTTTTCCATCAGTTTTTGTTGTTCATAGTGATGACTTGAGCAAACTTTGGCATGAGCGGTTTGGTCATCTAAATTATCGCTCAATACAACAACTATATAATCAACATATGGTGATTTATCTTCCTCTTGTTTCCTACAAAGATAGCATTTGTGTTGGTTGTGTTCTCGACAAACATCATCGAGACAATTTTGACAAACATGCATCTTGGCACACCTCGACCCCTTTGCATCTTGTTCATAGCAACTTGTCTCGTCCACTTTCTTCTCCTTCTTTTTCTAGGTGCAAGTATTTCTTAACTTTCATTGATGACTTTTCCAGATGTACTTGGGTTTACATTAAAACTTAAGAGCGAATTTTTTGACAAGTATTTGGCCCACAAGGTCCTTGTAGAAAAGTGATCTGGACATCAACTTCAAAGGTTAAGAACATATAATGGAGGAGAATATTGTTGATGATTACAACTTCATGAGACATTATCCATATTGTACTCCTTTGGATTGAGTTGATATGATCTGTGAGGAAGCCTATGTGATAGGTGAGTCATACTCCTCTGGACTGAGTTGAGATGACATGTGTTGGTCTCTTGTCGTGCTCCTCTGGAATCAGTTGAGATGACTTGAGATGGTCTCATGGCGTACTCCTATGGACATAGTTGAGTTGACTTGAGATGGCTCTCCAGTTCGTACTCCTATGGATTTAGTTGAGTTGATCTATTAAGAGTGGTGTCCCTTGTGGTTGAGCACATGTGGACTTGTCCCTAGTGGCAGAGCACTAGATGATGTGTGTGAGACCCCTTGCTATATTGTCAAAGAGTAAGACTATTGTAAAACCCTAATTTGTATTTTAAAGGGTACAAGTCGGCTCTACTGTGTAAAAGATTAATTATATTATTAAGTTGTATAAATCGGTCATATTGTGCCAATAGAAACATTTATTTGATGAGTTAGTTCATGTATTTATAAGAGAGATACATCCCCATTGTGGATCATACCTCATTCTCTCATAACGCATTGTGGAGATCTGAAATTTAGTGTGCACTTCTTCTTATGCTCTAGCTTTCTTTGTCATAGAGCACCCTCTTGTGTGTGCTAGGATTTATGGTGTGAAGGTTCTTCTCTTGGAAATTTAGTAAAGGGTTGGTGGGTTTTTGTAATGTCCCCACTTTGGGACATCATCACAGTGTAGAGATTTATGATGACCAGAGTAGCCAGATGGATGTTATAGTGAGTACAGGGGTATTTGAGAGGCATTGTGGGGTCCAACTTGTATCGATGATCATATTCCATCATTATGAGCCATTCCGCAGAGGTTGGCTTTAGTTTCGTTGCATTCCGACGATTTCCATGATTTTGACTATTTTAAGCTATAAGTCAATGGAATTTCACTGAAGAGGTCATTTTGGGAACATTACTTGGAGGAACCTCTCAGTGTAATAGCTCATTGGAATCGAAAGGAGAAACACTACATGATGGGATGGCTAGAAGTGACTTTCAGTGGCCAGGGAAGCCACAAGGAGAGATAAGGAGTTTTTCAAAGGTAAAAAGGTTAATTAATTAATTAAAGTGATTTAATTAATTCATTAAATATTAATAAAATGAAAGTCACTTTGGAGGGACAAGGTGAGCCAAAAAGTATAAAGGAAAGGCAAGGGCCTCTTCTCATTCATTCACGTATGATCTTATTTTGATTTCTGACTTCTAGCTGGTGAGCCCAATATTGGGTGTTTTGAGGGTTTTGACATAACAAACCCTAGAGGACGATTCGGTGGTGAAA
Source organism: Picea engelmannii (assembly GCA_009831015.1). Classification (NCBI taxonomy): domain Eukaryota; kingdom Viridiplantae; phylum Streptophyta; class Pinopsida; order Pinales; family Pinaceae; genus Picea; species Picea engelmannii. The sequence goes on along the minus strand of ML784100.1, from coordinate 1,389,498 downwards.
GATTCCACCTATTTTGTCCCAAGCTTGGTCTCGGAGATGCAATACTCTCCCACACCATTCTAGTTCCATATCTACTCAGTTGTAGGAGGATTCTACATCAGTTTCATGTGTAGATAGAGAGAGGGCGCACCAGTTGAGGGATTCCAGCAAGAGGGATGTACCATCTTTGGAGAGAGATTTGTTGTAGGATATTGGCAGGGCCGTTGAGGATTCTATCACTTGGGTTTTCATTGCAGGGCCTTGGATATCAGATCTAGTGCTTTCTGAGACAGTTTTATGGCTCAGATTATTTCTTGAGCTGTGGGGCGAATTGAAGAGAAGGAGGGCATTTTTGAGATCCAGATCTAGTCCGTTTGGAGGGGTTACACTTCAGATTTGACCCTGAGACTTTACCTAGTGACTTGCAGTGTCCAAATCTATATTTTTGGAGAGTTTCAAAGCATTTGGAGGCCTCCTTCAACATGGCCGAATTATCTAGGGTTTCAATCATCTAGTGGGGCACACCATTCAGTGGGGGATTTCAGATCTACAGAGATTGAGAGGGATCTTGGAGATTCGGTCACCTGGGTTGTTCTTACCATCACCCAATATATCATTTGGCATATTTATTAGGGTGATTGGGCACTTTTGGCAGTAGGAACGAGTTATTGAGGGTTTCAGCCTTCTATTGGAGCGTGGCATTCTTCAACTGGAGAGTTTGGCATTCAGATCTGCTTGTATTGATCTTCATTTGTTATTCAGCCTTTGGAGACATCTTTTGTATTAGAGGGAGCATTTTGTAGCAGCTCTTATCTATTGTCTATCTTCTTGGCCATCTATTGAGCATTCCAGATCGGCATCTTCATTGTAGCAGGTTTCTCTATTTTATGAATAAAGAAGAATTGAGATGTTTTGGCTTGTCTATCTTATT
>ML784100.1:1354499-1384631 GCA_009831015.1 Picea engelmannii | reverse complement strand
ATCTACTCAGTTGTAGGAGGATTATACATCAATTTCATGTGAAGATAGAGAGAGGGCACACCAGTTGAGGGATTCCAGCAAGAGGGGCGCACCATCTTTGGAGAGAGATTCGTTGTAGGAGATTGGCAGGGCCATTGAGGATTCTATCACTTGGGTTTTCATTGCAGGGCCTTGGATATCGGATCTAGTGCTTTCTGAGACAATTTTATGGCTCAGATTATTTCTTGAGATGTGGGGCGAATTGAAGAGAAGGAGGGCGTTTTTGAGATCCAGATCTAGTCCGTTTGGAGGGGTTACACTTCAGATCTGACCCTGAGACTTTACCTAGTGACTTGCAGTGTCCCAATCTATATTTTTGGAGAGTTTCAGAGCATTTGGAGGCCTCCTTCAGGAGGGCCGAAGTATCTAGGGTTTCAGTCATCTAGTGGGGTGCACCATTCAGTGGGGGATTTCAGATCTACAGAGATTGAGAGGGATCTTGGAGATTCGGTCACCTGGTTTGTTCTTACCATCACCCGATCTATCAGTTGGCATATTTATTAGGGTGATTGGACACTTTTGGCAACAAGACCGAGTTATTGAGGGTTTCAGCCTTCTATTGGAGCATGGCATTCTTCAGCTGGAGAGTTTGGCATTCAGATCTGCTTGTATTGATCTTCATTTGTTATTCAGCCTTTGGAGGCATCTTTTGTATTAGCAGGAGCATTTTGTAGCAGCTCTTATCTATTGTCTATCTTCTTGGCCATCTATTGAGCATTCTAGATTGGCATCTTCATTGTAGAAGGTTTCTCTATTTTATGAATAAAGAAGAATTGAGATGTTTTGGCTTGTCTATCTTATTGCATATGGTTGAGGTATGTTCCATGGTTATCTCTTTCTGTTATCTGTTGCATACACACATATAAACACATCTAAAAGGTAGATCAACAAAGTGTTTGATGAAATATCTCACTCAGAAAAAGTTTTAAAAAGACACCAAAACAGTGATGATCCTTGCATAATGGCTTGGGATCATTACAGTTTTTCCCTTGATTGAGAAGTGTTTTCCCAGGATAACTTCTTGTGTCTTGTGCATGGTCATTCTTCTTGTGATCTTGGCTATTGTATTGTTGCATTGTTTATGGTTCAAGTTCATGCTAAATTGAAAATAAACTACATGTGTTTGAACCATCATTGAAAATTCAACAAATATGTGAATAATAAATTTACAAGTTATTGCACTGCCCATTGCATCCAAATGTGACACATTGTTCCATTTACACCACAACAAAATGGTGTTGTTGAGAGAAAGAATCACACTCTAAAATAAATGGCTAATTGTATGATCCAATCTACAGGATTAAGTCTTAATTATTGGTTAGAAGCCATTAACTATGTAAATTACATAGTAAATCGTACTCCTACGAAGGCTTTACAAAATATAACTCCAGAATAAGCATGGAATAAAATTAATCCATATGTAAGAAACTTCCATGTATTTGACTGTGTGACATGGGCTCACATTCCACATGAGAAAAGGAAATATTTACATCCTAAAAGCGAGAAGTGTATTTTGGTTGGATATTCTTAAGATGTCAAAGGTTACAAACTTCTTCAACCTCATTCCAATGAAATTATTATTAGAAGAGATGTTAAATTCGATGATAATATCTTCACCTACGAGCCTAATTCGACGTTTGTGCCTTCTTCGGCCTACAATCCATCTTCGACGTTTGTGTCATCTTCTATTCCTATAATGGTTTCTTCTTCATTGGATGATGGAAATGAAGATGAAAATCCACTTCCTCCTACTCACCTTCCTCCACATGAATCCATTGAAAATGAACCTACACCAACACTACCCCTTCCTATATGGGTATGTTCAACATGAGAAGCAACTGGTGATATTGTCGGTGATCCTTTAGATCAGCGTCAAACATGTTCAAAGTTCCAACGAGCCTCTTCTCTTTTGGCTTAAGTTTCAAAGACTCATGATCCAGAGACATTTGCAGAAGCTTCAAGTCATCCAAATTGGGATACAACAATGAATGAAGAGTATCTCTCTTTAATGGTGAATGATACTTGGGATCTTGTACCTCTTTCGAAAGGAAGAACGCTTGTCAGATGTAAATGGGTCTACAAAACTAAGTATGCATCAGATGGGAATGTTGAAATACACAAGGCTCAATTAGTTTCCAAATTTTTCTCCCAAGTTAAAGGAATTGGCTATAATTAAACCTTTTCCCATGTAGCCAAAATGAATTACATATGCCTATTTCTAGCCCTTGCATCCTCACATAAATGGGAGGTCCATCAGATGGATGTCAAATCCACCTTCTTGCATGGGGATTTGCAAGAAGAAATATACATGGAACAACCTCTTGGCTATGTATAGAATGACTCTAGCCTTGTTTGTCGCCTTAAGAAATCCCTTTATGGTCTTAAGCAAGCTCCCAAATATTGGTATGCCAAAATAGACATCTTTCTTCTTGACAATAGCTTTTTTAGATGCCATTTTGATCCTAATGTCTATACCAAGAAAGTAGGAAGTCATCTCATAATCCTTGTTCTTTATTTTGATGATCTTATCCTCACTAGTAGTGACCCTTAAGTTTTAAACCATGTGCAAATCAGCCTTAACAATAAATTTGAAATGATCGTCTTAGGATATTAGCACTATTTCCTTGGCCTCCAAGTATTGCAAACCAAGGAAGGAACCTTTCCTTCCAAGTCTAAGTATGATTGTGACTTTCTTCGCCACTTTTACATGGATGATTCTAAACCATCCCCTTCTCCCTTCCAATTTGGAGTCAAACTTGTTGCCACTTGTACCTCTCCTGAAGTTGATGCCACCTTGTATTGTCAGTTCATTGGTAGCCTTTTATATTTGACTCATGCACATCCTGGTATTTCCTTTGTTGTTGGTCTTTTTTCCTGGTATATGTAATCGCCTCATGAAATCCACTGGAAAACAACTAAAAGGACACTTCGATATGTCTAAGGTACAATTTAGTTCAAGATATATTACAGCTCAGGGGGGGCTCCTTTATTGGTTGGTTTCACTGATTCAAATTGGGTCAGCGACCCTGATGATCGAAAGTCTACTACAAGTTATGTTCTCAGCCTTGGTTCAAGACTTGTCACTTAGGCCTATAATGAACAATAGGCTATTGCTCTTTCTTCAATAGAAGCAGAGTATCGAGCAACGATTAATGCAAGTCAAGAATCCTTATGGCTTCGAACAATCCTTTCAGAGTTTGGATTCCAACAACAACATTCAACCATCCTTTGGTGCTACAATCAAAGTGGCATCAAGCTCGCCAAAGATCCAATTCAACATCAGCGCAACAAACACATCAAGCTTCACATGCACTTCATCGGAAAACTCATTCATGGTTGAGTTATTGAAGGGTTATTTTTCCCTACAAAAGATCAAGTTGCACAATTTTCACAAAGTATCTTACATAAGTGAAGTTTACCAAAATTTTATATACATTAGGAGTTAAGGAAGTTGTCATTGAGGGGGGATAGGCTCTAATGTCTCCTTCCTTCTCCTATCGTGTCACCTTTATAAATCCTTCAATAATATCCTAATTTGATCTTAAGGGGGGATGTTAGGATATTTAAAAACTTAGGAGTTGGTTAAGATCAACTCAATCTAATGTGTCGTTAGGTAAAAGCATGTTTCTTAGTGTGTTTCCTTAGTATGCATTAGTATGCATTTGTAGTGATCCAGGAGGATCCAGGAACGCTCACAGAGATCCAAGAGGATCTGAAACACTCACAGAGGACCATAAAGGACCCATAAATGATCAAAATTTGAATTTATTGAATTCTCTTGAAAACTACTTCATGTAGAGCTCGACGATAGCTTTCCAATGGTGCAAAAATCGCCTCAAATATGCAAATGTTATGAGCGGTCAAAGTTTGGTCAAACTAGGGAAAAAGTCAAAGCAAAAGTGCCACGCAGCAGGCCCACAGACTGCCATATGTCCTATCCATACAAGTTATATAACTGACAGAGTGACATCATTTTGATGTCAGCATGGTGACGTGGCATCACGATAGGATGCCACGTGTCACTCGGATTTGATATTTTGAGGGTACATTTGGACCAATAAAAAAGTGCCATGTGTCATCGTACGAATGATGTGGCAGTGTGGAGGTGATTTCAACAACACATTTGGCAGTGACGTGGTAATCCAGTCAGCAGGTAGAATTGGTACAGGTGGACGAATAAAGGCATGACATGTGACCCAATGGAATTGCGCCACATGGCACTAACGGTTTTCCCAAGTTGGCTTAAGTAATAAAAATTGTTATATATATGCCTCGCAGGAATCAAACCCCAGACCTCATAATATAAAACCCAACACCCTAACCAAGAAGGCTAACTTTCCATTGGAATATTTGAATGGATATAATTTATTTAAAGTCATATGTTGTTATATATGCCAAATGGGGTATGGTCTACGGGTTTGAACCAGTGACCTCCGCCCTATTTTCCAGCATTCTAACCAACATACCAATGGGTTCAGTTGGGACCCAATGCCTACAATTAATGTTTTGAACCAATAAGATTTCAACGGGGCACCCTGCCCTATTTAAAGCCTCAAAGTGTGTGCCATTCAAGACAACAAGTTCATGAGAGTCTTGATTTGTGTGCCAAGAGCCTTGGAGACTTTTCGAGATAAAGGTGGTCATGTTGATAGTCATTTTTTTATCGTTTTCTTGCAAGGATTATGAATTTGCAGTATGTTTTATGATCAAAGGTCATTTGTAAAACTCTTAGTCCAATTTTTCATGTATGAGACACGTAGTATCGTTATACGTGTAAAAAAAGGCTTTTTCAGCACTTGTTCAGAATATAGTCAACTTTATACTCATTCAACTCAGAATTTCGCAAGGATTTGAAATATAAGCTTTGTTTCCGAGTTTGAGCAGTGGATTTTTAGAGTGTCCCCAAGAATGTCTTTGTAAGTCCATGTTGTAATGTAATTTGGTATTTTGAGATGATTATGAACGGTTGTACTAGGAAAAGGGACTTGAAGATGAAGATATATATGTCATGTACATATGTAATAAGTTATTTCATTTTCTGATGTATTATCTCATTTATACTTCAAGTTATTCATCATTTCATGTGGTTTTTTGGGATAAGAAGCATATTCAAATATATTTTGCAAATCACCTCAATACAATCAAGAATTATTCTGAATCAAGTTAGATGCTAATGTGGATATTTTAGAGATTTAAATGGTATCTAATAATTTTCGGATCAAGTGGTATCAGAGCTGGTTTTGACGTGTATTTGTAAATGATGCTTATGAAGTCCAAATCCAAGCGAGGTGAAGACACGCTTGAAGTTTTTAATCCTGATATTGAACGTGTATTTCAAAGGAAAGAAATGGAGCATGAAGATGTTCTTTCTAAGGATGATAAGGAATTTTGAAGGATGTTTCTTGAGATGAAAACTATGGTTAAGGAATTATGGGAAGACCTAGAAAGAAAAAGAGCAAATCCTCATCAAAATGAAGGTGGTCCAGTTGAAACAATGGTAAAAGTTGAAGGAGAAGGTAAAGAACCTCCAGAGTCTCCTCCATCCCTATCATCATTATCATCGTCATCTTCTTCTTCTAATGGAAGAGAACATTCTTCCCATAAGAGGAAAAATCATTCTAAGAAGTCTTCTCGTTCTTATGATCGGCCTTTGTTAAAGCTAGATGTTAAGTTTGATTTTCCTACTTATCATGGAGAGTTGAATCCAGAGAAGTTGGATAATTGGGTCAAACAAATTGAAGTGTATTGCATGGTATATCAAATTATACATGACACTTCAAGGATACAATTGGCTACTCTTCGTCTGAGCGGTGCAGCTTTGATATGGTGGGAGAGTCAAACACAAGTTGATCTTATTCAACATGGTAAAATCATCTCTTCTTGGATTGAATGTGTTGTTTCATTAAGAAAGCAATTTTATCCATTATATTATATGCAAACATCAATGATTTCTTGGCAACATCTAAGGCAAGGAAAAGGGAAAAATGTTCAAGCTTATACACAAGAATTCAAGAGGAAGGCATTATCTTTGGGAATTCCATTACAAACTCTTGAGACTCTTCTAAAGTATATTGGTGGTATGCACTCATATCCTCGCCATACTATATTGATGTTAAATCCTACTAATATTGATGAAGTATCAGTACAAGCTACACATCTTGAAGACAACAAAGGAAAACATGTTGAGGATGTGTCAGAGGAGCCATGTGAATTCGAGGAGCAGTCGAAGGGAAAAGGGAAGAGTAAGAAGACAACTACAGTAAAGAAGGATGAAGAGAAGAATCCTACATGTTCTCACTATGAGAAGAAAGGACATGATGAGAAGCATTGTTGGAAGTTGCATCTAGAATTGAAACCGAAGTGGGCTCGACCTAGAAAGGGTCAAAAGAAGACCATGACTATGGTTCAGAACCTTGGATCATATTCTGAGGATGAAACTAAGGTTACAACTATGGGCATCAAAGGTAAAACTATTGTTGCAAGTTTCAATTCACTTACTTCTTCTGCAAAGTCTAAAGTAATCCCTGATGGAAGGAAAATAAAATAACTGTTCCATTTATGAGTTATCTCAAATCACACTATGATTGATACACTTTTTGATAGTGGATCACAAGTGAATCTTATTTTATAGCAAGACCGTATCCTTTGGGTTGGATTTGTGATAATGCTCAGGTACATGTAACTAAGCAATGCAATTTATGGTTTGCGATCACATCCAGTTTCATTGATGAGGTAGAGTTAGACGTTGTTCCACTTGACATTTGCTGGGTGGTTTTGTGAAGTCCATACTTGTACGAAAAGAAGGCCATTTTCTACAGGGGATAGAATAAGTATCATGTTTTCAAGGATGGGATTAAGTTTATTATGAGAGCTCATCAGATGGAGACGAATTTGATAGTTGTCGCTACGGGGCACATGCTAGCTAATGTTAGTATCCAAGATCCAAATTTATAGCCTACGATTGAAAGCAGAACAAGTCCTTTGGTTGATGTTGTTCTTATTAAGAAGGGAAAATATGTTGATGGTTCATTCTCTTTTGCATATGTATATTCAATTTTGTTTTTCAGTTTATTACTAATCAGTGGAGTATGGTTGGATACTACAACAATGAATGACGAAGTTTGTGAATTTAATGGAATAGTTAACTTGGTCAGCATTGTTGTTTTAGTCTTCATTATGGTTATGGTGAGTCGGGTGCTCGTTATCCAAGCAGGTTGGATGGATGATGTTGGACAAGTGAGGCGATAACATTCTCACTTCATTTATGAAAAATCCATACTTTTGAAGGTCCAAAAGTTCTTCATTGGGGAGGTGTGATCCAGGAGGATCCAGGAACACTCACAGAGATCGAGGAGGATCCTAAACGCTCACAGAGGACCAAAAGGACAAATAAATTCTCAAAATTTGACTTTCTCAAATTCTCTTGAAAACCACTTCATTGCGTAGAGATCGGTGATAGCTTTCCAACAGCGAAAAATTGCCTCAAACAGAGTTCATATGCAAAAGTTATGAGTGGTCAAAGTTTGGTCAAACTAGGGCAAAAGTCAAAGCAAGAGTGCCACGTGGCCTGTCCATACAAGTATATGACTGAAAGAGTGATGTCATGCTGACACCATCTTGGTGACGTGGAAGCATGACAGGCTACCACATATCACCCGGATTTGGCTTTTTCAGGGTACAGTTGGACCAATAAAAAAGTGTCACGTGTCATTGTACATATGATGTGGCAGTACAGAGGCGATGTCAACAACACAGTTGGAAGTGATGTGGAAATCCAATTAGCAGGTACAGTTGGCACAATTAGACGAATAAGGGTGTGACACGTGGCCCAATGGAATTGCACCACATGGCTCTAACAGTTTTCCCAAGTTGGCCTGGGTAACAAAAATTCGGTTATATATATGTCTCATAGGAATCAAACCCAAGAACTCATAATAACAAACATGATGCCCTAACCAACTGAGCTAACTGTCCATTGGAATATTTGAATGAATAAAATTTATTTAAATTCATATTTTGTTATATATGCCAAATGGGGAATGGTGTGCAGATTTGAACCTGTGACCTATGCCCTACATTCCATTATTCTAACCAACATACCAAGGTGTTTAGTTGGGACGCAATGCCTGCAATTAATATTTTAAACCAACGAGATTCTGAATGGGAGGTGCCCAGCCCTATTTAAAGCCTTTAAGTGCGTTCCATTCAAGACAACAAGTTCATGAGAGTCTTGATTTGTGTGCCAAGAGCCTTGGAGACTTTTTGAGAGAAAGGTGGTCATGTTTATAGTGATTTTTTCTTGTTTTCTTACAAGGATTATGAATTTGAAGTATATTTTATTATAAGAGGTCATTTGTAAAAGTATTAGTCCAATTTTGCATGTGTGGGACACATAGTCTCATTATACATGTAAAAAAAAAGCTTTTTCAACACTTGTTTAGAATATAGTCAACTTTATCCTCATTGAACTCAGAATTTCGCAAGGATTTCAAATATAAGCTTTGTTTATGAGTTTTAGCAATGGATTTTCATAGTGTCCTCAAGAATGTCTTTGTAAGACCACGTTGTAATGTAATCTGGTATTTTGAGATGATTATGAACAATTGTACTAGGAAAAAGGACTTGAAGATGAAGATATATATGTCATCTACATATGTAATTTGAGTTCTTTTATTTTTTGTTGTGTTATTTCATTTATACTTCAAGTTTTTCATCATTTCATGCAACTTTTTGGATAAGAAGCATATTCACTTATATTCTGCAATTCACCTCAATACAATCAAGAATTATTATGAATCAAGTTAGATGCTAATATGGATATTTTAGAGATTTAAATGGTCTCTAAGAATTTATGAATCATGTAGTTAGGTAATCTGACGGTCACGATATGTTATTGACGTAGAGTGATCCAACGAATCATATTTTCCTTGATCTTAACAACTACATTGATCTATGGCTTAACACATGATTAGTCCATGATCTCTATTTAAATAGCGTGGAGGGTCATTTGTTGATGATCGATTGTGAGAAACTCTCTTGTAAATCTCTTTTTGTGATATTTTTATTTTTCATTAATAAAGTGCTCCAACTGGCCACGTTGGTTGGGGTCGTGGATGTTTCCCCATAGGCGTTTTACCACATCAAAACATCAGTGTGTTGATCTTTGATATGGTTGTGTGAGTGGTTAATGAAGGTGCTCATCCTCTGTTGGGATAATTGTGTTGTCAAACATCATTGGAGGAAAATTTGGGGTACATCCAATTTATAGGATACATGGAGAATTTGAGGTTGGTGCATCTTCACATGCAACTTCTTATGTAAGTGTGTGTCTTGTGATGAAGATTGCACATGCTCAAAAGTTCTTTTGGTCATGGAAAGGTGACTCATTATAGTCATGCCATTTCCCATTGTTGGGATTTCCATATAGATTCATATTCTTTGGTGGCATGGTCTTCTTTATTGGTTTCTATTAGTGAGGTGTTGAACTATTTGATGGCTTGGAGTCATGTTTTTTTATGCTAAAGATAGGGGCTAAGACCAATTATATACTTTAGGACTTTGTGCTTCTCTAAATCAGTACTACACAACTTTGCCTTGAGTTGATAGCACTCATCGATATAGCTCTAGACAATCTAGTCTATGCATTGGTGCAACTACTCCATTGTTTGTTTAGCCACTCCTTATGCTTGAGAGGACTATAGAAAGATTCTTTTGTTATTGTGACAAGGTCTTCCCATGTATCATTGGGGAGCTTCTTGTCTATGGCTCCCGCCAACAATGTGTTATGGTGGACATCTTCAATGGGACAATAGTTACTTTGTCACAATCTATAAGATCAATCATGGTGAAATATGACTGGAACTATCAAATCTAGAGGTCCTAAATCTATGCCACTTCACCGAAGGGCACTTTAAAAACATTGTTGGAGAAGCCATCTTCACTTGTGATCTTCTTCATATTTTTCATGAGCTTGTCCATCATATCTTGTATTTATCAGTTGAGAGTATCCAAAATAATACATTCCTCCATTTAATAGTGTTGTGGTGTCTTTTGATGTGATCATAAAGGTCTCTTGCACTTTGGTAGGTAGATACTAAAAAATAGAGGAGGGTTGAAAATTCATGCAAGGATATTCAAATAAGTGTTAATGGGCATCAAGAGTCATGGATGAACATGCCAACCATGTTGCTTCTAGTTTATTGCTTTGATACCAATGGTCTTATTCTATTATGTAAATCAAATGAGAATTTAAGTAAAGGACTTATCAGGTTATGGACATAGAAACATGAACAAAAATGAAGAAAATAAATGAGTGAAACATACATAAAGAAAATCATACTATAATGGTGTTTATATTACAATAAAAGGATATGTTGCATGAAAAAGAAAATATGATATGCTACTATATTTGTATAATATGCACTATACATACTAGGAATTACATGTAGTTACAAGGATGACTAGTCACTTGTTAATGATGGTCTAGTGTCATAGTTGTCGATGATTGTTCATCTCATGGTGCACCATGTGTTGGTATTGGCATACAATGCTAGTGATATGTTGCATTCTCGATGCATGCATGAACTATTGAAGTGTGTGTGTGTGTCATCGAGGTCGGTGCATGCAAGCCATTAAGGTGGCTTTGTGTAAGTTGGAACTTGGTGAATGTAGCTAGAATTCATTATGTTAAATATTGTAGAGGCTTCATGTGTTCTTCCCCCACACCCCTATGGGGGTGCTACCCCTCAACCTTGCCCATCAAGAGAAAAAGGAGGTTACCAATGTGCTTCCCCTCAAACCCTATAATGAGTCATATGGGACGTATTCTTGGGATAGTGTACATAATTGGGAGAGCTGAAGTGGTCCACATGAAAGAGGAATGGCAAAAAGGATGGGCATTTTTTTTTTGGTACACATGAAGTTAAGCATCAAATTCCCATGATTGATCTCTAATCAAATATATATCATAATCTACCTCCATCATGTCATAATGTAATGATCACATGTCTTGGATATAATTAAAAGTGTGTCTACTTTTATTATGTGGTATGTATGTGAGGTATCATGTAAAATAAGAAATGAAATGTAAAGAAAAATTATAATTCACTTATGAATATATATACATTGATATACTCAATTGGGAAAGAATGAATTTAAGAAATGAAATGTAAAGAAAAATTATAATTCACTTATGATTATATATACATTGATATACTCAATTGGGAAAGAATGGATTCTTACCACTAATGCAAAATACTCATTTTGTGCATTCTCTATTTTTTACTTTGATGCACCACTTTTTTTTACATTGATCTTTTGCACAGTAAAGTAAGACTCTAAAAACATGTATTAAAACAAACTTGCACATCCAAGGATTAGTGTGGACAAATTATCTTATGTCAAAAAAATCAACCTTACTTTCCCAACCTGCAAAATTATTTCGATTCCTTTTTTAAGAATATGCACTAAATATTAGATTTACATTTTTTTAATATTCTCGAGCATGCTAATGCACTTAGATTTGCATTTTTTTAATATTCTTAAACATGCTAATTCACTTATTGCTATTAACTCAGACAAATTAGGCCAATGAAACTAATTGTTGATATTGAATGCAACCATAGCATAAATATTAGATTTGCATATTTTTAATATTCTTGAGCATGCTAGTGCACGTATTGCTATAAACTAAGACAAATTAGACCAATGAAACTCATTGTTGATATTGAATCCAACCATAGCATATAACTTGACAAGCTCTACTTTCATAAATGAAAAATGGTTACACATTGTGTGGAAATATACATCACTTTAATAGCTCCTAATTGTACATCATCAAACTAGTAATGCCTAATCTAAAGAGGAGTTTTGGATAGGTGCAACATAATAACTGTTGAAAAGACCTCATCCCATTTTATTCTATTATATTTTATCGATAGGTGCAACATAATAACTGTTAAAATTATTCTATTCTATTTTATGGATAGGTGCAACATAATAAATGTGGAAAAGATGCCCATCCCATAAAATTATTATCCTAAGAGTCAAAATACTTTGATTTTGATTTTCAATTAGTTGATTTAATTTTTATGTTTTTAATAAAGTTTTTACAATGTTATATAAATCTACATTAAATTAATTTATTAAAATATTAAAAATTGTTTTTCAAAATTTTTAAAATAGATTTTTTTGAATTTTGATTAGTGGATATGGTTGATTAAACAGTTTTTAAGTTTTTACAATGTTCTATAAATCTACATTAAATTAATTTATTAAAATATTAAAAAATGTTTTTTTAATTTTTTAAAATTGTTTTTTTTTAATTTTGATTAGTGAATATGGTTAATTAAACAATTTTTATCTAGTTTGACAACTATTTATCGACAATTAAATTCAATTTAAAAATCTAAAATTTCTAAAATATTCTATAAATTCACATAATATTGTTAGTAATGTATTTTGTATTATGCTTTAAATAATATAATTAATGTGTAGTTGATTGATAGTGTACTTTATGCAAATCATCACAAATCATCACATCATAGGTAGATTGACAGTTGATTACATTTATTTTTATTTATATGCTTCAATTTTTATTTCTTACAATACAAAGATTTACAACAAATCTGAACACCTTAACAAATCTAAACACCGTGAAATTCTCGGTTAACCCTGACGCCCGCCTGCACCCTTCTAAGTCACGTGTAGCTCTAATATCAACGAGAGACATCTAAAAGCCTTGCTAAATTACCGGGAAGAACTAGATTTTTTTTTAGCCTGCTAACTTTAGCAACACCTCTTTTATTAGTCCATGTCGAAGGCGTAGAGGGACTATAACGATCGATAATTCATTGACTTCATATTAATATGTCCTTTGACTATAAATTTTTGCATCATTTGTATTGTTTGAACTATAGAAGTAAAAACATTATTTTTTATATAATAAAAAAACCCTTATATGTCATTGTATTATTGGAGAATAGATTGGAAGTCTTACTGCCAGCTTTGTTGTTCCCAATGTTGTAAATGTTTAGATATCCAAATTTTTGAGCTTGGACGGTCTTTTTTAATTTTTTAATTTTTACTCAAATGTTTACATACCGAAAGTTCTGAGCATGGACATTGTTTTTTAATGTTTTTATTATTTCTATTTGTATTGAAATGTTTACATACATAAAGTTTAGAGCATTGACACTCTTTTTGAGGTACTTGAATAGGCCTGGCAACTTAAATGTTTACATAGCACGAGACCCTTAAACAGGCTTGACAACTTAAATGTTTGCATAGCACAAGGCCCTTAAACAACCCTGACAACCTTAAATGTTTACCTAAATAGGCTTCTCACAATACATTTTTCCTCAAGTTTTTCCATATAATGTTGCAGTGAATTTGGACAATATTGTTGTCCACCGCTAGTTGCATAGCCATCATATGTTTCATACTTCTTCTATGCTTGGAATGCAATTTAGTGATCATTGAAGATACATATATTGTTTACTGGTTCGATGGATACTTCTTGTCCATTGGTTCGTCGGTTGTTGCTTGTTGTTGTTTGGTTCAACTTTGCAAGGTTGAGGACCTGCACCTGCGGTTGGACCTGTTGGTGCTTGTTGTTTGCTTTTGTTTGCTTCAACTTTGCAGGGTTGGGGTCCTACATCCTCAATTGGAGTTGTTTTTTGACTTTGCAGGGTTCAAGTCTTACACCCACAATTCGACCTACACTTTTGTCGTTCATCATTGCCGAGTAAGTTTCAATGCCATAATTTCATTTGTATTCGTTCTTTGTTGTTTACTATTTGCAGTTTGCAAGTAAGAATGTTTAATTATTTCCACTCGCATAGTCGTCATATGTTTCGGATTTCTTTTGTCCTTGGGATGCAATTTGGTCATCATTGAAGATACATATGTTGTTTACTGGTTCAATGGTTGTTGCTTGTTCGCTAGTTCGTTGGTTCATCAGTTGATGTTTGTTGTTGTTTAATTCAAGTTTGCGAGTTTGAGGTCTTGCAACTGCAGTTGGGCATGTTGGTGCTTGTTTGTTGGTTTCTTGCTTGTTGTTTTCTTTTGTTTGCTTCGGCTTTGCAAGGTTGGGGTCCTGCGCCAATAGTTGGAGATGTTTTTTTGCACTTTGCGGTGTTCAAGTCTTGCACCCACAAGTGGACCTGTGGTTCTTTCGTTCATCATTAACAAGTAAGTTTCAATAGTATACTTTCATTCGTGTTAGTTGTTTACTATTCGTTGTTTGCATTTTGCAAGTAAGAATGCTTAAGTATTTATTCATCATTCTTGTCCTGCAGAATTTGCATAGAGGTTGGCATATCTTTTTCTCCTACTCTTCAATTTTCCTCCGATTTTTTCCTGATGCTCTACACCATGTCGATGTCAATGTCGTGTGCACAACTTTGGCTGACATTTTTTCTAGCATTGCAAATTCTGGTCCTTTTCTGTGTGTGACGAAGTCGAAATCTATCGCCTATCCCGTACATGCCTATCCTGTACAGGAATCGAACCCATGTCTTTCGAATGAAAAATACGATGTCAAGCTTGTTTCCTTTGCAGGATTTTCTTGTAGAAGAAAACTGGATGTAGGTGTAGAAGGGCTAGATATGATACAATTGTGCCTAGGCTGCAACAAAATTGCACAAAATTGGCATATCTTTCCATCCTACTCTTAAATTTTTCTCCAATTTTTTCACCTAACTCTTACATACCTACATGCCTTTGCAAAATGTTCTTGTAGAAGAAAAATATATTGAGATGGTGCTAGCAAGAGTGGTGTTCCATGGATTGCAAATTGCAATATTCAATTTCTATGTCGCTTCGTGTGCAACATTTCTAACATAATGAATGTGTTCTCAAATGCATCACACCATTTACATCTGGACAAAACCATTATCATTATAGGATACTTCAGTGTTTACATGCTACAAAATAGTGGCATAACAAATAATTGGACAACTACATGTGCAATTACAATGTCCGCTTTCTTTTGGTTTAGATAAAACATGTGCAAAACACACTTATTAACCATATATGGTGAAATGTGCCCATATCACAATACAGTCTCTTTATCCTATACACAAACTGGTATGACCACAATACAATTTGTCTTGTACTTGAAATATGAAATATACATCAAAGATAATACAAAATTATATTTCCATGTCTCAAAGCATATCTGGATACTTTGCTGCGCAAAACCAAATCATTCAGCTATGACCATGCGATTTCTTAATATTTTCTGGCTTGTAATATACTTTGGACAGGAAAAATTCTATATAATTGCAACCATGGATCAAGAAAAGCAAAGGTTCATGTCTCTAACTCTATTTTATTCTATTCCTTTGATTCTCGTTTATTATATGTATATATTACGTGTTCTCCCTTGCATACAAGCTTATATTCATGTTCATTGTATTTTGTGCGTTCCCACATTGAAACAAACAAAATAACTGGAGAAGACGAAGGACACTTTACCGCAAATGTATAAGAGGAGATACAAAGGTGCATTCTTGTACTCTTATTTCATATTCCAGTGTTTTGTATTTCATTTATTGTTTGTATATGTGTTCTACTGCTTTGCACCTAATGTATTGTATGTAGATACTGGGTATCTTCCTACATAATAACTTATATTCATGTCAATTGTATCTATGTGTTGTTACATTGAAATAAATCAAAATCTGTTTATTTGTTTACATGTCTTCCTGCATACCAACTTACCTTCATGTCCATTGTATTTTCTGCATTGCTACATTCAAACAAACAAAATAACTGGAGAAGACGAGGAACTATTTGCCTTAAATGTAGAAGAGGAGATACAAAGGTGCATGCTTCTACTCTTATTTCATATTCCATTGTTTAGTATTTCATTTATTGTATGTATATTTGTTCTACTTGTTCTACTGCTTTGCACCTAATTTATTGTATGTAGATACTACGTATCTTCCTACATAGTAACGTATCTTCATGTGAATTGTATTCTCAGTGCTCCTACATTGAAATAAATATAACTGTATTTATTTTTTTACATGTCTTTCTACATACTAACTTACCTTCATGTCCATTGTATTTTATGCGTTGCTACATTGAAAGAAACATAATACTTGGACAAGAAGATGAATTCTTATATGCCACAACAGAGGGGGCTGAAGTACAATCTTCAAAAAGGTATACCAACTGGGATAGTAAATCAAACACACAAAACAAGTAGGTGCATATAATATTGGACTAGAAAACGATGATTTGGAAATAATGGGCCTTTGTTGAGACTTCCCGCTTCCAAACATTGCCCTCCCCATTTCTATTTTCCCACTCTCTATTATCCCCTTTTTTCCCCTCTTCTATACTTAACCGAATTCCCCTTTGTTTTTCTCCTCTACTTTCTCATTTTGGTTGCTTTGCTTAATCGTCTTTCCGAAAAATTTTAGGTCCACGAGTTGGCGGACTCATGGGTTCACATTTATACTCATGCTTCTATATCATGACTCCGACCGATGGCTTCCTCATTCCATACTTAGCCACTTTTTCGATCGCGGGTTCATGGGTTGGCAGGCTCAAGATTGTGCCTCTAGCTCTGGGGGTTCCGCAATATATAGATTGGTCGTCGTACTCCCCCATCATGCCCTATTCCCTGTTACACATTTTTGCAGTCAAAAAATCTGAGGCTTACAATTTGACTATTAGGTCCTCATGTTTCTTGAGTATCCATTGACACCCTATTTTGTACTCCATCTCCTTCAATCCTATATGTGACATTCAAAACAATTATGGACAATATACAATGCATATGCTTATTTAGTCCTTCCAATGTTCATCTACACATGCTTGCGTCAGAAAAAATTGGACTAGTGACATGGGCATGAGCATTCAATCATCGTAAACATCAACAGAACGACAAGGCCAAAGGTAAATATTCATACATTGTGATCCTGATGTGTTTACCTAACAAATATCCTAAGCTATTTATTCATCTATGCCATGATAAAATATGTTGATGTCATCTGCAACACATACTTTGCAGTTCACAGAAGTATCGACGAGCGTAAGTGAGACATCGAACATAGCGCAAGTTCTGCAGACTAAGAGGTTCGGTTGCAAAACTCTGGCCTCCATACTTCATCCAAGTTGTGCGTCTACTTGTACATTTATGCCAGGATAAAAAGAAAACAAAAAAATAATGCAGATTACCATTCACATTACTTTTCATGTTCAAAAAATGTCACTAAGTCTAAACTTATAACACCCAAAATACTATCAATAGAACGCTT
The DNA here is from genome assembly GCA_009831015.1 of Picea engelmannii. NCBI lineage: Eukaryota > Viridiplantae > Streptophyta > Pinopsida > Pinales > Pinaceae > Picea > Picea engelmannii. Next base: position 1,367,322 of record ML784100.1, on the reverse strand, counting down.
GAACAACCACCGAACTGGACAAGTGTTTGTCGGGGACATAATGGTCATCTATATCACCTACTTGGACAAGGAAAACAAAACTAGATCCATTATGGATGCTGACATAACAGACAACGAAGCCCCGATGACAGTCACACTGACTATCCCTACACAACTTGTCCAGAAACATGCAGAAAAGATATTGCCAAGTAATGGGATATCCATTACAAATTTTAATATATTTCCCAAAACAGTATATGACCGTGGTGATTTTGATCGGATTATATCGCTCAACGAAACAAGTATTGTGGAAAAAATTCCCACGATTTGTTCAGAATATTGTTGCGTACTGAACACAACAATTATCCAACTTGCACAAAGTAACGACACTTACCCAATTAGAATCATTGGTGCAGTTGTCACACTCGCGAGAAAACTTGGCCCTCAACACATTCTCCATGTAAAATATGAAGAATCAAACAAAGACAAGCCAATGGTACCGTTATCCATATCCAGTTTTGTCCTTTACTTTCACATGTCCATGTATCTCCGTTATGTTACACAACTATTGCACTATTCCATGTTGCAGCTGCAATTGTTCAACACCTATTCAAATTTGTTTTCCTCAATGGAACAACAATTGCATAAAGGGAAATTTCCACTTATTCTCTTCAAAAATATAACAAAGAAAAGAGATGTTAAAGAAAGGATCTTTCTCACAACCCAAACAACATTTGTAACATAATTGTTAACATACATAGTACAGGATCTCAAGAAACTAACTAGCTCGACAACTGTTGTGAGTATACATCTACAATTTCATCCTCACTTTGCTTATACAAATTGCCTTCACCAATTTTCTGCAGCTTTTTTTGTTGTGCAGTTGTATATTATATTGTTCAATATATTAACTGTTATGCTCACGTGCCCAGGTTGAGGGTGTTTTGGTTGTAGTGAATGCGTACTCGACCCCCTTCGAGCATGTATGTGCCAAATGCAACTCTCCTACTTCTACCTCTGATTTCATAAATGATGGTACAATTGATTGTCTACGATGCAGTAAAAAATGCTCTTACATATATAGACATTGCCTCAACGTTTCCATCTAAACCATCGACAACATAATCGTACATTGTACAATTAGACAACCTCTATTACAAGATGTGCTTCTTGGGCTAGCATAATTTCCATATGAAGTATACCTACAGAAAAAGGCAAATAGTGTCTACATGTTGTGCGACTTTCGGATCCATAGAAAATTTACCTTAAATGAGGACAATGCAATACTGCATATCGGTTGGAAAAAAAAAAACCATATCAAGCATTGGTAGGAAATGAAACAATCTCATATGTAAATGTCCATGCCACCCAATGAGGATATGAATAGAATTTTGCAATTCCATGGAAAATTGAACAGGAAGCGCATAAGATAGTTTAGTCCAGAAATGGGAAGCATGAGGAAAAACCCCATACAAAGTATCCAACTGTGAATAAATCAGGACCATCCTTTGAACCATTGAAATGACTTTCTCCTCTGAACAGAACCATCAGGCATTTCCAATAATATTGGAAATTTGGCATTGTAAGAACTTTTAGTGATAGAACATAGCACTATCAAAAGAAAATGTCCATAGTGATCTTGCTTCATGGTAAAATAGCAATCGACAAGTTTCTTGGTGCCCATCTGGGGGTTTGGTTATAGCTAGGATACAATGTTGAATCTTTGTTGGTTTTGTGTTATCTTGTGTTTGGCAGAATTTTGTTCATGTGTTTTCTTGCTATAGTTCAGGGTTCTCATGGGCCCAGTTATTTTCTCATGGGAACATATACCACATGTAAGAGAAAACCAATGCCACGTGTGTTTTTTTTATATCAAATTGTTTAATGCATAGGTCGATGTGTACTACTCTATGGACCCTTGTGGGATCTCCCTTGGCACCTTATGTGTTCATGCGTTTCCTTGTGCCTCAACTTTCAATACATTTGGTGTTTACTTGGCTCTTGGTTGTATGCTTCGTTCTGGAAAATTAATGATACATTTAGGATCTTGGCGGTTTTTCTATTATCTTAAAGAATATACGAGACTTGATTTTCCTTTTAATATAAGCTCTCTGACGCAAATGTAGTATGTGGCTCATTTTAGCACTTTTACTTGATCGATGAACTTACCAAAATTCATCATCAAAAATATTTTGAAATAAAAGGATATATGTTATGTGAAGTCCAATGGAACTATCATATCAACCACAAAAAATTAAAATTAAAATTCGTCGTTGTTATACTTACGGTGAACTTGACAGTACAATAACTTTACTTAAACATCCCAAAATTGATTTTCATGTGGCTTTTCGATGCTTCTCTTATGCAAACACATCCTGGAAACTATAAGCATGACTCGCTTTATCTATTCCTTGATTGAAGAGCATGTTCACCTGTTTAATGCACTTCATAGTTACTATTAAGACCATCAATGGGGCTTTCTTAACACCAATTCCCGCTTCTGAAAATTGTCATCCCCTTTCTTTTTTCCCCATTCTTTCCATTTCTAGTTACTTAGTCGTTTTTCAAAAAATGTCTAGGTGCACGAGGTGGCAAATTCACGTGTTCAGATTTCCATTGATGTTGTTATATCACGAGTCTGACCGACTGCTTTCTCATTCCATATTCAACAACTCTTTTGGATGGGTTCCCGGGTAGGCATGCTCAACATTGTGTTTCCATTGTTCTACCGCCTGCAAACAACACCCGGACTTCCCCGATCTACAAATTGACAACCAAATTCCCCTTTCTTTTTCTCCTTTACTTTCCCTTTCTGTTTACCTATTTGTTTTTCCAAATGTCTCATGTTTTTACAAACAACACCCGAAGTTCAACAATATACAAATTGATTGTCAAAGTCTGTCATTGTGCCATGTTCTGTGTTACATATTTTGCAATCAAAAGTTGGGATACATACAATTTGACCATCAAGCCCTCAAGTCTCCTGAGTATAACTTGTGGCCATGTTTTAAATCCCATTAATATGCCTTGTTATGAATATGTATTGTGCTTTTATATCACGAGTCCGACCAACTGTTTCCCCATTGCATACTTGGCCACTATTTCCATCGTCGGTTCCTGACCAGGCTTGCTCAACATTGCACTTCCATTGTTCCGCGACCTACAAACAACACCCGAAATTCCACAATATACAAATTGACCGCCGAAATCCATCATTGTGCCATGTTCCATGTTACACATTTTGCAGTCAAAATTTTGGAGACATATAATTTGACCATCGTCCCCTCACGTCTCCTAAGTATAACTTGTGACCCTGTTTTGAAGCCCGACTGACCGCTTTCCATACTTGGCCATTTCTTGGAATCTCTTTCATGGGTTGGCGGGTTGACGAAATTTCCAATGCTTAATCGCTCTTCACCATCCCTGCCACCTTCACACTTCTTTCTAGATATGCAATTATTAAGCTTTAATGCTAATAGCTCATCGTGTAGGAACCGTTAATATTGTCATTAATGTCTGAAAGGCTGGAGGAGATCAATAATTAATACGAATTAAACCAAGATTTGTGGAGGGTTGTGTTATCCTTTCCAAGTGTTCATTTCAAGCATCATGCAATCTCTTTCGCGCATCATTCGGTGGGCGAATTCACAAAATATCTAATCCTTAATCTCTCTTTGTCGTCACCGCCACCTTCGCACTTTTTTCTAAATGCAATTAGTAAGCTTTAATGGTAACAACTCATTATGCACGAACCGTAGAGATTGTCATTGATCAATGAAAGGCTCGAGGAGATATCCCATTGATATGCATTAAACCAAGATTTGCGGAGGTTTATATTATCCCTTCTGAATGTTCATTTCAAACATCATCTAGAGCAAATGAACATTCGCGTTAACTTACGGCAACAATTCAACAACAGTTTTGTCTAGATACAGTAAATGCCTTCGGGCATTATGACCAAAAGTTCCAATGCTCTAGGCCATATTATTACTACTCATCTCCCTCCACCCAGAAGCAAAAAAAGAGATGGTCCCTTGGTGCACCGATAGATATTTTTCAAGTCAAAGAATTCCAAGGCAACCCCCCCTGCTCAGACAACCCGCCCACCTGCGTTGATGGCTAGCGTAGAGGCTGATGTGGTTGATTTTGAGCCGGAAGAAGATGATTTGATGGATGATGATACGGCGATGGATGATGGTAATGCAAATGTTGTTCCCACTCCTGCGCCCAAATTGAAATCAACCATAATGGGGGGCACTTCTCAGCTCGGTTATGGAGGCCCTGACAAGACCAAAGGAAGGGGTTTTAAAAAAGAAATCGATGTTGAATGAAATATACGCTTTGCATCTCGAGAGTAGGAATTACAGAGGCCCAAATTAGTACATTCTAGGCGGAAGTATTTCACTATAAGGAAATGGTCTCTTGATGCGCCCATAGATATATTTCAAGCCAAATAATTATTCAATTGTGGGACCACTCTCTTTTTCTATGGATATACAATTAACATCTTAGGGGATGAGGACCAAAACTCCCACTGGTGCAAGGAATATTCCTACTACTCATCTCCTTCAACCCAGAAAAGACTAATTTGGGCCTCTGGAATTGCTCGTGCAACCTGTGTCCTTGAAGTCTTTGCCTATAAGGAGGGGGTCTCTTGGGCCCCTTCCGCCCAAAGAAAATTAATTTGTACCTCTTGAATTGCCCGTGCGGGTTGTATCCCTGAAGACTTCAAATGTAAGGAGGTAGTCTCTCGGTGTGTCCTCACTTTCAGTTTCGGGCTCTTTCGCTTACCCTACAACATTTTTTCTCTTCTTCCTCACATGAAGCTTGTGAGAACTATAAATTTTACCACAAGGATGGGTTCTTATGACCTCCTGCATTTAAATAATTTTGGGTTGATTTCTTGTTGGGGTGGGTCGTTGGAGCGATCTTGCAGGATGTCGTGCTCTTGGCAGTGGTGGTCACAGATTGGAAACTCTTCTCACAGGGGCCTTTTCCCTGTTATTTGTACAATTCAGTGGTGCTTTGCAATGTCTCTAGATTTCCAGCGTCAGGAGAAGGAGTGTTGTTGACTTGCTTCAAGCCAAAGAATTATTCCACTGCGGAACCACCCTATTGTTTCTTTGTCGCCTCAGGTATTCCGCAAGATATTGATATTGTGGCAACCAACATTGACCTTCCGAGGAGAAGACTGCAAGGACTTCCTAAAAAAGCATGGTAGTGAGTTTTATATGCATCTTGAAGAGCATCTCGATGGCTCCTGCATGTTTTCCCACTAGAGGAACAACACATAATTGTATGCATGTTTCTTTTTTTTTTGTAGCTCATGTACCTGTATTTATGACAAATATGTTCAATGCTTCGGTGCAAAGAACTTAGTCCAATGTCTATGGATAAATATAAACTGCCCAATATTTTTTTTTATGGATTTACTATTAAAAAAAATTCCTTGGAATCTTGGTTATTGCTTCTTTGCTGAATTTAACACCTCTTCTCGTTTGCATGGTTCGATAGTCTCGTAATTCTTGAATATTGTATTGGCTCAAGTAATTTGATCTAATATGGAGCATTGAACAATTATATGAAAATGCATTATGTCGATCCCATCAGGATTCTATGGAAACATAAATGAATTTCAGACAGTTTCAAACCAACATTCAATTCTATTTGTAATGAAGATAGAACATAGAAACACTAATTCACGATGTGGCAGTCGGGGCCCCACCCTAGAAGTTTTATTTTTATCTCAACCTTGCTAAGCAAACAATTTCTTATTTCCCTTTCACTTCCTTGAATCCTTTACTCCAAAAGGAAACATTTTATTAGTTTTCCATCCCATGGCCTCTATTTGAGCACTTTTACTTTATTAATGAAATTACCAAATTTCTTCTTCGCGAATAAAAAAAAAATTGATATATTGTGGCTGAAGTCAAATGGGACTATGAAATCCACCACAATATTAAAATTCAAGTTCGTCATTGTTATTTCTAGACATGCAATTATTAAGCTTTAATTATAACAACCCATCATGCAAGAAGTTTAATACTTAAAATAATATGTCAAAGTCATTAAAGAATGTATCAAGAACACAATTACTCCCACAAGTTGCAATAATAAAAAAATCTTCAACAAAGCATTTGCTCACACCCTTTTTAATGGTACAAGCACAATAGAAAACGAGTAAGTGGATAAAATATTGGACTAGAAAATGATGGTTTTGCAACAATGGGGTTTGTTTGAGACCAATTCTCGCTTACGAAAATTGCCCTCTGCTTTTTTATTTTCCCACTCTCTTTTATCCCCTTATTTTTCCTCTTCTATACTTAACCAAATTCCCCTTTCTTTTTCCCCTATACTTTCTCTTTCTGGTTACTGAGTCGTTTTTCCAAAAATTTCTTGTTGTGCGGGTTGGCGAACTCACGGGTTCACATTTGCACTCATGTTTTTATATCACAATTCCAACCGAGTGCTTCCCCTTTCCATACCTAGCCACTTTTTCGATCGCGGGTTCCCGCGCAAGTAGTCTCTAAATTTCACTTCCATTGTTCTGTGACCTGCAAACAACACCCGGGCTTCTGTAATATACAAATTGACTTCCATACTCCCACATCATCCCCTCTTCCATGTTACACATTTTGCACTCAAAAGTTTTGAGACATACAATTTGACCGTCGGGGCCTCATGTCTCCTCGGGAGCCCTTGTCACCCTATTTTGAAGCTCGTCTAACCGCTTTCCACACTTGGACATTTCTTGGAATCTCTTTTGTGGATCGTCGGGTTGGCGGGTTCAGCAAAATTTCCAATTCCTAGTCATTGTTTCCTATGCCCACCACCTTCACACTTCTTTCCAAGTATATGCAATCAGTATACAACTTGTCTAGAAACATGCAGAAAAGATCTTTCCAGGAAATGGGATATCTATTACAAATTTGAATATATTATCCCTTCTTTTCCCTCTTCTATACTTAACCAATTCTCGTTTCTTTTTCCCCTCTACTTTCTCTTTCTGGTTACTTAGTCGTTTTTCCAAAAATGTCTAACTACGCGGGTTGGCATACTCACGGGTTCACATTTGCACTCGTGCTTTTATATCGTGACTCTGACCGACCGCTTCCCCATTCCATACCTAGCCAATTTTCAGATCGCGGATTCCCGGGCAGGCGGGCTCTAGATTGCACTTCCATTGTTTTGTGACCTGCAAACAACACCTGGACTTTCGTGATATACAAATTTACTGCTAGACTCCCACATCATACCCTCTTCTGTGTTACACAGTTTTCACTCAAAAGTTATGAGACATACAATTTGACCGCCGGGTCCTCAGGTCTCCTGGGGAACTATTGTCACCCCATTTTGAAGCTCGTTCGTCCGCTTTCCATACTTAGCCATTTCTTGGAATCTCTTTCGCGAATCGTCGGGTTGGCGGGTTCATGAAATATCCAATTCCTACTCGTTGTTTCCTGAGTCTGTCACCTTCGCACTTCTTTCCAAGTATGCAATAACTGAGGTTTAATGCTAACATCTCACCATGTAGCAACCGTAAAGATTTTCATTGATGACTAAAAGCCTCGAGGAGACAATCACACTGACTATCCATACACAACTTGTGCAGAAACATGCAGAAAAGATCCTACCAAGTAATGGGATATCTATTACAAATTTCAATATATTAGCGAAAACGAGTCCGACTGACTGTTTCCCTATTCCATACTTAGCCACTTTTTTGATTGCGGGTTCCTAGACAGGTGGGCTCAAGATTGCACTTCAATTGTTTCGTGACCTGCAAACAACAACCAGAATTTCATGATATACAAACTGATCATTGGACTTCCCCATCATGCCCTCTTCTGTTTTACGTGTTTTGCACTCAAAATTCTCGGGACATACAAGTTGACCATCGGGCCCTCACCTCTCCTGAGTATCTCTTCAACCCTATTTTGAAGCTCGTCCAACCGCTTTTCATGCTTGGCCATTCCTCAAAAAGATTCCTACCATGTAATGGGATATCTATTACAAATTTAGTTATATTAGCGAAAACGAGTCTGACCGACCGTTTCCCTATTCCATACTTAGCCACTTTTTCAATTGCGGGTTCCCAGACAGGCGGGCTCAAGATTTCACTTCCATTGTTCTGTGACCTGCAAACAATGCCTGGAATTCCGCGATATACAAACTGGTCGTTGGACTGCCTCATCATACCCTCTTCCGTTTTATGCATTTTTCACTCAAAGTTTCTGAGACATACAATTTGGCCGTCGGGCCCTCCCCTCTCCCGAGTATCCCTTAAAACCCTATTTTGAAGCCCGTCCGATGCTTTTCATACTTGGCCATTCCTTACTTTCTCTTCCCCATCCCCACCACCTTCGCCCTTGTTTATAATAAAAAATTGTTTATAAAAACATTATATATATATATATATATATAAGTATGAAAAGCGGTTGAATGGGCTTCAAAGTAGGGCTACAAGGGATACTTAGGAGAGGTGAGGCCCCGACGGTCAAATTGTGTGTCTTTACAATATATATCCTCTTAAGAGGTCACAAGTTCAAATCCAGAGGGGGGTAGGGTATGTATACCTCCGTAGACTTTACCAATCAAATCGTTGGGTGGAGGGGGGTCCCTTGTCCCACAAACAAGGGGGTCTCATACACCAATTTGGTGTGGCTTGGTCGTGACCTTAAAAATAGATTATTATTATTATTATTATTATTATTATTATTATTATTATTGTAAAGACATACAATTTGAACGTCGGGCCCTCGCCTTTCCTGAGTATCCCTTGTAACCCTACTTTGAACCTTGTCCGACAACAAAAAAAATTGTTTATAAAAAACATTATTATATCGTGAAGATTGTCATTAATGAGTAAAAGCCTCGAGGAGACAGTCATATTGACTGTCCCTACACAACTTGTCCAAAAACATGCAGAAAATATCCTGCCAGGTAATGGGATATCTATTACAAATTTCAATATATTAGCGAAAACGAGTCCGACCGACGGTTTCCCTATTCCATACTTAGCCACTTTTTCGCTTGCAGGTTCTTGGACAAGCAGGCTCAAGATTTCCCTTACATTGTTCTGTGACCTACAAACAACACCCAGAATTCCGCGATATACATGCAGAAAATATCTTTCCATGTAATGGGATATCTATTACAAATTTCAATATATTAGCAAAAACGAGTCCGACCGACCGTTTCCCTATTCCATACTTAGACACTTTTTCGATTGCGGGTTCTCAGACAAGCGGGTTCAAGATTTCCCTTCCATTGTTCCATGACCTGCAAACAACACCCAGAATTTTGCAAATATACAAACCGGCCGCTGGACTGCCCCATCATGCCCTCTTCTATTTTACACGTTTTGCAGTCAAAATTTCCGAGACATACAATTTGACCATCAGGCCCTCACCTCTCATGAGTATCCCATGTAACCCTATTTTGAAGCCCGTCCGACCGCTTTTCATACTTGGCCATTCCTTACTTGCTCTTCCCCGTCCCCGTCACCTTCACACTTGTTTATAATAAAAAATTGTTTATAAAAATATTATTATTATTATTATTATTATAAATTATAAAGACATATAATTTGACCATCGGGCCCTCACCTCTCCTCATTATCCCTTGCAACCCTACTTTCAAGCTCGTCCGACTGCTTTTCATACTTTTATATATATATATATATAAAAGAGTCTTATTTATAATAAAAAAATTGTTTATACAAACATTATTATTCTTATATATATATAAGGTCTTATTTCTAAATATGCAATCAGTAAGCTTTAATGCTAACAACTCATCATGCAGGAACCATAAAAATTGTCATTAATGACCAAAAGGCTCGAGGAGATCTCTAATTAATATAACTTAAACTAAGATTTGTGGAGAGTTATATTATCCCTTTCGAGTGTTAATTTCAAACATCATGGAATGTCCATCGCGCTTTATCGGGTTGGCGCATTCATGAAACCTCCAATCCTTAATTGTTCTTCTTCGTACCTGCCACCTTCGCACTTCTAAGTATGCAATTGTTACACGTCAAAATTGCTCAGCTGGATAAGTGTCTCGTGTCCCTCTCAATCGTCGTAAGTGTCGCACCTTCCCTACAACTTTCGCAAGTGTCGCAAGTTGGTCACTAGTGTCGCAAATTATGTTCAGACATACTGCCATGTCAACGACACTAAGGAGGCACTTATAACATCTCACATGATTGATTTGAAGGAGGAGAACTGGTTTATTGAAGTCAAATAACTCTTGACACCTGAAAGGAACCCTGAAACAAAGGTTTTGAGGGGGAGCGCTCCCCTACTTCAGCCTCGGAAGCACTGGCGCTCCCCTATAAGGCTTCAGGGAGCGTTATAACACTCCCCATCCCCCTCTGAAGGAGCGCTGCTCATCTTGAGAGCGTTGGCGCTTCCCTAAAGCTTACCAGGGAGCGCTACAACGCTCTGATGCCCCTTCTAAGGGAGTGTTGCCTAACCTGAGGCATTAGTTGGCCCGTTGAGGAGAATAAGGAGAGGATATTTCGAGATTAGGAGGCAGTTGTGCTCGAATTCTCGGTTTCATCAAGAGATCCCTGATCTAAGGAGAAGGTTCCCAACTTGTTCTAAAGATAACTCAAGAGGTTAAGATCCTCTTAACCTATATAAACAGGCTCTATGATGGTGGAAAGGGGGAAGAACTGAAGTTATGAAACTTATGATCTTGGAGGAAACTTACAGCCAGCCAAAGGAGAGTGATCAGTGAAGTTGTTGTTATCCATGTTGTGGAGCTTTCAGGCAAGGGTTAGACGAAGAGGACTTGACGAAGCTGTCGGATTCGCATCTACGATTGTAAGTATTGTTGTCGTTATTCTCATCAATATGACACGCTTGGCCTGTTTCTTTCTAGTTTGTGTCTAATGTCACATGAACTTATCATTTATTGATAGATCTATTTTCAAGCTAATATCAGTAGAGTAGGAAGTGGGCGTATCTTGTTTGTCCACAGAACTCAGCGAGGAGCAAAAGGATTGGAGCACAACTCGGAGCGTGCAGGATAAACGTCGATAAAAAGGTACTTTTGTCATCCTTCCTTCTCATGTGTTAGTTTAGATAGATTTGAAAGGAAGTCAGTGTCCATATTAAGCACTTTTCTGTCTAGGGTTAAGGTCAAGCTCTAGAGGCGATCTACCTGTCCGCAGGGAGATTTTCCTACAACAAAAACTGGCGACTCCACTGGGGAGATAGCCTCAAATCGAAACTTATTGTTTTGATTTCTCCTCATTGACATAGTTCTACCCCTTGATTGTTTCAGACCTGGTTCACTCCTCTTTTGGTTAGTTTCACGAGCTGATTGGCTCCTTACCTTATCACACTCAGCATACTTGTCGAGTTTGAATCCCAATTTTTGGAATTTTTCGACATTTCTGGGGCTTTTAGACCCCGGCGCCCCTGTCCTAGTGTTAACAGAGCGCCAGCACTCCCCCATACCTATACATAGAGCGCTATATTGCTCTTTTCCTTTGGCAACAGAGTGCCAGCCTCTTTTTGGCCCAAAAACCCTCCAGAACTGCCTTTTTCAGGGTTTGCCTCTGTGTCTCTTTTGCTGAGTGATCTAGTGAGTCAATTATTCTTCCCTTTCAGTCTTGACATCTGTCTTTTTGAAGACTAAACACCTTGTTAGTTGGATCTTGTAGCCTTCTTCACTATTTTCATTGAGTTTTTCCCTGTTGAGTGAAATTTGAAACCCATGCATTGTTCTTCTCTCCTCATCAGCTGAGTAAAAACCCTGGTGAAGGTCATCAAAGGCCTACGGACCTCTTCATCTCGATTTCATTCAAGGTCATTTGTTCTTCAACTTTTGCTTTTGGGTGTGAAGTTTGCTTTTCTCTTTGATTGTTTCTTTTCTGTCGCTTTTCGTTTTGATTGCTACGAAGGGTGTATTGTTTGTGTGACTTTTGCTTGTGCTAGTTTGGTTTTCATTCATACAAGAAAGATAATTAGAAAAACGAGCATTGTGTTGTATTGATCATCATCCATACGCAAACAATAAAATATATCTTCATGATTGATTGTGCATATTAGAAGGCATTTTAAAAGTTTTAGCATTACATCAGGATTTGATTGAGAAAAGAATCATTTGAGGGCATTCCGTATTTGTGCTTGTTAGTGAAAAAAATCTCTCTCTCCCTTAGCTAGATGTTCATCGAAAAGAAATGACTTCTTATCATGTTCGATGCATTCTTTGGGTCTGAGTCATAATTCCATTTGTTTCACTTCCATGCGCCCCTTTGCGTAAAGAACAACCATAAAAAAGCAACGCTAATTAAAAGTTATCTAGAACTTTTTCTTTTCTAGGATCCTCCACCAACAGTAGACTAGGCTTAATACTTTGGATTAGGGCTGTGAGCATAACTCTCCAAAGTTTCCAAAACAAACAATAGCATCCTGAGTTAGGGAGAGTAAATCCAATTATCGTATAAGTCTGCCTGGGATCCCCCTCTCACACAGGGGTTACGCACGAGGTCACATTCGGGTAAGCTACGGGGACTAACCCTCTGTGGTTTAACTGATTGTGGTGGTCGGATCGTATTATGGGGGTCACTTTGAGGTAAATCCACAATTACTGCGTGGAAGCCTTTTAGTTGATTTCGGGCTTAATACCCTGCCCGTACGTTCGGATCGGACTGTCGATTGTTCCCGCCCAGGGGCTGACTGCGAATTGGTAACCTTAGTGGCCATAATCTTTAGGGTCTTACATAAGGTGACGGTGATGGGAAGTCTCACTGTACCTAGAGCAGACATTGGTCAAACTCACTCGGGCTCCTTGGAGGGTAAATCCACAATTACTGCGTGGAAGCTTG
>ML784100.1:1318300-1342655 GCA_009831015.1 Picea engelmannii | reverse complement strand
GCTCCCCAGCCCCCTCTGAAGGAGTGTTGCTCATCTTGAGAGTGTTGGCGCTTCCCTAAATCTTACCAGGGAGCGCTACAATGCTCTGATGCCCCTTCTAAGGGAGCGCTGCCTAATCTGAGGCAGTAGTTGGCCCATTGAGGAGAATAAGGGGAGGATCTTTCGAGATTAGGAGGCAGTTGTGCTCGAATTCTCGGTTTCATCAAGAGATCCCTGATCTAAGGAGAAGGTTCCCAACTTGTTCTAAAGATAACTCAAGAGGTTAAGCTCCTCTTAACCTATATAAACAGGCTCTATGATGGTGGAAAGGGGGAAGAACTCAAGTTATGAAACTTATGATCTTGGAGGAAACTTACAGCCAGCCAAAGGAGAGTGATCAGTGAAGCTGTTGTTATCCAGGTTGTGGAGCTTTCAGGCAAGGGTTAGACGAAGAGGACTTGACGAAGCTGTCGCATTCGCATCTACGATTGTAAGTACTGATGTCGTTATTCTCATCAATATGACACGCTTGGCCTATTTCTTTCTAGTTTGTGTCTAATGTCACATGAACTTATCATTTATTGATAGATCTGTTTTCAAGCTAATATCAGTAGAGTATGAAGTGGTCGTATCTTTTTTTTCCACAGAACTCAGCGAGGAGCAAAAGGATTGGAGCGCAACTCGGAGCGTGCAGGGACAAACGTCGATAAAAAGGTACTTTTGTCATCCTTCCTTCTCATGTGTTAGTTTAGATAGATTTGAAAGGAAGTCAGTGTCCATGTTAAGCACTTTTCTATCTAGGGTTAAGGTCAAGCTCTAGAGGCGATCTACCTGTCCACAGGGAGATTTTCCTACAACAGCAATAACTAAGCTTTACTGCTAACAACTCATCATGCAACACCCATAGAGATTTTCATTAATGAGCGAAAGGCTCGAGGAGATTTCCCATTCACACGCATTGAACCAACATTTGCGGAGGGTTATATTATCCCCTCCAACTATTCATTTCAAGCATCATCTGGAGCAAACAGACATTCTCATAAACTTATGGCACCATCTCGACAACAGTTATGTGGAGATACAGTGAACATCTTCGGGCATGAGGACTAGAAATTCCAGTGGTCGAAGGAGTATTCTTACTACTCATCCCCTTCCGCCTAGAATGAAGTAATTTGGACCTATGGAATTTCTCGTGCAAGTTATGTCCCTGAAGTTTTTGACTATAAGGAGTTGGGCTCTTGGTGTGCCGATAAATATATTTCATGCCAAATAATTATTCCACTGCGGGACCACTCTCCTATTTCTTTGTCACCTCAGGTCTTCCGCAAGATGTTAAGATTGACAGAGCTAAAATTGACGTTCAGAGGAGAAGACTCCAAGCAGCTCCTAAAAAGGAATAATAATGGGTTGGGCCTCTTACCCGAGTTTCTAGAAGAAGCAACGACAATTCCTGAAGTTATCACAAGCTTGTAGGTTAGTTCATTTAGAAATCCATTTCGGGAAATTGCCTGGTTGTTTACAAGAATACCGAGACACAAATCCACAACAAGTATTTCCTGCATGGTTCTTTATATTATGTATTTCACAGTCAAGGAACAAGCCATTTTTTATTGGGGGAAGCTAATTTCCATTGAAATTTGTTCCCAGTTGTCAAGATTCAAAAAGGAGAAGAAATCATATATGTCATCCTACATGGTTTTCGCGATAGCGCATTGCTGTATGTTTCCAAAACTGTCTATGTCTAAGAAGGTAAACTGGGAATTTGACCCAGTAACCTTTTGGTACCAGGCCTTGTGGAGGCATAAGGCCTCCCACTGTTTTTATGAGGTTTTTAATGACTTTGTATATGTTTTCAAAGATTTGTTGTTAGGAAAAGATGCTCCCTGCGTGTCTGACCAAGAAACCATGTTTTTGGACAGGAAGGGGGCACTTGAACAAATAGAGAATTACAGTGTGATAAGGATTTTTGACTCCAAGGAAAATCCTACTTTCCGTCCATGTCACATTATGGACATAATGTTTGTTACAGAAATAGCAAGTAAATACAACTATTGGTTGCATCTATTCCATGAGAAGAGAAAAAAATAGGTCATTCCTCTGCCTTGTAAAGTCGGGGACTTCGTGTTGAGGAACATCAACAAAATTGACGAATTTGCGGCCCATTTCAACAACTTGAACCTAATATATGTTGAAAGGATAAGAGGGTTCGACCCTAATGGAATTTTTTTAGAACATTTACTTGCAGTTGGCTTCATCAATTCTTTTTTCCAAAGACGCCTAAGCAAAAACATAGTCACCGACGACAACACTCATGCTTCTGACACCGACGACCTAGAGACATTGAAAAGCACCATTGAATTGTACAAGCAACATGGAAAAGGCCCTGGTGAGAAGAGTGTTCAATCCCCAGATACCACTCCCAAGAGTATGACATCTCGGAGCATCGCTCCAACGGCCCATCCCAGTAAGAAAGCAACCCAGAATTCTTCAAGCGAAGGAGGAGATAACAACCCTCCTCGTGCTAAAATTGATAGTTCTCACAAGCTTCCCGTGAAGAAGAAGAGAAAAAAAATTGTAGGAAAAACGGAAGAGCCCGAAATTGAGAGTGAGAACATGGAACTTGAGACTAATCTGGATACTGTATTCCGCAACATTGATCAACCCAAGGACGTGATCCAACATAGTCTCCCAATGGAAATAGATGAGACCAAAAAATTTTACAAAGATGAATCCGTCATATTCCAGAGCGTTGTTTTTTACAGCAAGTCTAAAAATTTAATTATTGAAAAGAGAGATGTAAAAAATAAGAAAGGGAAATCTCGTTCAGAGATTAACCTTGGGAACATGCGTTCGTCCCAAATATCTCGACTTCATCGAGCAACCAGATATGCTCTTGATGATTCTATTGGAGGCATTGAGGCCGAGAATTCCAGACTGTAGGATCGAGTCAAGGAATTGGAGGAATCTTTGATTCCTATGTCATTGCTTGCCAGTCCTTTAGCAATATCCATGTCTTCCACCCCTATAGCCAAGTTAAAAGGATCATATAGCCTCCTCGCATCATGTAGAGGCTATGTGGAGAAGAATATCAAGAAAAGAACGGAGTTGATTACTAAGGCCTGGGAAACATCACAAAGTATGGCTTCCCTTGGAACGAGGGCACATGCTTTGCACGAACATTTGCAGGCAGATTTAAGAAATGAAGAACGCTTCTATTTAGACACGATCATCCATTTTGGCATCCATGTCAACAAAATGACAGATACGAGAAGAAGACAAGAAGATATCCCCTCCCAAAACTAGATCAGTCAATTGAATGCATGTTGGAAAGAGAAAGTGAAGAACCTGCATCTCATTGTCCAATCATGTGAACAAGTCCTATCAAAGAAAGAAGAATTATTCAGAAATCTGACCGAAATAGACTTAGCCGGAAGTACCAACGAGGTCCAAGACCCCAACATAAATGTCAACTACTTTCCCTTAACTAAGAAAGCCTTCGATAAACAAGTTGATATTTTTAAGGGTTTGTCTTTAGAAATGTTTTACAACATCCTTGAATATGGTGAATATGACCTGGACAACTGGCTAGTCAACTATTCAGTACAAAATGAAGAAATTGATCTGGATCTATGTAATATTTCTATCGATCTAAGGTAATTAGAAAAGGAACTTTTCAACATAAAAATCTAGGATGAGATCAATGTGGCCCCCTTGAGAGGCTACATTGAAGAATGGGTCCAAAGGGAAATGGATAAGCTCACCGATGAAGGGCAACAGGCAGTTGGCACGATTCCAGTAGTCATCGACGACAGCAATAAAAAGGCATCAGCAAGAAAATAGCAAAGAGGGGGATATGTACCATCATTGTAAGTCTATACTGATCACATCCTACTTTGTTTATCAATCCAGTTATTCCACCTTTTTAAATAGAAATGTCTATCCAAATATTGATACCTTCCAATTTCTTCTTTTCAGGTCTTGCTCTCTACCGTCACCCACTTCTTCTTTCTACAGTCCTATTTCTTGTACATATTTCTCTTATGGTCTGCGGGAGACCCAATCCCAGTCTATATGACAAACGCATTTAAATTTCCAGGAATATGTAACAAACAATATTATTTTTTGATATATTTCAAATAAAACTATATTTATCTCCTTTTATATTTATGTGCTCAAAATTTTTTATCTTCAACTATGTTAAATGTCAAGAGATTGTGTTTATTTAATTTGAATGTAACTTCATATGTGTCTTGTGTGTTTTATCTTTTTCTCATGCATATCTTTTTCTCCTGCTATGCATATAACTTTATTTGTCCTGGCACATATAGAGACACACAATCCAGATAATCTATGAAAATTGTACTTAACTCTAACCAGTTGGAAGTATACAAAAATCATTATGAATGAATTTAATAAATACATTGAAGAGATAAAACATGCAAGGTAGGAACGAAAATTTTGAACATAGCAAGTCGGACTACTAGTAAAAAATAAAAGCAAGATGGAATATATACTTTCAAAAACTAAATGGTTTCAATTCCAGAATTGCTCTAGAGGCCACGTGTCATTTCCTGCATGGATACCACCTGTGCTTCATGCTTCTTGCCACATCTTCACTGCAGTTTCCATTTTCCTTCGCTACTTTTTCCCCATCCCTGTGCATTTATTCCCAATTCAACCCTGCAGGGACTGCGCTGCCATGCAACACTTGTTTAATTAATGTAGACGAGATGTTTGGTTGTGTTGTTCCTTTGGAACTACGTAATAAATGACAAACAAAAATGATTTTTTTAATTCAGGAAATATGCACGATAATATTTCCAGGACAAATCTATTCCAAATTAATTTTTATTGAGGAACTGAATACTAAAGTAATCTAACAATAAAGAATCATATGAACTCCCTATTTTTACAAAGTTGTGGTTTTCTATCATTTTTTATTATATATTGCGTTATTGGTAAGTCCATTGCCACCTACTTAGAAGCCTTCTTCATTTGTTTACACTTACATCAATCAAAATCACATATAGCCTACTTAGTCCAAGACAAGTGTATGTTTATTTTGTAAGAAAAAAATTTCATTTTTCTTATCCTAATGATATTTAAGAACCTTAAAATACCCTTAAAAATGATTTTATAAATATCTTATTAGTCTATGCATGGCCACGGACTATAGCTTTCTGTTAGGGAGTCATATGAGGTTGACTACTTATTAATTCACCCAGATATGTAACCATGTACTAAGTTTCCATATAATTTGACATTTATTTATTTATTTTAAAAACAATTTTATTTTTTCTATTTATAAAATTTCAAAAACCTAATTTCTAATTGGTTTATAGCTAAGTGATATGACATTATTCCCCTAGTGTATGTCATTAATTTAATTTAATAACATAATTTTTTGAATTTATCAGAATTAAAAAATTAATTTAAAAAATCAAATTTTTGATTGGCTATTTTGATAGGCTACACTATAGGCATTAAATTCTGACAATTCTGCAATCGAGGCTCTGCAGAACATTCATTATTCTTCTGTCTAAAGTTGTCACCTCCTCACATAATGGCCACCACGACACCTACCCTGCCTTCCCGTCTCTATCTCAAATATATCATAGTTCGGCTCTTAACTGTTGGGAGCTGGAGCAAAGAGTATGTCATCTAACGAGTGATTATCCCATGCCTAAAAACTAGTTAGCGTTATTCTTGTACTTATTATCTCTGGGAATAAAGTAGAGTAGATAATAGTCTATGGGAATAAATTATAATAGATAATAGTTATAGTCCTAATTTTAAGGAGATTCAAGGATTCACAAACTTTACCTTCACCTGCATTTGAAGATGCAATGAGTGAACTCTTTCTTCTAGACAAGTAAAGTTATTAGCCCTGCATTTGAAGATGCGAGGAGTGAACTCTTTCTTCTAGACAAGTAAAGTTATTAGCCCTGCAAACTCATTGGCATGCATGTAAATATATAAGAATCTCCATTGCAAACTTTTTCCTTCTTTTCCTTTTCATTTGATTAGAATGTGTGATTACTTTGTGAATACCTATTTTATAAACCATGTATTGTCAAAGATACATAAATGCATAAGAATCTCCACTGCAAACTTTTTTCTTCTTTTCATTTTGTTAAAATGTGTGAATTCTTTGTGAACTGCTAGATTTTGTTAAAATGTGTGATTTCTTTGTGAACTGGTAGTGAAGACTTATAGATATATGTGTTTTCCTATGTTGAGAATGGAATATATGCTCATTCTCTCGGTGTTGTTTTGATTGTCGAAGTCTCAGAAAAGAACACAAAAGAAAGCTTAGGTGCACGGAATATATGCTCATTCTCTCGGTGTTGTTTTGATTGCCAAAGTCTCAGACAAGGACACAAAAGCAAGCCTAGGTGTAGGCCGCTTCTAGGTTCTGCTTGAATAACTCAAGTTCTGTGGTGCAACCAAGACAATCATGGTTGAGATAGATGTGTAGATGGAGAATGATATAAAGCATGTTAAAGATATACATTTATGATAGTCTCCCACGTTGAAACTTTTAAAAATTAAAATCAACATTGGAACTAAAACATAGAAATAAATTGTTACAGTAAATAAACCACATACATGTTTGTGCTTCACATTTTTATAGTAATAATTGTGATGGTTTTTTGTTCCTTTGTAGCTCTTTCGCCTGATAATTTAAGTTAAATTGGAAGTTTGCCATACATTTGTAAGTGTTTAGTAATCCTCTCTATATCTTCTAATGTTGGTGAATGAATGCCTTTTTGTGAATAGATTCAAGGGCGTTCTTTTGTTCCATTGTTGGCTTCCATTGACGAGTGGAGCCTCCTTTTATATTTTTAGCTAATTACAAAATAGATATGGATAGATGGATTTATATTAAAAAAACAAAGACATAAAGGCGATCATGGGTTCAAACTTCTGGGCCTCCCTTTTCGTCAAACTTCCATTAATTCTTTTATTTCTACATTTATGTAAAACACTATCCACACCAGGCATACGTTGATTATGATTACTAAAAAAAGTAATCAGCATTACAAGCAAAACCAACCATCACTTAAACATATAACCAAAGGCTAAGCATCACCTATTACCAACATTGGTTTGAATAGTCGTGTAAAACACTATCCACACTAGGCATGCGATGATTATTATTACTAAAAAAAGTAATCAACGTTACAAAAAAAACCATCCATCACTTAAACATATAACCAAATACTAAGCATCACCTATTACCAACACTGGGTTGAGTAGTTTCATGGAATCCTCGCTCAAATTGGAAGCTCAATCTTAGTCTTGAACATTAATAGAGAGAGAATTCATGCACCTTAATGGGAAACCTATTATACCGATTAATAGGCCATAGCGTGACAGGAGAAAGACTCGGCTAAAGGGTGGTTCGGTTCCGTGCTTGGATTAGCTTTTCCTCTATATAGGTATAGAAATATATTGTAATTTGAAAATGAAAACCTGTTGGAGAAGGAAACTACCCAACAAAATCGAATCTTGCATGAGAGGGGACACTTGGCTCCTTTTTGTCTTACCTGGTTTTGTATGCCAACGTTTTTTTTACACAGACGTGTTTCCTTTTCAACATTGTAACTTTTAAAATTGTATTTTATTAACATAATTATAAATTAACATAATAATACTAAGTAACAAGAAGATATTTTTATATAGGAAAATGAAGGATTTCCACAGAGGGAAAATGAAGGGTTTCTGCAGAGGGGGTTTAGGGTTACTACAATTTATGGGGTTTCTGCAGGTAGATTTGTGTTAGGGTTCTACAGTTATGCCTTATGATTGTAGTTTTTCTACCTACGTGGAGTGCAGTGATGGCACTAGTAAGTACACGTGTCCTAGTTTAGGTGTTATTAAGTGTTTTCGAGACTAAATGACAGACCTTGTAGATCTCACATGGGCTGACGAAGATGGGTTGTGGGCCAGAGAAGGACTTTTCTTGGCGGATGACACCTACAAACTTATGTATGAGTGTTTACTTCAGTCTACTACAGAGACATCGACCTGTGCTAAGCTTCCGCCAACCCCTGTGACGATTTCTTAACAGCTGGACTATGATCCATGACATGGTAGAGCACCTACCATAGATCACGTGATTTCCACGAGCTTTGGAGAGGGATGACACATGAGAAACCTGCCCCAAGAAGACAACCTATGCGTACTTCCTAACACCTCACTTAATTCTCATCCAAGTTCTATTGCAAAGAACCATCCTATGCATAAACCTTCGAAAAGGTTTGGAGGTGTCGGACGCAACAGAGTCTCTGGTAGTCTAGCGCAAACACATTGCAAGCTCAAGAGCTGGAAATTTAGGGAGCCCAAGTCAAGCTGCGTCCTCGGGAAGGATATCGCCATGGACAAAGTTACCAACTTAGTGGAAAAAGCACTTGTAGGTAAATTTTACTACACCAAAATGACTAAAGTCCAACTGTCGTACTGGATCTTAGGATTTTTGAAGCCTTTGTTAGGATACAATCCTAGATTTAGTCTCCTCTCCAATCACTAGATGGTTTTTCATTTTCTTTCTGAATAATATTTATTGAGAGTTATGAACTCTCCTTGGATAGTTGGTAGAGGAGTCTTAATGCTTAAAAGATGGTTCCTTGGGTTCAATCCCCTCTTTGAGAGTTTCAGAAAAATATTTTTATGGATGTTGTTGTCGGATTTCCCGATCGAGTTTTGGTGGGTAAAACTTTTTGAAGTTGTTGCCAACACAGTCAGGAGGTTTATCTATTTTGATGAGCACTTGCTCCACTATAATAACAAGCGACTCATGTGGGTGTTGGGGGAAATGGATCTAGACAAAGGTTTACCAAACACTATTGATATTTCTATTAGAGACTCACTTCTCTATCAATCGGTTGACTACTGGCGGGAGCCCTTTCGATGTCATTTTTTCTATCAACCAGGACACCTCAAGGATTTTTTTCCGGACTCCCTGGAGCGTATAGATGACACAGTGCAACCAAAGATACCTGTTATCATAGATGGAAGCTTCAGTACTGAGAATTTAGACCGTGACTCCTTCATTGGTAAGATGCAATTTTTCTTCCCCTCTTTTTTTGATAAACTCTCCTCCGATGAGTTTAATTATTTAAAGGATAATGAAAGATGGGTTCACGAGATTTTTGGAGATTTTTGGGATCTCCTTTTGAAAAAGATGGATGATTCTGGTTTTCATCCTAGTTTAGGTTTTGAAGGGCTCAGTATTAGTTGTTCACCATGGTGCTCCCCCGGAGACACACAACCCCTTCCTCCCATTGACAGTGCATTTACTGTTGTTGACCATTCTGGTCTTGTTGGATCTAAACTGCCCTCCACCTTTGGGAACAGATCGCCTACTTTGTATTCGGTATTACTGGATGCTCCTTCTACCCTTTTAGTCGTAGTAAGTATTAATCATGTTTGTCCCAATGTCCCTTCGAATGACACTTGTTGCCTTAAGGAAACATAGTTCCCTAAGACCAAATCGATTGCGGCCTTATCACCCACACTTCTCCCTTTTTCCAATAACTATGTACCCTCACTCACAGATCGCTCAAATGTGACTGTTCACAAAAGACTAGACAACGCCTCCCCAAAAAACCTCTCGGGGAAATTAAAGGTGGTCTAACTAGTTTTGAGACCTTAGTCACTGATACTGTTGAACCAGACCCACGGCCTGATCCCTCTCTTATTGTTTCCTCACTTCCTAATTTTGACAGTCTTTCTTCTCCAACCCTTAGAGCATGACAATCGTTCCCCTTTGTTCCTAAATGATAATTTTCTCCTTCAACCTTTATGGGTTTGGGGGACCCACTAAATTAGCTTCCCTCAAGTTACTTTTGAAACGGGTTAATCTCGACATTGTTTTTCTGCAAGAGACCTTGGTGTATGGTGAAAAGGTGAAACATTTATTTCTACAATGTTTTCTGAATTGGAATGATGTTGCACTGGACCCAAATAGATGTTTGGGTGGACTCTTAACTGGATGGAACCCAACTTATGTTGAGTTTTGTGCTTTTGGCACTACTGCAGGTATTTTCCTGGAAGGAAGATTTAAACACTCAGTGGATATGGTGAAACTCCTCAATTGTTATGCTCCTTATAAAGAAAGGGAAGTTTCTTGGCAACAAATTTCAAAGTCTGGATTACTGAGTGAGGAGGGAATTATAGTAGGTGGCAATCTTAACTTCACTCTCTCCGTCGGGGAGGTGTGGGGGAATCTGGCTTGGAGTGATCCTCTTGATGATTACTTTTAAAACATCCTCATTAATTCAGGTTTAGTGGATTTCCAACCGACCCAACTAGCACCAACTTGGAGGAATGGTAGAGTTGGGTTAGATGGAATCTCGAAAAGGTTAGATCGGTTTCTTATCGATGAAAATCTTCTTGGAAATCATAGAAATATTCAGTCCTGGATCATTAATTCCTCCATTTCTGATCATAATATGATATGCTTACAAATTGAGAAGACTTCCTAGAAATCAACCCCTCCTTTTAAATTCAACAATTCCTGGATATCAGATACGAGTTTCAATGCTACTATTAGAGACGCTTGGAAAGAGATGAGAAGTTGGTTGGATAATTCTTCAATCCACCTGTTGTGCTCCAAGTTGAAGCAATTAAAGAAAGTTGTTATTCAATGGAAGACATCCAAAATGTTGCAAATACACACAGAGTTGTATATCATCGAACAAAAAATGTCAAAAATATTTGAGAATTGTCCCACACAAGTCTTCGAGAAGGAATAATTGGATCTACTGAGGTCAATCAAACAAAGGAAATATTTAATTCTTTCAACTGAAGATTCCACCTGGAGGCTCAAGAGTCAAGCAATATGGATTGTGAAAGGGGACAAAAACAGTAAATTTTTTCATAAATATGCCTCACAAAGAAGATGTAAAAATACTATATGGGATATAACCGATGATGAGGGGAATCTCAAATCATCAGAAAATGAGATTAAGGAGACTGCTTATAAACATTTTAAAGCTCAGTTTTAGAAGACACTTATAACCAAATCAATGTTCTTAAGGAAGTGCCTAGATTCTTTAATGATGTTGATAATGAAGAGATTGGTAAAGTTGTCACTATTGAGGAAGTCAAAGAAATGGTCTACAAAATGCCAAAAGAAAAAAACCTCGGACAAGACGGATGGACACAAGAACTTTTTCAGACTTTTTTCGACATTATGGGAGAGGGTTTGCATAAATCTATTGAGGAATCTAGAAGCACGGGACATATTCCGGGAGCACTTAACGCTACATTTTTTGCTCTTATTCCCAAAGTTAGCAATCCATATACTTTCAATGATTTTTGACCTATTTCTCTTTGTAACTTTGTATACAAAGTGATATCTAAAACTATTGCTTCTCGGATCAAAGACAAACTGGCTTCTAGTATTTCCTTCAAACGATTTGGATTTCTCAAGGATAGATTGATATTTGATGCTATGGGAATTGCTCAGGAATTCTTACACACAGCCAAGACAAAAAAATTAAGTACAATTATATTGAAGTTGGACTTAAAGAAGGCATATGATAAAGTGAGTTGGCAATTTCTTAGATTATTTCTTTTTCAGATTGGTTTAAATTGGATTGTTACACAATGGATCATGGCATGTATTACATATGTTAATATGGCGGTCCTCGTAAATGGAGTTCCAACTGAGTTCTTCAAGAGCCATCGGGGTTTAAGACAAGGTTGTCCTCTTTTCCCTTTATTATTCCTTTTGGTTGTCGAGTGTTTAAGAAGACTATTGAAGCAGGCTATGGAAACATGATCGTTTCAGGGACTTAAAGTTGTTGTTGGTACTTACATTTCACATATTTTCTTTGTTGATGATGTGATCATTCTAGGAGCTGGTAAGTATGAGGATTGGATGGTCTTTAAAACTAATTTATCAAATTTCTGTCAAACATCTAGGATGGATGTAAATTGCCAGAAGTCGTGCTTCCTTGTACAAAATATAGATCATAGTCTGGAGAAAAGATTGAAGACATCATTCAATATACAGTTTGTTTTCATTGATCAAGGTATGAAATACTTAGGTTTTTTCTTAAAACCAAACAACTACAGGGTGGCCGATTGGAACTGGATGATACAAAAGATTGAAAAGTGGATTGGGAACTGGACCTTCCGCTAGCTATCCTTGGGAGGCAGACTTATTTTAGCTAAATCTGTTCTGCAGAGTCTTCCCGTTTATTAGCTTAGTCTTATTAAGATCCCATCTTCCATTCTACATAGAATACAACTCCTTATTTCGAATTTCATTTGGTAAGGAGAGAAAAAAATTACAAGTTTCCACTTAACAAAATGGCAAAATATTGCTAGGCCAAAAGAAAGGGGTGGATGGGGCATTAAAAATATTTCATGGTTCACACATTCCTTGGCTGCTAAGTCTTGCTGGAGAGGATTATTTGGAAAAGGACTGTGGAATTTGATTCTAAACAAGAAATATTTAAAAGGCTTAGACTTAATTTATTGGCTACGCAGAGAGGAGCACAAGTTCCCTGTAGCTTCTATCATCTGGAAGAATTTCATGTTTTCCTTCCCTATCATAAAAAGATGGTTGGCCTGGTCGATTGGCTCTGGTAATTGATTTATACTTGGGTATGATCCATTTATTGGATGTAATTCTTCATATAAACTATCAGGTCCTTTAATCCAGCGCCTAAACAATTTAAATATATACTCCATAGCACAGACAACCCTCCCAATCGATTCTGGATTAAATCAAAGATGGTACGAGGAAAACGGCTAGCTTGGACTGACATACGAGATGAAGACGAAATGTAATGAATATGTTACAATGTTAAGGAGCAATGGTATCAAACTAAATAATACAAGAGACAAGATTGTATGGTCTTGGAACAGAGCGACGGGTGATGTAACTGCAAATTTAGCCTATCATTCCATTACTTTCTTAAATATTTTGGATGAAAATAAATGGTGGTATAAAGTTATCTAGAAGCAAACATCCCAGTTAAGATTATATGTTTTGTGTGGTTGTGCTTGAAGGACTGTATACTTTCTGGTGTGAATTTTAGGAAGAGAGGAGGTATTGGACCATCGGTTTGCAGTCTTTGTCTTAGAGATGAAGAGACGACCACTCATCTTTTTGTGGATTGTAATACAACTCAAAACATTTGGAAAGATGTTATGAATTTTCTAAAGACGTCGAGAACTTGGAGTTGTTCCTCTATAGATGAAAATTTGAAGATCTGGTTTATTCAATACCCAAAAATGAGGCATATTCCATTCTTGGTGATATGGGGCATATGGAAATACAGAAATAAAATCTTATTTGAAAACTGGAACAGACAGGAATCCACGATAGTCACTAAAATCATTATATCAATCAAAAAACACACTGGTAATTCAGAAGATGACAATTTTGAATTTATTCTTAGTCCAATCTTCTTTGACGATACTCCAATAGGCTTAGTTGTTGGAGGCAATGGAAATAATATGAAAGCTGAACTTTTGGGTTTATGGGATCTTTTACTTCTTACTTCTAGATTGTCCATTAAAAAGTTGATGGTTGTTGGAGACTCAAAGGTCACTATTAATTGCATAAATGCAAAATCCAATTTGAACTAGCTATATGTCAAATCGAAAATTAAAGGACAAATTTGATTCAATCAAATTTATGCATGTTCATATGAAATTCAACTCAGAAGTAGATACCTTATCAAAGAAGGATTTAAAGCAACCTATTGGATGGATCTTTTATGAAGAAATTGTAGAAGGAGATGTTGTCTCAGCATATAAATTCCACATATTTTAAGACTGAACACTATAGCTGGAAACCTTTTTGTTATGAGTCTGTAATCAATATCATATGTATTATGTAGACATTTTTCAACATGAAGAAATCAAGGATAGAAATAGACCTGATTATAATCTTTTTTGATATTTTGATGCGATCATTGTACTTATGATCCATATGTACTTAGTTTCACTTGATTCATAATAGAATAAAACTGGAACTGTTTTTTCGACGTGAAAAAAAAATACTAAGTAACTTAAATTCATCCTCATGTAATTTTTTTAATATGTTTTATCCGTTAAAATAATTAAGCATAGAATATCTAAAATAATCCTACGTTGTAACTCTGCCTTCTACGATATCAGAGCTCACTTGAAATCATATAAAGAGATCTACAATATAATTAACATTGAGAATCATATTTAAAGATTTTAACTATTATATTTATCAAAATCAATATAAAGTTGTTCATCAATATGAAGGTATTTTAATTATAGTTATAGATAGAGTTTTGAAAAGTTAAATTTTATAAATTTATTTATTAATTATTATTAATATTTACATATAATTAATATATTTTGTTTTTATTTTTAATTTATTAAATATTTGTAGAAAAGTTGAAGAATTTTTTTTAATTAGAATATCAATAAATTTATAGTCTTTTATTTGATGTTTATTATTAACATAAATACCCAACTATTCACACTCGATGATAGTCTCACGGTCGAGCTAACCAATCTAACAGGCGAGTATTGTTAATTGGATTTAGTATAATTGGCTTAGAGGATAATATGTGACCTCTCAAATATGTGACATCAAATCTATCAATTCTTGTTTGTGACCCGACGGTGTAAATCTTGTTTTTGTTTTTATTTTCTTACTTAATTTTTTATTGCGATATTTTTTTTTATTGGTGATTTTTTTAGATAACACAATTATATATAGAAACTTCAAAATTTATACAACATGCATGGTTAATTTATAAAATATTTTTATAATTAATAAATACACATAAGATTATATAGGATTATAACCAAATAAGTATAATATTACTAGTTTATATGTTTATCAATCAAGAATGAGGGACCAACTAAAATTCCTTTATATTTATTATGTTGAGCTTCTTTGATGATTGATCACAAAAAACAATAAGGGTAAGGTTGTATTCATTTTTCTCTAGACTAGATTGGAATTGAACCTAGGTGGAGAGGATAACAATCATTCCTCCCAACCACCTAAGCTAAACCCTATTGAATCTTGCAAGCTCATATTGTATATATGCATGTTCTAGTAAGTATCCCATAGTCTTAAGACTTTTAAATTTCCCTAAATTATAGTACAAAATTCTCATTCACGCTTAATAATATAACATAAAAATTGATAGTCATCAAAATCTATAAGTGTAGCCGGTTGTCATGTACATTTGTAATAGTCTAGAAAACAAGAGTCATATTTTATGTTATTAAGGGAATCATGCATGCATTTATAAGTAGGTTGTCATGATCCTTGTGGGTGGCCTACCTAACACATAATTTACCTTTGACAACTTTTTAGTTTCTCATTTTGACAATATATAGTCACTTTCATTGCATTACTTGGATTGTAAAGTCCCTGGTAATGTTCCTTCAACTTTTATTTATTTATTATAAATTGTGGTAAGTAACTCTGGTTGGCCTACTTCAATTTTCTTTAGGTTTAATTGGGAGAAGTTGCAATTAAGTCTATCGAGTCACTATTAATCCTACACAAACAATAACAATATTAAGAAACTGCTTTAGATCAAGATAATTTTAATTAGTGGAGATCTCAAATCATTGTGATCTTGAGCTATGCATCATTTCCTTGCAAATGTGTTTTTTTAAACAATTGTTTTTATTATTAAAGAAAAAATCTTTTATTGTGTGTTGTAATTCATTTGTAAATTAATCTTGTTCTATTTATTTTCAAACATTTCATAACAGGAAGGTACTAAGCATCTTTGTTGCTCACTCTACTTGTTTTATGTTAGACAGGGGTGGTGGGCACATGCACATAACCAACTCCCCTTTCTAATTATTTTCCTCTGCCAAATTGGAATCCATCAGAACCTTCATCTGATTGCATACAAAGTTAACAACTCTATTTTCCAACTAGTGGGCACATGCACCTAACCCACTCCCTTTTCTAATTACTTTCCTCTGCCAAAGTGGATTCCATAGTAACCCGTTTGTGGTTGCATTCAAATGTAACAACTCTATTTTCCAATTAGTCCACCCCTTATTTTCTCAATCTATTAGCATGGAAAAAATGATACTCCTCCAACAAATTAAGACACATTTTGCCCCAGTCTAAGTAATTTTCCAAATACTATGAGCAATTCATGGGTTTCACATAAAAATATCAATTATTATTTTTCAACGATCTTAAAAAATAATTCTTTGAAAACCAATGGTTAAAAGTTCCTTGATTATTGGAGTAATGGCTTCAAATTGTGCTTCATTATTCAATCCTTTTAATACACCCTTTTGATAGTATCCCATAGTAAGATTCTACTACCCCTTCTATCCTTGAGGTTACTTTGGATTACTTGTCAAAGTTCAATTTTACCCATCCAGGTTGGGTGAGAGATCATGTCTTCCTTAACGTAGGACGTTGATCATTATGACCTGCTATGGCCATAAATTATCTGTCAAGTTGTGTCTTATTGGTTGGGATGGGGCGCCACTATGAAAATAAACCATGTCCAAATCCAGTGGGTATAGATCCCTTGCGAGAAATTGAAGGTCTTTAGCCCCCTAGATTCAGTTTTCCTTTGTTACAAAAGAGACTTAACACATGTTCCACATATCAAATTAATATAAGTGAACATTAATAAAATATTTTATCCATTTTAATATTGTTTGGTGGTTTTAGTCACTTGGGTGACCAAAAACAACCTTTGCTATAGTAGAGGTTGCTACATTATAGACAAAGAATTGATTAGAATTGGTCCATAAACAAATAGCTTGCAAATAAGAAAGCAAAGAGACAATCATGTGAGAAAATAGATACAAGAATAAGCAAAATAGACAAAAAGATAGGGAAGCAAGTATACTCTCTATTGCCAATGAACAAGGCTATGGCCTTGGAGATACACCTTGAAAGATTGTATATATTAGATAGACTCTCCTCTCCTCCTTGGGGAGGTTCTTTTATGTTCCTTTGGAGTTCTCCTCTCTCTAGACTAACAAAGAAGTGTGCATGAACTCTTCATGGGAAGAGGCCAAACACTAGCTAATGGCTATGTTTGCACGAGATGATAGCTTAAGAAAATGGCTCTCAGGAATCATCTAGACAACATATCCTTGTTTTGTCTTCTTCTTCTTTGAATGTTTCCCCGTGGCTCTTATTTATAGAAAAAATTCAAGGTTCATTAAGGATAGTTCCAAGTGAGAATGGTGCACTTTGGATTGTGGTTCCCCGTGTCTTGAAGAGATATAGAACCACCGAAGTACCAACCTTCAATGGGTATGGAGCTTAAGGATGCATAGTACGCATGCCTTAGAGTACCCTTGATGGGAGTTTTTAATTTTATCGCACCAATTGTAGTTGAGATTTCACATCGGGTATATTTGTGTGGCTATCAAAGGATCAACCACACAGATTGTGTAAACCCCAAACTGTAAAGTTGTGTGAATGCATTAAAAACCCACTTTATATAGTTTTTGGTGTGAGTATGGTAAAGGTGGTGTATAATTTCCATGGAATAACATTCAATTATGTTGTATTGATGACTTTTCTGGTGATCACCTATATAGCTTTGTGAGCATTTTTTAGGTGAAAATAGTTGCCCTCCTATGTATGAGGTTATGAGAAAACATATGTCTCAAATACATCATTTTTTGTGTAGCTGATGTTTGTGAATTAATTCTTTGTAGAGAGAGAGAGAGAGAGAGAGAGATAAGAACATATTGTAGAGGAAGAAGGAGAACCTACCTGTAAACAATAATCATCCTTCGAAATTTTATTTCTTTATACAAATGAGGTGAACATGTACCATGCTCATGCAATGATCTAAAATAAATTTACAATAGCAGATAAAATGTGCAAGGCTCTTGTCTAAGCATAAGAAGTGTAAGCGCACTAATGATGTTGTCGTTGGAGAATTGGTGAAGTAGAAATTTGCATCACCCTCGAGGGTGCCAATAACAATAAAGTATGGTTCTAAAGTGAACATTCACTGGAACCTGAAATGAGCACCTATGATAAGTGTTCATATTTTATGGAATTGATGGCCTGTCAATCCCAAGGGTATTTGGTTGGAAATGGAAACTACAACTATCACAAGGTAAGACCCATCCTAATGTGCATATGTGTTGATGTCAAACATCAAGGGGGGGCAATGGAAGCAGAAAGTGATGATGACTCTCTCTTTACCATTTGGGGTTCACCATCCATATGTTAATGGGGACAAAGATAACTTAGCATTCCTAGAAAAGTGGGAGGTTGGTGTCGATGGGAATGAAGACATGACTGGAAGGGATGAAGGATCTCTTAAAATCAATAATGATGGACCAAATACCAATTTGTAATGGAGGTGGATTGTTGATAATTATAGATGAGTTCAGTGAGACTCAAGAATTCACTTGGGTGGAGAATAATTGATGACCAACAATGGTGGTAGTAAAAAAAACAACTAGACATAAAGGGATAGGATATCAGGAGGATGATCACATATAGTGAATGTGTGTCAAATTGGGAATAAGGCTTTAGTGAATGCAAATAAAATAGGTGGTTGAGGGTAGTAACTTTGGGGATCATAGTGAAGGGTATTAGGATATGTGAGATGTTCCAAACAACCAGGATTATGCAAACATAGGTGACTCAATGTGAATGCTCTGACCAAGAGTGACTAGGTTTGTCGCCATTTGAAATGACACCATTGATTGTGATGGAACGAGTATGATTGCTTCCCATAAAAACAGGATTTTTATAATTAACTATGAATGAAAAAATAATTAGGTTGAATGTACACATGCACAGAGACGAGTGCCTCGATGATCAAATGGCTCGGCCTTGTGAGGTGAGAAGAGTGAGAGCAAATAGAGGGAGGAGACATTGGGTTGGGTCTCTATGCAGGTAGGTGAATGGTGAGTTGGAATTAAAATGGTATATTGATCTTGGAAGAGATGAAAGGAAAATGAAAATGCAAGAGAGTATTCAACATAACCAACCAGAAAATAGGTGAACAACTGATAGTCCGTGGGTATGGTCCAACATGAAAATGAGAAGGAAGTATGAGGTTCATTCTTGAGGATGTAGATGATTTGAACTCCCATCTGATGGTAGAAAACAACATGGGTGTCAATCTACAAGAAGAGATTAAAAAACAAGGAAACCCATGGGGATGGATGGCTACTAGTAGAAACAATTGAGTACATGTAGAACTGGGTGAAGTTTTTGTACAAACTGGGACAAGAAATCCTAGAGGCATATGTGATGGGGAAAATACTAGTTAATGCAATGAGCTCAGAGGGAGTGTTGTAGCATGCCAGTGTGAAGAAGTATATACCTGAAGGGGCAGGTTGAATG
Organism: Picea engelmannii; assembly: GCA_009831015.1. Taxonomy (NCBI): domain Eukaryota; kingdom Viridiplantae; phylum Streptophyta; class Pinopsida; order Pinales; family Pinaceae; genus Picea; species Picea engelmannii. The sequence continues at coordinate 1,323,346 of ML784100.1, read as the reverse complement.
GTCGTTCCATTTGTATGCAAGAGACAACGAGAGCCTCCTGGACAAGCACTTGCACACATGAAACCAAATACCCAAAGTGAAAGTACTAATAGCAAGAAATTTGATGAGGAAAATGGAATCAACAAATAGAGATAGTGAGTTGGTGTACATGTTAAGTGAGTGTCAAAACAAAGGGTCCTGAGAGAGAAATTTTGGGGAAAGTGAATGGAGCTTACCATCTTGAAGGGGGTGAGATGGAAATCCCAACAACATAAATGGATTTGAAAATGGAGCTTCTAAGCTCTTGTACGAATGCAAGGAACATCTTGATTGGGTCGTTTAAAAAAGTGGTGGGGCCCACCATGTCATTTCGTTTGTACTTGTGGTGACATGGATGTGAGTGTGTGGAACCCACAACATTCTCCATCCAGGTGTACGTGCATCGGTGAGTGGATTTTCACATAGTGAGAGACAACTAAGGGGCCCTTACCCAACCTTTCAATTTACACATTCATTTCCTAGATTATGGGGGGGATTTGGGGACCATATGACCCCTTTTTTGGAAGGAACCATATGGTTCATGTGGGCGATCAAAAGATAGCTACGCAAATTTTCACATATGTCTTCTAGTATCCTATGCACATTTCCATGGTTGTATGATTGAGAATTGCACAAATATTTGTGTGATTGTGAATTGGACAATCGTAGTGCTAGCATGATTGTTTAGATAAAAATCGTGAGAATAATATTCGCGACTATTATCCAAACAGTCACACGATTAACATGACTATTCAGATAACTATCGTGCAACACTACCTGTGCAACCCTTTACTTGTATAGTTACGCAAATTTCCCAACTGATCTTAACTAAAATCATGGGAATAGATGGAAGTTGGGGTCTAAGTTTGATTGAATTGTGTTGTTGGGATAGGTCTTAATATTATCATTGATAGTCATGTTGATTCAGTGGTGCGAGAGGGATTATGATTGTCTTTGGCAGGAGGTTGTAGTGGATCTCGTGGCTCAACTTGAGTTGTCTGATTATGGCCTTCTCAAGTATTTTGACAGTATTTTGTTGCGCTCTCAAGAGGAGCTACTAGAGTTTTTGATATGGATGTGGAGGCCCAATAATCAATCATTTGAGGTATAAGGGTAGATGTTGGAACTATTTGTCAAGGTGGATGGTTATTTTCTAACGGGGCTCTCCATTCGATGGGAGATGTTGGAGGTGATCCCATGGATGGAGGGTAGGATGAATGTCTAGGAGTTGGTTGTGTGATACTTCTCTAGTGATGGGTCTATGAGAGAGGGGTCTATCCAGATTGTTGATATTCAGGATTTGTCCACTTGAGTAATAGTAATGAAGATGGTGTAGATCTACGAATCCCTCGCTACACAATGTATTATTGGTGCCCAAATGATGATTATGAAGAGGGTGCTCCAGGGCCATCATTATGCATGGGATTCCCTTATGATGGAGGCCATGTTTTCCCAGCTAACACGATGTTGGAGTCATTGAGAGGGGGACTTTGTCTTTGGATGAGTCCTTTGTTTTTTCTTCTTTGAGTGAGTGGTGCACCTATGCCCATAGATAGATTTAGATCTGAATTGGTTAAGATAGCCCCAGATGAGATGATGGGGAGACCTCCTTATCCATGAGGGTGGAGGGGAGGTGGGGAGGTATTTCACTCCCTGTCATCAATAGTGGTGGATTATGATACCGTAGATCATCCTGATGTAACCATATGCTAGGATGGACTATCCACATGATCTTGAGATGGTGTTGCCCCTAGGCAGGGTTTGGGGTCTAAGAGGTGAGTACTTGTATGGTTTTTTACTGCATTTTTATGTTTTATTGCATTGATTTACTTATGGCTTATTATTTGACACATTACTCATGGGTAATTCATTTATGTGATTACAGATGTTGGACCATGAGGGAAAGAGATCCATATTGTGAGGGATGAACTGACATTGGCAGTAGAAACGAGACCAGCAACAGGGAGAACATGAGAGTTAGAGGGAGTTAGACAATGACAATGATGACATGATGTGAAGGTTAGGTCTTCTTTCTAGAGGCAGTGGGTAGACCCAGATGAGGGGAGAGAAGCAATGTAGATAGGGGAGCTCGAGACATAACTAATGGAATTATGTATATGGTTTGATTGAGTGTTGTGGGGGTGACATAGGTTGGGTGGGAAAACCTCGATGATGAGGTCCTTGAAGCTTGTACCAGTATGGTTCTCGAGTTTCATATAGTGATGCAACATGAAGCAATGGAAGGTGTTGCTACTACTGGACAAAGGAGGCCACTAATAGCAGGATCCAAATAATTAGGAGGGGTCAGGGTTATAGGTGGAGCACCTCTAGCTAGGGGATATCTATAGCTTCCACCACCTTAGTGATTTTCAATGCATATAGAGTGTATTTTTGTGTATGAGCAAGGATCACATTTTTGTATGTATGTCACATGTATATGAGTGAGGCCCACATTTTTCATATGATACTTTGTACACTTTTTGTTGGTGTGGCCATAGTGAGGGCTAACCTATTTTATGACTCTCCATGATGTGTTGATGATGTGATGAATGTATTTGTGTATTTATTGCTTTGTATTAAATGTTTTATATTTTTTGATGATGGTAAAACGTGCATGTGTTGATGAAAGATAAATTGTGACAAACAATGTTTTTAATGCGATAGATGCCAATCTAAAATTTTGTTTGCAATATTGTCTACAAATTGATTTACACTTCTAGGAATATGTGTGAATGTGATGGTCTAAAAATTCCTTAATAGAAGTTTGATTTACAGGTATTTTCTAAATAGGTAGGGATCACAAGCATGGTAAACATTATTCAATTGTGAGACAACAAGTTGAGAATCCAAAAATACATTGAAATGACGAATGTGGAGTTGAGTAGCATCAACCAATAGGTTGATCATGACAACATGTTATACTTGGTTATTTGTATCTTGACCTAATGATATAGATTTATGAGTTGAACGAAATGAACAAAAAATATCCAGTGAACAATAACTTCTATTCAATAAATAAAATGGGCTGAAATTATAAAACTGCAAAACTAAAAACAACTTGCTCGAATGGTGGTAGCTATCTCTGAGAAGAGATGTGGTTGTTACGCTCATTTTTCTGAGTAGAATTATTACAATGAGGCTCCATAGGTCTTTTTAACATTAATCATGAATTCCAAAACCCTAGACATTTAAAAACCTAACCCTAGGAGATGAAACGCCAAAAGTTAGGTGGGCCCCGATGAGTAAGTTGGTACCTCAACTTCTCGGGGTCGTAACTTTTGCATATGACCTTCGTTTTAGGCATGTGATAGCCGGTTGGAAGGTATTCTCAATAACTACACATTATACCGTCAAACTCTAACTATGTCTATAGTTTGACTGTGGCAAGCCAAAAAAATTACTATTTAGGACCCTAATATGGCCCTGGAACTACAAAAAGATGTACTGACATGGAAACTTCCAAAATAAGCCAGTTGGAATAGGTGGGAGGCCACCAATATCCACCTGGATGTTGTGTAGGGCTTTAGGACATCCCCGGAAGTGCAGAACCCACAATTACAAAGAAATGTCATCATTATAGAGAAACGTGTTGAACTAAAAACTGTCAAGATGATCTAGTTGGAATAGGTGGATGGCCACCAATATCCACCTAGATAACCTAAGCATATGCTGCTTTATTGAAGCAATGTGTGTGAAGGTGAATAAATGACCCAAACTGCAAAATAAATATTCTGAGTCTGACAACTAGCACCATCGAAAAAACCGATGTGATATGTCAGCAAATGATTCATCTGGTAAAGAAAGAAAGGAGAAGAGATTAAGAGCATCAAAAGATATAGTGTTTTAAAAAGATTAAAAAATCTATGGTCATATTTACAATTTGGAAATATAAAAACAGAGGAGGTCTGGGGTAAGGAGGGACTACCTAAGGGTAGAATGTCCTCAAATATAACCCATTGATAGGGTCTTTGAAGAGATTTCTCTCGAGGTAAGAAAGAATGTATGATCCATTTATGAGGCAGTGTTGGACAATGAAAGTGCCTTTCCAAAGTGGTTTGAGTTTTCCTAGCCCTAAGGCGTCATGGATGATATCATGGGCTAAGACAAGGTTGCATTCATTAAATGAATGAGGCTAAACTTGGCGATCAAATGTGGCTTTGGAGCATTTTTTGGTAGCTTCGTTATTTTGAAATGATGAGTGTCAATATTAATTTATGCTCTCTAAGGCGACGAGGCATTGTTCGAGGGGAGCGGTTTCTGACAGTAGTTCGACCGTTATCTAAAGAGTTGGTATCTCACACTCAATGGGTAATACATCTTCCAAGATGTGGACAAGGTGAAAGGGGGTGAATCTTGTGGTAGTTTTGACTATTGTCTAGTATGCCTAAAGTATAGAGAAAAACATGTGATGTAAGTTTGTTTTGTGCTTGTTAGTTTTTTGTTGCAACATGGTTTTGAGGACTTTGTTGACGACCTCAACCTTGCCATTTGACTACAGATATTATGGAAAAGCGAAGTTGGATCATGTTGTCATTGATGCCAATGGTTTGATTGATTAATGTCATTGATTGATGTCAAGTGATTGATTGATGTCAAAGGATTGATTGATTGATGATTGATGTAATATAATATGTATTTTCCTTGATGAGAATGCATAGATGAAGATGGATCAATGAGTTGTCATTGATATGATGAAGATGGATCAATGAGTTGTCATTGATACATGATGAAGATGGATCGTTGTGGTTTCATTGGTATATGATGCATTGTTGAAAAATGTATGGATGACTCATTATTGTCTTATCGTGATTGATAAGGTGCACAAATGGATGAACTCCAAAGTGGTCCCCTTATGGTGAAATCCCTCACGGGAAGACGCTTTGCGGATTGAGTTATCCTAGAAGAATGGTTGGAGGACCTTTGCTCTCATTATTTTCTTATCATGATTGATAAGGTGCACAAATGGATGAACTCCAAAGTGGTCCCCTTATGGTGAAAGCCCTCATGGGAAGACACTTTACGGATTGC
>ML784100.1:1306157-1318137 GCA_009831015.1 Picea engelmannii | reverse complement strand
AAGTATTGGAGAACCTTCTATTTATGGAAAGTGGTTAACCCTAAAAATAAGGAAAATAGGTTAAGTGACCTAGAAATGGGTTAAGTGACCTAAAAGAAGAAATCATTATTTAAATGATAAATTAAGGTGACAAAGTCAAGGTGAATTATTTAAATAATAAAGAGAAGTGAAAAAAAATCAAGAAATGATAAAGTAAGATGAGAAAATCAAGAAGGAATATTTAAATGATAAAATATTGGAGAAATTTCTATTTATGGAAAGTGGTTAACCCTAAAATAAGGAAAATAGGTTAAGTGACCTAGAAATGGGTTAAGTGACCTAAAAATGGGTTAAGTGACCTAGAGGATGAAAGTATAAATAAGATAGCAATGGTCTCTTGTAGATCATCCTTTTTGTGGATCAATGGAGAGCTTCTTGTGAGAATATCTTGTGGAGTATTGATGGAGAGCTTCTTGTGAGAGCTTCTTGAGAAATTTTGGTGTGGAACACTTGAGCATATTGAAGAACTATAGGTGACTGAGGTAACCAAGTATATCTAAGCTGAATTTCAGAAGGAAGGTGAAGAAAAGAGGGTCGAAATTGAAGGGAGGACAAATTCTTTTGATGATGCTTTCTAAGGTATGTTATTTACAGGTCATCTCACCATTTTCGCTATAACTTTTTTCTATAATGATTCAAAACATGAAATTTATATGCCATTGAGAAAACATACCCAAGTATATATGGTAAAAAATTCAGCTTGTGGGTCATTGTATTTTTGGATTTACACTCCGTGGAAAATAGGGTTTGTGGCTAGTCCTAAAACTAGTCAAAAATAGGTGTTTCGGGTAAAAACGTCATAACTTCTTCATAATAGATCCAAATTCAGCGAGACCAAATGTGTTGGTTAGGGTATAGGTTGTAGTATGTTTGGTAACAGTTTCATATCAATTCAAAGAATATTTTGTGTGGGACACACTCTACAAGGTCGCTCTCTAGAATAAGCCAGAATTCAGCAAGGTATGCCATTTTTCCTATAACGCCTTTTATGAGAGGTTCCAAGTAGTGCCACCTAGAGGAATTTCATAAAACACACTGAAGAACATTATGTATCAGTTTCATATATTTATTCATTACAGGTACAAAGTTATGATTATTTCAAGTTGGGGTTGTCAACTAATCCGAAACTAGTCATGGTTGAGACAAGCAGTTGATGAGTTGGCACATACATGAGCTATATATTTGATGATGTTGGTACATATTGATGAGTAATTGTTGATGAATATTTGACACATGATTGGTATATACTTGGTACATGGTCGGATGCACTTGTTTATGGTACAAGTTGATTACGGGTTGTTTGGCACAGGTTGGTGCATGGTTGATGCACTTGTTTATGTTGACAGATTGATATCTGTTGAGGATTGTTGCCTCATCTCAATTGGTGCTGAGAATGTAAGTTGAGTCTTGCATATAGAGCTGGTGCTCTTGTAGAGTTGTACTCTATTCAGTTGTTGTTGAAAAACCCCTGGATTGAAGTCCATAATAAAAAGAAAAATTGTACATACATCTTGTGTCCTTTGTGTTCCTTGTGGAGATGATTTGTTGATGATATGTTGCTGATATGTATTCACATCTAATTGATTATAAATGACAGCAATGAGTAATGAGAAAATGTTGAATTTTAACTAAGGAGTTTTTGTGTAAGAGGGAAGTTTTGGGAAAAAGATCCCCACACTCATTCACCACCCCCCCCCGCTCTAAGTGTGGTAGGTGTGTCCAACAATGGGTGAAGCCAATAAGGGAGGATAGTTCCTGAAACAATTCGTTCTCAAAATTGTTTTCATGGTATGATACTAACTACTGGGAGACCCTGAAGTGAGTGATGACATAGTTAAATAAGAAGCAAGTAGTAGTGTTTTTCATGTTTTTGAAGGTGGGCATGACTTCGACCCATTTGGTGAAGTAATCAATAGCCACAATGATGTACTTGTGTCCATTGTTGGATGAGGGATTGCATGTCATACAATCGATGCCCCACTTACATAAGGGATCAACAATGATGATTGGGTGTAATCAAGATGGTGGATCTCAGTTTTTTTGCATGAACACCTAACACTTTGTACACCATTTGACTGCATGAATATAGTCGTGGATGAGGGTAGGTAAAAAGTGATCGGCATGAACTACCTTATAGGTGGTGGACATTCCTGGAAAATTCCCTCCGCAAATACCACTATGGAAATCATTAAGGACACATTCATCTTCTTCGAGTGTGATTCATTGACGAAGGATGGTGTCTACTCCCTATTGATATAAAACATCTTTGATGAGAAGGTATTGAGGAGCTTGGTAGCAGATGCATTGTCAATCATCCCAAGAGAGATGTAGACCAAACTTTTTTGTGTGAAGTTAGGTGAGGATATTACCATACTATAGGTCCTCAGATAAGAGCACAAGCATGTGTTCATCAAGGAAGTTTTTTTTTATTGGTGGATCCTTGACGTTAGATGGTAAATAAGTGATGAATTCAACAAGGATAAGTTCCTTCTTATTCTTGGGAATGTTGAACTCGAGATCATATTCTTAGAGAATTATGATCCACTGGAAAAAATTCCCATTAATTTGGCGTTAGCTGAGTAATTATTGCATGGTATTAGAGTTTGATATGACTTTATTATCTTAAGAAAAATGTAATGGCGCAATTTTTCTACTGTGCGGAACAAGGCAATGGCCAATTTTTCCTCGTGATTGTAATTCAAGGGAGGGTCAGACAAGTTTTTTTCTCACACAGTAAATGATGTGCTTTCACTCATATTCCCCTTAATAGACCAAGACTCTTGCAAATAAAACCTCTCAAGTAGAAAGGTACAATATGTAATATTTAGTGAAGTCGGGGAGATTGATCAACGAGGCTTTTGAAAGAGCAGCTTTCAAGGCCTCAAACAGTTGTTGATCTTGTTCATCCTATAGAAAAGGGATGTCTTGATGTAAGAGGCACAATAAGCGATGTGCACAAGTGGCATAATCAAGCACGAAGAGTTGCAAGAAGGTGGCCTTGCCTTGCAGACTTTGAAACTAGTGCAAATTCTTTAGAGGGGGTATTTCACTGAGAGTTTGTACTTTAAAAGGGTCGACCATGATTCCTCATTGGGAGACAATAAAACCTAATAGTCATTCAACAGTGATGAACAATATTCACTTGAGGGGGTTCAAGCGAATCTTGTGCTTTCAACATCTTTGAAATATGAGGATGAGATCTTCCAAATGTTGGGATTGTTTCTTAGATCTAGCTATGAGGTTCTCCAAGTAAGCTAGGATGATATGGGTAAGGTCATGAAATACATAAGTCATAGACTGCTAAAAAGCGGCTCCAACATTTTTGAGGTCAAAAGGCATAATAAAGTATGCAAAAGTATCATATGGTATAGTGAAAGATATTTTTTTTTTATCCATGTGATGGATCTAAATCTGGTTATATCCTAAGCCTACCCATCCATGAAAGAGAGGACCTCGTACCTAGCACAAGTGCCAATGAATTGATCGATGAAGGGTGTTAGGAAGTTATCTTTGGGACAATCTTGGTTCAAGTCTCAAAATTATATGCAAATGCGAACAGTACCTTGTTTTTTGTTAACGGGGACAACGTTAGAGACCCAAGAGATGTATGCAATGGGGTAGATGAAACCAACTTTGTGAATCTAATCAATTTCAGATTTGATTTCCATCACTTTAGTAGGGTGAAGAGGTTGTTGATTTTTTTAAATGGATGCCACGTTGGGCCATGTGTCAATGCAGTGTTTGACAATGGCTCGATCAAGACTAGGAATGTCTACATATAACTAGGTAAAGACATCTCAAAACTATTGAAATAGAGCCTTATAGGAAAGGAATTCTTTCGAGGAACATGTTACTCCAAGGAGGATGTATTTGGTGATACTTAGTTTGACTAAAATGTCCACTTTGATAGTCAGGGAAATGTTGGCCATGTTACCTTCTTCGAAAGCATCGTGAGCGAGGATTGGGTTTTTGAACCATTTTGTGTGTGAAGGAGGAATGAAGTCTTTTGTTTCAACTGCACATATGTTAGATAATGTGGCAATTTGAAATTCATCTCGAGGGTGGAAGAATAGTTGATGGTGCATTACATCCAAGGGGCAGTTGGGTGTCATCATCGCCTCTAGAATGTCCTTATATAAATGGAATACATGAGAAGGTGAAATGAGGGACCTTGGAAAGGAATGAATATGCTAGGTCGATATTTTGGTGTTGTACATATCACATGAGAGTGACACAAAAGTAGGTGCCAAGCAACTGATAGATGTTGAAACCTGCAAACAGAATGTGCGTGTGGCCACACAATATTTGTAGTCCTACTTGATGATGACGAGTAGGTGTTGATACCATTAAGAAAGGAGTGGTTAACTGAATTTATCAAACCTATGGATAAACAAATATATAAAATATGTACACAATCATGTGTGTCATGCTCTCCATGAGGAGGGAGGATTTATTGTCGAGCACTAACCAAGGAATTGGGTGAGGTAGAAGGGGATGTATCCTAACTCTAGTGTGTTGGGGATGTTGTAGGGGAAGAAGGTGGTGGTTCCTGCTCATGTGGAAGATAGTTATGGGAGCCTTGCAGAGTGGCTACAATTCTAGAGGATCTTGTTGCAAGGATATATTCTTGATGACATTGAATGGCAGTTATACGATGGGTTCGGTATTCAACGATCAATGGGATAAGGAAGGTGAAGTGACCCAACTACCAACACAATGAACATGGGAAACTATTATGTGATTTCATGGTGGTGGATATGTAATAAATAGTGGAAGAACCTGATTCGGTGACTAATGTCAGTTGGTTAAGTGTTGGAAGAGTCATCTATTGGACTATAACTAGTGTGTCCCAAAAGTGTGTTAGATCAAGACAATGGTGAGTGTAGTGTCTATATGTTGAATAGATGGCACAAGGGTGATTGGTATGTGATGTATTATTTTGCATTATGAGTGATTCCTTTGTAGGTTTTGTAGAAGTGCCTATGATGGTGGGGGTGGGTTGCAGTGGTGTTTCCCTTGGTAGGTGGATAAGGTTCCTTAATTCATGAAGTGTGGGGCACAAGTTTGTAGAATGACCTAAAGCATTGAAAAGTGCATAAGTAAGGGGTACTCAAGGTGTGGTCTAAGTATTTTACTCCTCCTCCTTCTTCTTTCCCCTAGTGTTTGTACTCTTTCCACCATTTATGTGACCAAGTTGTGTCGACATTGGGTTGACATGGGTCTACATTGGTTGTGCAATTATGTGGGGTGGGAGTGTAGGTACAGATACCATAGATGGAGGGTCGAGATACCATACAGGTATTTCCAACACCATGTTGGGAAGCGTGAGTGTGGTTGTATCCTAATAGGTCCTAACACTCAATGGTGCGTAAAAAGATGGAATCTGAGAAAGGGGGTGGGGAATGGCCTACGAGGGAGCTAGTTGGTCGCTCGTGGATGGCATCTTGGGGATAGTTGAGGGGGAATATGGTTCTATTGTGACAAATGTGATGATCCACACTTGATAAAAATATGGGGGTGAAATTGAGGGTGATTTTCCCCGATAAGTGTCAAGGAGTGAAAAGTATTTGAAGATCCCCAGACCCATTTCCACAAAGGACAAAAATTCATGATGTGCCCAAACAAGGGGAAGGATGTTGTCCAGGTTTGCAGTTGGGCGTGGTTTGTAGTGTTTCAATTGGTCCATTGTGGTGAAATTTCCATTGTGATGGAAAACCATAGTGTGAAACACTAACGAAGTGACGACCTTCATCGTGTACATGTAACTATCAGATACCTAATCCTTGGGATTATGGTATTGTGAATAATTAATCTAGAAGAAATGAAGAGTCATCTACATGAATAGGAACAACCATCTGACATGTGGGAAGGTGAAACCAAAGATCATCTGTTTGTATATCTATTTGGCTTTTTTTAATACAAAATTTTAATCCATGGAGTTATTCTATTCTATGCATGTCAGTGGTATAAGAGCATAGGTTTTCTTGATAACTCCAGGATGTCTCTGGAGTTGCTTGCCTTCTCCCTCGTTCTTATTCTCATTCCTATTTTTGAACACCTTACCAAAAATAATGATTGATGGCCATAACTCCTCTAGAGGTAGGGGATGTCAGTGGGAGCCTCACGATAGTCAAGGAGAAGAATGTTGGAAACATGAGAGGAGTGGCACATTGAGCTAAGAGGACCCCTCTCCATATTTAGCATTCACAGTTTAAAATTTCTCTTAGAGTGGTTCTCTGATACAACTAGATCTTCCCCTGCCAAGACCATTAGCAAGAGAGAATTGTCACTATAATTGATGGTTTATTCCCACGATGGTGTTGATCTCATTTCATTATTGGCATGATTCCCTTGCGCTCTTCTGATCCAATATTCTACATAATGTTGGTCTCTAATGCATGTCCATTTCTATGGCCCTTGAAGTATTTAAACACTCTTTCCATGATGTATGCATTCGCCTCCAAGCAATTTCGCATCGATTACACTAGCCTTAGGGTCTCACTACGTATCAAGTCTGCATCCCCCATATATGAGAATAAACAATGAGTGTCTAGGAAACCCTAAACCTAATCCATCTTAACACATCAGTTGAGACAATCGTTGGAAAATACAGAACATGGGATTGTTGGCATTCCTATCAACAATATCAAAGTGAAATCGTAATATTTCAATAGAATAGTTTATGTTGGATAATTCTTCTCTCTAGTGCACATACGGATTCCACGTACAAGTTGAACATAGAGGTATTCCAGGTGAGAGTTTGTTGGCATCTAGAGAATTCTAATTGACTACCAAAATTTTTACCAAATCATCTATGATTTCCTAAATTTGATCGTTGGTCAGGATTGTTTTGAGGGATTGGTATCTTTGCTCCATATTCAATAATTTTTTGGACCTCCATATTCAACACACCATGATGGAGGAGATGGGGGAGTCGAGCAGTAGTAGCAACAACAAGAGTGGTAATGGTGGGTTTTCCACTAGCACAATAGTTGACCTTTACTTACTAGTTCTTGATTCTTATGTTACACATTATGGTGGACCCACATCACTATTTATAGGTGGCAATCCATTGCACCAAGCTACAAGGGACTTAAGATCATGGGGTTCATCACATCTTCCTCTGGGTTTGAATGCAATAGGTCTTGCAATGCTAATGAAATGGAATGGATATTATGGACCTGTAACTAGGCTTCCTCATGAGCAACAAAAACCTTTTCATTTTTAGCCACCCCCTGCAATTCCTATTGTACAAAAAAAATTGTAGCATTCTTTTGTTTTGCAACAAACAACTACTTCAACATTGTGTTAGTTAAAAGGAAATAGGAGCAAGCATAACCAAGGTGAGAGATCTAATATTCATAGAGTCCGATGTCGAAATATTGGACATGAGGCAAAGACATGTGGGATCACATGGAATAATATCAAATAACAATAGAAACAAAAGGAAGATAAAATTAAAACTCATCAACCCACTCAATTTGTTATTGCTCATTGCAGTACTAGCATAAATGAAGAATTGTTCAAAACTTCATTTGCTTCTTGGAGAGGTGCTTGGTTGCTTGATACTAGTTCAACTTTCCATGTGACTTTTCAGAGAGACTTCTTTGAAAAATTGAATGAAAATGTAGATCGTGCAATAAGCCTTGTAGATGGACCTAGTCTAAAACCTACAATATTTAGCACCATTAGGCTCGAATTGCCTAGTTTCTTAGATTTTATTTTGCATATTGTTTTCTATCTTCCCGAGTTGTAAAGGAACTTGATGTATTGTATGAACATTCAATAGCAAGGAAATTCCATTCATATATTTGATGGAAATTTTGAAATAAGTAGGTCTTCCAACAACATGGTCGTCATGACAGGATGGGAGGATGACAAATTGTTGAAGTTGAAAGGGACATCTAAACGGGCATATAATTTTGCATACCTTTCTCACCATGATGAAGGTACGCTTCCTTCTAGTATTTTGTAGTGTGCTATATTTGGGCACATCAACTATGATAGTCTTCATATGTTGAAGAAAAATGGTATTTCTGCACTAGTACATATGGGCGGAAAATCTAACGCTATAATCCGACGGTATTTTGTACTGTCACATTTTTTTTGGAATTTTAGTATTTTTTTTAAATGTGCGATATTCATTGGATATCTGACGAGCATGGACTTGGATATCCGATGGGTGTTCAGTTTGACCAAGTCAATGATCAATTTTTCAGACATCCGACGTTTGACCATGTCAATAAATTTGGTGTTGGATATCCGACAGTTGACAAAGTCAATGTTTTTTCCCATTAGACAACATATCTATGGTAAAAAATATAAAGAAGTTCAAAATATTAAAGACGTTCGACGTTGTTTCTACACTATCGACGATTTGCAGAGGTTATCGGGGATTTTTTTGGTCAAAATACATAAATATTTTATTTTGTTAATTGCATTACAAATAATTAAACTACGAAGGTTGATTTTTGAAGACAATCGTCACTGAAAGTTTGGTAAGGAAAAATGTCACATAACATTCCTCCAAGAGGAGTACAACGAAAAGTGAGATCTATGTTGGAGGCTTTGGGTGATGGAAAATGTCATTGCCCTTGTAACAAATGCAGGGGCTATAATAGTAGGAGAGTTTTAATAAAAATGGCTAGAAAACATTGTAGATATTATGGACACCTTGAAGGCGGGCATGAATATCATCCCTTGGTAAGTTATTCATTATATGTCTTTATATTGAAAATTGTTTTTGTAAACATTTATATGTTAAATGTAGAAGAAGAATAGCGTAGGGTTTAGTGGTTATCCTGTGTAAGGTTTAGGTGTACAAGGAATAAGGGGTTATGGGATAAGATTTTAGTGGATTAAGGGTTAATAAGGCCATATTAGGGCTCAATTGTTTAGGGGTTAGGGGTTAGGGGTTTATAGGTTAGGGTTTAAGGTAGGTTTAGAGGGGGTTTGGGGCCTAGGGGATTTAGGACTCAAACCCATCCTACCCTTCATCATCTCCAAAGAGAAGTATGGATATGTAGAGGGGTTTCAAATCTTGGATAGTGTCATGTTGGTCCATGAAGTAATACACTCGCTCAAAACTACCTGCACTCTAGGTATGCTCATCAAGCTCGATCTTTCCAAATCTTTTGATTGTATTAGTTGGAATTATATGCGATCCCTTCTTGTTGCATTTGAGTTCAGCCAAAAATGGATCCATTGGATTTCAAACCTTACTTCCTATGCCTTCTTTTCTATATTGGTCAATGGAGTACTCTCCCAACCTTTCTCTCCCTCCCAAGGCATTCTTCAAGGGGAACCTATGTCCCCCATTTCTATTTGTCATGATGGCAGAAGGGTTGGGACGATATATCAAAGCTTCTATAGAGAACGAATATCTCCAAGGGATACCTCTACACGGCCTATAGCCTGCTACCTCTCACAGCCAGTTTGTGGATGACACCATGTTAATGAACTCTCCCACTACATAGAAAAATAATAAGCTCAATACCATGCTCAATGACTTTTGTGAAGCCTCTCGCACCACCTTCAATTTGAGTAAGTCCCAAATTTTCTTCTTCAACACTCCACCTACTATCTAGCGTCACATCTCTCGACTCCTAAGTGTACCAAGAAGCTTCCTTCCATCCAACTACCTTGGCGTCCCCCTCTCCGAGGAGGTCACTCGAAACATCTCTTGGGACGCCCTACTTTCTTCCCTCTCAAATATCCTAAACAATTGGACTTTTATATCCATTAACATTGTAGCAAGACTGGTCCTCATAAAATCGGCTCTTCAAGTTATCCCAGCCTTGTTATAACCCTAATTTTCACTAGACATGCTTACCTGGAATCAGGCCATCTCAGATTCCTTCTTTGCCAAAACACTGCTAAACAACTCTTCTTAAAAACACCTTTTATAAAGGCCCACGTGCCCTGCTTCATTATTGCACGCGTGTACACACTAGCTGACCCAAGACAACCCGCGTGTACCTACAAAAGCACGAAAAAAGGAAAGTTGTTGATAGAACACATAGCTTTGGGTGAGTTAACTAAACCTTTCGGCCATGCATGGTCGAGGGTTCGACCAAATACCTAGCTTCTTCTAGCCTATAAAAGAAGGGTTAGGGGTCCCATTTGGAAGGGAAGAATCATAGTAAAGAAACTATACCCGATTGCGCATTCCCTTTGTCCCAACCCTTTAGCCATCCTTGTGCAAAGAGAAATATAGAGAAAAGAAGTTGGAGGACAGTTGAAGAGGAGCCTAGGACTAGGTTCATTGAGTAGTGGTTGGATTCATCATTGTAAGTTCATTTGTTGAAGTTAATAATAAAGAAGTAATTTTCTCGTCCCACCATATGAGGTTTCATGGTTTATTGCATACATATTGATTGAATCTCTAACCCATTAATCTGTAGATCAAATGCATGTGGAGTTCTTTGTTTGTTTTGTGTGAATGCAGATCATCCTTGGGAGTATAGTTGCAGTCAAAGAGCGATCAAGCGTGAAGAAGGATCGATATCAAACGCCTGAAATAAGGTATGTTCACTTGATCTTCTTAACTACGTATTTGCTTAAGAATAATGGGGATTAGGTCCAGGACGACGGTAGAAAGTAGGAATCTTTAGGTCTTTTCTGCATGCATAATAAAACCCTAAGTGCTAGTCTGTAGAGGGATTTCCCACTCACAATAGAATTGGCGACCATACTGGGGAACTCTAGGGTTTTTGGGAATGTTTTTTCTTGGGTATTTTTAAGAATTGGTTTCATTTTCTGTTTTTAAAGTTTCTGCAAAAGTCTGAGCTAACAGAGATTTTGGTCTTCCATACCAGTTATCTATGTTTCTTTACTTAACTTCATTTTTTTTCGAGACCCACAGAGGTACACGCGGCCTGTATAAGGTCTGCACGCGTGTACCCGCACCCTACCCTCACACAACGCGCGTGTACATGCTAGCTGAGGAAGTGTCGGTCGCGTGTATGATTTCAGAAAATTTATTTTAGAGAGGCAGTCATCCTCTCCCCTATCAGAATTAATCCTTCTCAGGGGTTTTCTGGAACTCATTCTAGTCTCTGTTTTTGCAGTTTTGTAGCTTAGGTTTCACCTAGGATTGGTTTTGTTCTATGAAATTTTCCTTCAATTGTTTTCTTTTTCTGTCAAAGTAAGTTTCTGAGTCTTCAAGAGATTTCGGTTCTCAATACCAGTAGTCTTTGTCAGTGCTTGATTGCATGTCTTTTCATTTTTGAAGAGTTGCAGAGGTACACGTGGCCTGTATAAGGCCAGCACGTGTGTACACATGCCCTGACTTTACACAACTCGTGTGCACACGCTTGTTGTTGAATTGTCAGCAGCGTGCCTATGGAGAAAAATTTTGTTTAAAGGTGAGGCAGTCATCCTTTCCTTTGACAAGAGTTATACCTCTTAGGTTTTTGGGTCTCTGTCATAGCGGTCAATAACTTAGGTTTGATCACAACAATAGCTTGCTTTTTCATTAAAAGATTGTTGATTAAGGTTGGTTGTCATTGATGTCAACCCTTGAAGAAAGACCCGTAGCACAAAGGTTTGGGTAATGGACCCAATAGTGTTTGATGTAAATATGACTGATTATTGTTTTTTCATGGTTGATAAGAATTAAATATGGATGAACTCCAAAGTGTTCCCCTTATGGTGAAAGCCCTTACAGGAAGACGCTTTGTGGAGTAAGAGAACCCATGCTTAATTGTGGAATAATGAGATGAAAGAAAGTGAATTTGTCATGGAAAATATCCTAGATGGATAGTTCTTGTCATTTCATTTCCGGTGGTATGTGGAATGTCACATAATTCCTCACGGTTAGAGAATTATGGCCATGAGAAGTTGGAGACCCCAGGTTTGGGTAATGGACCCAAGTTTGTTTGATGGGTAACGGTATGAGTTATGATATATTTTCAGATAATACTATTCTATATGGATAGTA
>ML784100.1:1244068-1279575 GCA_009831015.1 Picea engelmannii | reverse complement strand
GGGAAGCAAGAGAAACCCTAATGAATTGGCTAATAACCCTAGGAGCCTTGTCGGCTCAAGAATATAATTTATATTAGGCTATTAGCCTCCAAGAGAAGAAATCGGCCAGAATTAATAATAATATACTGAACAGACACCTACCCAGAAGGAGAAGTCGGCCCCAGTAAACTGGCAAGATTACTATAAATATTGGGCGCCAGTTTCTCATTTGTCGTACCAAGTGCGAATAACCCCCGGGGGTGGCTGCAATGGGCAGAGATGCCACTCACCGGCCTAAACGACGAGCAAACACTCGAACGTGAGAGCGAGGGATCATGACTGCAGTTTTCCCAGTTGGTGCGCACTGCAGGTGTAGCTGGTGCACAGGTTTGGAGGAGGGTTCCAGGTGCAGCTGCAGCAGCAACAAGTTTCAGTATTTGGCTTGGATATCTCTTGGCTAGGGTTTGGACTATCTGATCAGCTTTTTGTGATGTGCTATCCTTCGGGAGAGATGCGTTGCTCTTTGTTTGGCTATCTAACCTAGGGTTTGCTTCCGGAGGAATTCTCAGGTCAAGGTTAAGGTGCTCGGAGGGAGGCTTCGGCCTATGGTTGGGAGACGAGGGTATCATCGTGGTAAAATGAGCACGCAATCCTTTATATTCTAACACACGCTTTGAGGAAATTTGGGATGGTCAAAATGTTATGTTTTGGATAGATTCTTGGAAACAACTACCTCCTTTGCACTCCATGGATATCATATGCCACAGATAAATAATATCAAATTCACGTATCTTTGGCTCAATTTCACTCATCATCCCCCATGGAGAACATGGAAAACACTCCCCCACAACCTTCACATTTTTTTAAGACTGCAACATGCAACCCTGGCTCAACATTGTTGCACAAAGGAAAATAACATCAGAAATGGATCAAACATACTCATATGGGGACACCCCCCCATGGGCACATTCAAAATTAAAGAAGCCTACATCCTTAAGGAGAAATTCCATACTCTACCCAAAGAAAATATCTGGCATACTATAGGGAAATCAAAATTGTGGCAAAAGGTCTCTACTTTCCTATGGCTCATGGTAAAAACTTGAATCCTCACCTGGGAAAATATACGGAAGAGTGGATTCATTGGACCCTCTATCTGTCATCTTTGTCAATAAAAGGAAGAATCAATGGATCATTTACTCAATCAATGCTCCATCAGTGGGGAGATGTGGGATCAGGCTTCTTAAATCATGATAAAAACCAATAGAGCAAGAGATAGTATCACACAAACCATTGAGAACTAAGGAGTTGTGGCCTACACTAATCGACTCCTGAAGAAGATATGGTAGTTACTACCAAGATTCATTGTATGAAAAATCTAGAAAGAGTGAAATAGATGCATCTTACATTCCAAATCCTCCCCCCCTTCTCACATCTGGTCTCATATTTTTGGAAATGTGCAGGAAACCATAAGGGCTCAACACTGGAAATCAAAAGACTTCACTGACAATCCCCAAGAATATCTAATCCTCTCAAAATGGAACCTTAAATTACCCTGCACATCACCCATCACTCTTCTCTGCCCCACTTCCCTAACACCCGGCCTCACTTATTGGTAGTTCCCCCCTAAAGGATTTGTTAAACTATTTTTTTATGGCGCCTCGAAAGGCAATCCTGGACCCTCAGGGTTTGGAGTTTTCCATCGAAACAATATTGGGTAGATCATGCACATCTTAGCAGGGAACCTGGGCCATGACACTAATAATTCTGCAGAGATATGGGACTTCATCAATGGGATCCAATTAGCCACTAGCCTAAATATAAGCCATCTAATCATTGAAGGGGATTCTCAAGTCGTCATCGAGCTTGCCACCAAAATCATCAATCGATCTGATATGGCCAAAGTGTCCCCAAGTTGGAGCCTATTATGTCCCCTTGAAATCTTGCACTCTCTCCTCCATCTGTCTCTCACACTCATCCCTTCCCATGTGCGACGAGAGGAAAATAAAGTTGTTGACAAACTCGCTAATGAGGGGGTCTCAACTCAAGCAGAGGATATCCTGATCGAGGCCCATCAATAACCAACTTCACCTCTGCTAATTCACTATAAGGAGCTTGCACTCAGAGACTCTCCTCCCCCGGATGGGGTGACATCTGGAGACCATGCAAATTCAGAAGTAAATATCCCCAGCCACCACCACCCCCCCCCACCGTTCATTCTGCATGAATAGCATGCAAGTGAAGGGTACATTGGTGTGCTTGTGTGGTAAGATTGAGTTAATGGTGCACTCAAAGCGTGAGTTGGATCCTACCATTCCTTGTATGAATCGTCTGCATGTTGTCAACTCAATTTTAATGGAGCGCCCCCATAACAAGGCGGTTGCAAACATGAAGTAGCATTTGAAATTATTTCATTATTCTGGTTTTTTCTCAAATTCTGACTTAGGTGTATCACTCCCACTTCGGTTTTTCTTCCTCTGGGCATCCTCTCCTCCTCCTAGTTTCCTTCTTCATCCCCACTCTCCCAATGCCCAGAGAAAGGGGAAATCGCAAGAGAGGACCGATCGAACCAGTTCCACCCCCCACTACTCAAGACCACCCTGTTGGCCCCCCTTTGAACATCTCGCCAGGCTCTGCCCAAAATTGGATGGATGAAAACTAGTCCATGGCTTATGTCGAGGAAGAAATCCCTCAGGATCCTCCTCTAGAACCCACGAACTCCTTCCTATTCTTTGCTTCAGATATTTTGACCCCACGCTTACTTCTGGTCATCTTTCCTTTGAAGGCGACTTTGCTACAGAACTAGGAGGTTTCCCAGTCAAAGAATAATTTCCCATAATGATTCAATAGGAAGAAGAGGTTCATCCTGCTCGTGACTCTCAACAACCGGTAGCTTATGTCCTGGATTCGCCCAAAACATGGTGCTTCTGAGAGGAGCATCTGCAATTAATTTTTGATATGAGACGGGATGACGTGGAGCAGCTTCACCGCCAAATGACCCTCTCTCGGTGCTTGGATGTTCTTTTCGACGCCCTATCAAACGAGCCAGCCAAGAACAGCTGCCCAACATGCTACCATCCCTATGTGTTCGTCCGCGACCTACCGAGGGCATCAGCCATTTGAGTTCACCTAAAGTCTGATTTCCTTTTATGTTATCTTGTTTCTCTATTTAGAACAGTCATGGTTGTAGATAGATTGTTGCGTAGTGTATGGATTCCTTCATGCATCATACTTAAGAAAGCATTTGACGAAGCACCACCTGTTTCGTTTTCCATATGTATGGCAGAACAGGTGGCAAGTTTTGTTGTGTATACTATTTTGATATTATTTTAAGGAAATACAAACTTTTATTTTAAAAAAAAAAGATTAAAATAATCCTAATCCTAAACTAGAAAGTAAAAATTAAAATAATTTAAAATTATGTGTTACAAAAACTAATGAAAAAGTTTAATTTAAAGAAAAAATAAATAAAATTAACAAAATAAACTATTTTATTTTAGAATTTTAATATATGTCCTAACAGCTTATAAAAAAAATTCAAACATATTTCTATCCCTAATGCCTCAATGAGGTTTTCATCATGGGATTTTTTTTCTTTATCTTTTTTCTTCTTTTTTTCCAATGGAACTTGTCAATCATAATGGTTGTGAGCATTGTTGTTTCCAACCACATTTATTTATTAATATTGGAGTAGATTAGTGAACTCCTCCTTTGTCATTAGCTTCTTATAGAATTTGAGTCTACAACTATTGACTAAGAGGGGTATTTTTTCTTATCTATTGTTTTGATGTTGACTAGGCCATTGTCATAGCATGTGTCCACTTAGTATGGACCTAGCCATATGGTCTTTAGTTTTCTCTTGAAGTCCTTAAATCTTGAGTCGTAATTGTTGTCCAAACCAACAATAATATTATCCAAATAGTATATCAAGTTTGTAATGACAACCAACAGTAATCCCTCTTAAGAGGTTGTTGTCCACTCACCCAGGAATACATAGTTAATTGGGGGGGGCTGATATGTTACAATATCTCTTGGCACCCCAAATCTAGAAAATATGTTCTCATGTAGTAACTCTGCTACTTTTTATTGCTTGATCATTGAAAATAATAATTATGTGTATTGGCATTCTATTCAATTCTATTTTGACCACCCATACTTCAATTCATAGTTTCTTGTATTGTTGGCATTGTTTGTTGAGTGTGCTCTTCCTAAATCATATTTATCGAGAATGGATATATTTTTTCTTTGTTTACACCCCATGTGATTCCCCTCACGTGGATCTATTTTGAATGTGTGGATTTGATATTGAACAATTGCAAGGTTGGATATTGCAAACATCCAAGATGTGTTATTCAATTGTCATAACGAACTTAGAGAATTGTGTTTAATATAAATACAAAGTGGATGGTTGATGTTGGCACAACAAAATTGTAGTGTTTGTTTTTCATTGTTTTGGCATTGGCCTTGGCACCTCAAGAAAACAAGTAAGCATTGAAACCAAATAAAAATAGAGTGTGCTAGAGTGTTCCCTATCTGTCCTCCCATGCACAGTCCACCAATCAGTAGCATTCTCGTCCATCCCTCAGTTCTCTGTGGAAGCCTAGGTAAGCAATCCAACCCTTTACCTTAGCAGAAACCTCCACAGTGGGTAATTGTTGCCAGAATTGAAGTGCACTGAGCTAGGGTGAGATAGACTCACCTAAACCCAACAGAAAAAGGGGTTAAACAACTCGATTATAGGACTGAGGTAGCACCTCCCAGTTTCAGATAGAATCACCAATCAAATTCAAGTTGCCCCTTGTCAAATGAATCTTCCTCCTATTTATATCATTTCCTTAGTGTGATTTCTCCTTGAAGGTTAAAGTTGGTTGTTTGCATAGGGGAAGACCCAGGGTTCAGCTCCAAGAGCGCACCAACAAGCCCTAACTACTAGCCCTTTCGGCAACACCTACGAGGCAGATGTACTCTCACCCAAAGTAGCTATGGGGGGGTTGCAGCGCAGAGATGTCTACAACCAAAGGGAAAACCAAGTGGATCTAATAGAAGAGAAATCCAACATTTATATATCACTTACCAGTTCATATCTACTCCGCACAACTATCTATCAGATCTAACACAGTAATGCAAATAGCAGTATATCAAATGACAAAGAACATAGCATCAATCACACACACAACACAAGATATGCGTGGTTCACCCTCTCTCTAGGGCTACATCCACAGAACTGTGCTTTATAATATATTAAGATGAAGCATACAGTTCTTCTCTGCGCTCTCAGTTAGCAGATCTTCTTTCTTCTCCTCTTTGTCTCTCCCCTTCCTGTGCACCCTGTTGCAGGACTGATCTTTGCACCCAGCTGAAGATCTTACAATACCAGAAGTCTCTTACTCTTAGCACTTCTTTCTCACACAATAATAATCGCCCATACCAATAACAAAACTAAAAAAATAATACCAACACCAATAACAACAACAACCCATCTAGGTCCTTTAGACCTCTATTTATACATTACAATAGCTCACCGACAGCCTTAGGCCGAGACCTAAGTGTCAAAACCCTAGATACCAAAACCCTAGGTCAACTTGACCCACATTTTCAGGGCTTCGCTAACCTGTCTTTCCTTTCTTTTCGCGCGGTGCTCCAAAGCATCCAATGGTGGCTTTTTCCGCTTGTTGAGTTGTCCACGATCCATATTCCTTGTTGATATGTCATCCTCGGTCTCCTCGTCCAATGTCTTGCTTTCTCTTACTTCTCTCCATCTTTTCTGCTATTTTTCTTACTTCGCTCACTAACAGTCACTATGTCTTCCACACAGTTCGCATTTTGCCTTTTCTTCTTTATTCTTCGCTTACCTCCATACCCAAGGGCCAACAGGCCCCCAACACTCACTTGTGACTCGTCCCGAGGCACTTCATATCTCAACTTCATGTTTTACTTTGACTTCATACTGCGCAGTGCAGCCTTTGCTTCCAGCTCTAGCCCTCCTTTCCTTCCTTGTGCAAATTGTCTTTTCTGTGTCTGGTACCCAGTTTCAACTGCACTTGGTACCTAGACCCTTTTCCTCATGCTTTTATTGAGAGGTGCGAGGCAACTGGTTGTCATAATATAATTTCAACCAGCTCCTGTTCACCAAACCTTCCTTCCATTCTCTATTCAAAGTCTCCAACTGCACAGCTCCTCCTTCTGTAACATAGGCAACCTCATATGGCCAAAGCCAATGCGTTCTAAACTTCCCAAGATGCTTCATGAACTTACTGTCATATACCAATACCAAATCACCTTGCTTAAATACCTTCTTCTTGATGTGTCTGTCATGGTAGGCCTTCTATCTTTCCTTCTGAACCTGCTGGTGAAATCCTACAATGAATCGGTCTTCTTCTAGTTCGACCAAATGCGCAAGCCTCTCTCGAATAGTGTCATTGTCATCCATATCTATAAAGGAAACAATTCTTAAGTTGGGTACCAAATATTCCATTGGGACAATGGCTTCGAGACCATACACCAACTTGAAGGGGGTCTGCATGGTCAGTTTCTTGCAAGTGGTTCTATAGGCCCATAATACGACTGGTACTCTTAAATCCCAATCATCCCTGTTCACACTGAAAATATTTGTTAGCATTGTCTCCAAGATCTTGTTGAATTCTTCAATTGTCCCATTCGTTTGTGGATTGTAAGGTGTGCTCTTCTGATGATGGACTGCAAATTCCTCAGTCAAGGATTCAATTGTTTTATTGATGAAATGTGTGCCTTGATCGCTCATAAGGATCTTCGGGCATCCAAACCTAGTTATGATGTCATCAAATATGAAGCGTGCAGCTGTAGTGGCACTACAGTTCTTAACGACTCTTGCTTCGGCCCATCTGGTCAAGTACTCTGTCGCAGTGATTATGTACCTTTCTCCTGTGCACTTCCCTAGTGGGTTAATAGGTCCCACGAAGTCAATGGCCCATTTTCTCAAATGCTTGTAGGTTCAGTTGTGGTGTTAGAGGAATTTCATCTCTTTTGGATGGTTTCCCAACTCTTTGGCATACATCGCAGGCTCTATAATAGTCGTTAGCGTCTCTGTGTAAGGTAGGCCACCAAAGGCCAGCTCTAAGAACCTTTTGCGCAATTACTCTCCCTGCGTAGTGTCCTCCTGTGATGCCTTCATGAGCTTCAGTGAGGATCAACGGTCGCTCTGCTTCCATAACACACCTCCTCAGTATCTCATCAGGTCCCATCTTGTATAATTGTCTAGCTATAAGTGAAAAGTATGCAGTGCGCACTACTAGCTATTTCTTATGGGTGATTGTATATTCACTAGGTGCCATTCCTGTTGATAGGAATTGGACTATTTATGCAAAGTGGTCATCAATATTTCTAATGGATAGCAACTATGCATCTAGCAGTGTATCCTCCAAACTAGTAGGCTCTTCTCCATGTTCCAGCCTCTATAAGTGGTCAGGACCTTTGTTCATTCTTCTTGGCTTGACCACAATCTCAAAAGCATATTCCTGAAATAGCAGAAGCCATATGCATATTCTCCCCCCCAACACTGGCTTGTTGACTAGGTATTTCAACACGGAGTGATCAGTAAACATTTTAAAGTGTCCTCCCAACAAGTAGTGGCGGAACTTATGCAGCGCATACACCATGGCTAACCCTTCTGGTTCAGTAGTGGTGTAATTAATATATGTTGTTGATAGCTTCCTGCTAGCAAAGGCTAACGGGTGGGCGATGTCTCATGTTCTCGGTAGTGCTAACACAGCTCCTAATGCAATAGAATATGCATCGACATGCACGTGAAATTCCTTTCTCCAATCTGGGAAAGCCAGAATAGGCGTAGTAACCATTTTCTATTTTAGTGTGTCGAAGCTCTGTTGGCATTCTTTTGTCCAATGAAATTGACAATCTTTCTTCAAAAGCTTCTCCATGGGTGTTGTAATCTGGGCATAGCCTTTAATGAACTTCCTATAATATCCAGTGTGTCCCAGCATAGTGCACAGCTGTTTGACTGAAGTGGGAGGGGGTAGATCAACTATGATGGAAATTTTAGATGGACCTACCAGCAATCCCTGCTTGCATACAATATGACCTAACAACACTCCAAATGGTGAAAATAAAATGCACTTCTTCAGGTTTAAGGCAATCTGACACTGCCTGCACTTGTCCAACATTAGCCTTAGACATTTGATATGATTTTTCAATAAACTAAAAACATTCCAATCATCAAAGTATGCTTGTAGAAACTTATGTAGAAACTCCTTGAATGCTTCAACCACCACCCTAGAAAAGATGGTTGGGGCATTCTTCAATCCAAATGGCATTACTCTATATTGGTAGGATCCCCATTCTGTGGCAACGGTGGTCTTATGGCGATCTTCCTTGGCAATCTAGATCTGATGGTATCCTTAAAATCCATCTGTAAAAGAATATACCTCCTGACCTCCTACATTATCTAACACTTCGTCAGTGAATGGTGTAGGGAAGGGGTCATGCAAACATGTATCGTTCAGCTTCCTGAGATCTACGTAGATCCTGATCTCTCTTGTCTTCTTGTCTTGTACCACCATAGGGCTAATCCATTCTGATTCTTCAACAGGTTCTATAATCCCTGCTTCCAGCATTTTGTCGAGCTCAATCTTCACTTTCTCCTTATATTTAGGTTTCAATCTGTAGGGTCTCTGTTTGACTGGTCTTGCATCTGGTTTCAAAGGGATCCTCATTTCTCCCATAGGCCCTTTAATGCCTTTCATATCAGTGAACTTGATTGGAAACAAGTCCTGATACTCATGTATCAATTATGTGATCTTGTCAATAGTGGTAGCATCCCAATAATCTCCAACATTTGCAAGATTCGGTGTTTGATCTATTCCAATATTGACTTTCTTGATCTTGATCGGTTGTCCAATAAATGGTAGCTCAACTCTTAGTCCTTCCACATCTCTCTGGCCTTTTGTTTTTGCGATTTTCACCTTCCTAGGATCATCGTCTTCATCAGTATTGATGTTGTAACAGCCTTTTAGTTTCTCGAGAGGCACAGTCCATTCATCCTCTTCTTGTTCTAAAGGGAGACTAGATGCCTCCTCAAATAATTTTTGTCTTACGACCTGTGATGCTTGATCTACTGTAGAATATTGGATTTCGAATAAAAAGGTAGTGACAAAGTTCTGATTCATACCTTCCCAATCTGCAGTGATGAGGAACAACTCTACTTGAAGGTACCAATTGATAGGGGTTGTGTCCAGTGTGTTGATGAATTTGTGCACCCGCTGCTCTTAAGGAATGTTGCTCCATGCTTCCTCGCAACTTCGCACATGGTCCTTCAGACAGCTCCGACCTATGTATCTAACTTTGTAGCCTTTTACTTACGCCAAGAACCGTGTTGTCATTAGAGTATGACATTGTACCCATTCTGTAATGTTGTTTTTGTGTGTCCTACACCATATTGTTGGTTGGCTTTCAAGGCCTCATCCATTTCCAACAATCATTGTTGCATTGGTACACTTTCTTCAAAGTCTGACAAGAAGGTTCTAAAGGATTCAGACCATCAAAGGTGGGTAAGTTACTTATTGTTGTGTCGATCCAGCGTACTTCTTCGATTAATCTAATGCATCTCCTTGTAGATACTTTGTACATTTTGTTCTGCTAGTTCTTTAGTGTGTCTTCTGAATCTGATGAACATGTGTTGTCACTTCTCCAGCTCAAATTTCCATATGTCATAGGATTAATGTAATCATGTTGTATGGTTGTTAATTTGTATATGTTTTCCAGTTCGTATGCGCGGTCTTCTTCTTTGATGGGCTCTGTGTATCGTTGACCTTCATCAAGATCTAAAGGTGCAATGACCCTAAGGCCATCTCCTTTAAACGTCATTCATCTTTTCTTTAAATCGACCACAATGGAATTATTGAAATCCCAATCAATTCCTAACAGCGCAGGGTAAGGACATCTATCATAAACTATCTCAATTACCTCGAAGTCTGCAAATGTCCTTACTTCGTCGATGTCCATTGGGACATGTTCCAATCTTCCAAAGGAACTTACAGCTTGTTGATTAGCCATCCTAAGTCTGATAGGGGAATAGATCAACTTAGGTTTTCCCATCAATGCCCAGGTTTTCTTCGTCATGACATTGACCTCCGACCCTAAGTCGAGGACCATATAGTCTATATCATACTCTCCAATCTGAGCATTCAGGTGTAGTTCCTTATTTTTCCTTCTCTTCTTGGATAGTTAATGTATTGCTTTATTCAGTAAAGGATCTACCTTTCCTATCTCATACTGTTTGACCAAATTTTGTAGTTCTTGTATGGCTTTCTCATCTTTAATCATATCTATAAAGGTATACAAGAAACTGACAAGTTTACTTGCCTCTTTTCCATCTCCGGGTGAAGCAGACTGATAAAATTCCAAAGGCATCCCACATTCTCTTACTTATGGTTGGGTCTTCGATGAAGAACCTTGGTCTCCCCTGAATTCTCTTCTTGCCTCCTCGAACATTTTTTTTTCTTTCTTTGCATCAAAATTTTGTGTCTTCTTTGTAGCTTTCCTGACTCCTGATTCTTATGTAGTCTTTCCTTGGGTCATTTTGTCTTCTCATGTAACAGCGCCTCCTCAAGTGATAACAATGACTCTATGGTCTGCTCTGTGAGGTTCTTCTTTGATTAATTGTATTTGCGGGTTTTGTTGAGGTCCCCGTCTCTCCTGAAGTTTAGCCAGCAATGTTGGACATTCCTCGATAACATTCTCGAAGGAGTTGCAATAGTTGCAAGTGGTACAAGGGTTCTGACAGTCCCTTTCTAAGTGTCCTGGTTGTGCACAGTTATAACAAATTATATGTCCTTGACCTCGACCCATACCTCCTCCTCTTCCTCTTCCTCGGAATCCACCACGAGGGTTGAAGTTTCCTCTCCCAGGAGAGTTATACTGCATAGTGTTTCCTTCTTGCATTACTTCGCCTTGAATTTTGTATATATCCCTTGACCTTTCATGCATGAGTTCATAAGCCCTGCAATCCCTATCATCATGCCCCGTGGACTTACAGAATGTGCAATACAAATTTGTGGTTGTCTGAACATATTTTTGCATGTAATAGCACTCACCAGGGCGATGTCTATTTCTACATACCTCGCACCAAGGTAGGGTAACTTTCTTCAAGGGGCTCAGAGCTCTAGAGGCCAAGTATTCATGGAATTGGGGATAGTGTTCCTTGTCATGGCCTTCTGATTTGCATGTGATACACCAGATGTCTTCTCTTTTATCTTTTCACTTGTCTTTCTTCATGTATTCGACCTGCAGAGACAAACTAGTTAGTTGACTCAAGATTTGACTCATACCTGAGTTGGATTCTCCCATAGGGGTTGATTCTAGCTTCATGGCAATCTCCAGCGCCTCAGCCTGCGAAGCAATATTCTGTTGCATCAAAGGAACTCTGATTTGTGGTAAGAGATAAGCAATGAACCATTCCTTGTTCTGCTCATCTGGGATTTGAAAACTCAGATGGCCTATCAAGGTCTTAAATCTCTGATCGAACTCCCATACCGGTTCAGCTATTCTCTGTTTGATTTATTTTAGTTCTGTAATTCACTGTGACTCTGACTTCGGTTTCTTGAACTCGGCAATCAACGTCTTCTTCTTCTCATTTAGCGGTTTAGGCTGGGCAATTCCCTTAACAAACTTCATGTACCATCTCAGTGCGCGGTCTCTTAAGGTAGTACTAAATTGAACTCATTTGACAACTTCGTCAGTGATGTTCTTAATACTCCATACAGCTTCGCATAGAAACCAGTGCTGATCAAGATCTTCAGATCCATCTCCTCTGAAGGTGGGTAACCTCATCTCATATGCCATAGATCTTCGTAGGTTTCCTGACTGAGTAGGTGTTGGGCTACTAGTGACAGTGCTCTGAACGCTTGAGTGACTCTGATTACTCTGATTTCTTAATGTTTTTGAATCAACAGAAGGAGTAATAGTACTTACTTCAACAGTCTATGCAGTTCCTGAAGCTTATGGCTCTTCCTGGTGAGGTTCTTCAGCTTTCCCTTCCTCTGGCCTAGCGGACTCTGAATGCTCTTCATCTGTCAAATCTGCCTCTTCTCCACTGTAGAAACCCTCCTCCTCGTAGTTCTTCTTAAACAGGTTCACAAGAGGGACTTCTTTGAACACTCTCCCACTGCATGTATGTCCAGCCTCTGTGTCGATGTCGCTATCTGAGTTCTTGAACATTATCTCTTCAATCCAGCACACTACTATATCGTCAAGATGTTCTTCTCATGCAATAGCATCTTGATCTTTAGCTTCAGAAAATGTAAAAAATTTGCTCTAGGTTCCTTAAAGAAATATCTATTTGCTTGGCTATACCTTACTACCACGTCGACAACAAAATCGATGATATACCCTCCAGTGGTATTATCGAACCAGTGATCTATTTCTCTTGACACGACATTATCAACTCTCTTGACCTTCCTAATCAGCGTCGACGTCCAAACCACAGGTGGCTAAAATATGATCTCAAATTGGGTATCTACTAACCTAGCTAGCCACTCGTATAACTCTCTATGGATTCCTCCAAAGAAAATCTCATGTATATCAGTAAAGATATATCTTTCCAGCCAATCCTATGTACTAAGATTAGGGTACTTGTTATGGGCTTCAGCGAAGTCCTTTTCTTGATCTTCTATCCACTTTTGAATCTCTGTCTTTGATGGAAACTACCTTGACATTCCCTCAAGAAGATTCTGGTCCCAGCAACGAAACCATTTGTTGGCACAGGGGTAGACCCAGGGTTCAGCTCCAAGAGCGCACCAACAAGCCCTAACTACTGGCCCTTTCGGCAACACCTACGAGGTAGATGCAGTCTCACTCGAAGTAGCTATGGGGGGGTTTTAGGACAAAGATATCTACAACAAAAGGGAATACCAAGTGGATCTAATAGAAGAGAAATCCAACATTTATATATCACTTACTAGTTTAGATCTACTCTGTACAATTATCTATCAGATCCAACACAGTAATGCAAATAGAAGTATATCAAATGACAAAGACTAGAGCATCAATCACACACACAACACAAGAGATACGTGGTTCACCCTCTTTTTAGGGATACGTCCATAGAACTGTGCTTTATAATATATTAAGATTAAGCATACAGTTCTTGTCTACGCTCTCAGCTAGCAGATCTTCTTTCTTCTCCTCTATGTCTCTCCCCTTCCTGCACACCCAGCTACAGGACTAATCTCCGCACCCAGCTGAAGATCTTACAATACCAGAAGGATCTTACTCTTAGCACTTCTTTCTCACACAATAATAATCGCTCATACCAATAACAAAACTAGAACGACAATACCAACACCAATAACAACAACAACCCATCCAGATCCTTTAGACCTCTATTTAGAAATCACAATAGCTCACCGACAGCCTTAGGCTGAGACCTAAATGTCAAAACCCTAGATATCAAAACCCTAGGTATCTAAAACCCTAGGTCAACTTGACCCTCCTTTTCAGGGCTTCGCTAGCCTATCTTTCCATTCTTCTCGTGCGGTGCTCCAAAGCATCCAATGGTGGCTTTTCCTTCTTGTTGAGTTGTCCACGATCCATATTCCTTGTTGATATGTCATCCTCGGTCTCCTCGTCCAACATCTTTCTTTCTCTTAATTCGCTCCATCTTTTCTTCTCTTTTGCTTACTTTGCCCAGTAATAATCACTATGTCTTCCACGCAGTTCACATTTTTCCTTTTCTACTTTTTTCTTCACTTACCTCCATACCCAAGGGCCAACATTGGCCCTCCTAGTTTTGAGGCTAGAATCAGGTCGGCTCTCTTGTGCATGGTGAATAAAGTCGACTCAACAGAATTGTTATCAAGCCAGCTCAGTAGGTTTTTATTTAGTTTGTACCTATAGCTCCCCCTTACTTTTGGGACTATGGCTTACGAGGAGACCCCTAAGCCAGTGTGTCCTTCCCCTCTGGGAGTCATTTGGAAGGGGACATGACATATATAGCCTAGCTAAGGTATTTTTTCAGTTCTCCTTTGAAGAAGAAAATCATTGTCATGAAGTGATATTCCATGGCCCTTGAATGTGTCAAAACACCTTAGTCATTTTTACTAAACAACATGAAGAATTTTCCACTGAAGGAGCCTCCACATTGTATTAACTAGTCTAGGTGGAAGTCCAATGGCTTCCTATACAATTATGATATTTTATTGGAATAAAACTCTTCCCTAATTAGCAAGGTCATATGCCATGAGATGTCTCGTTTCCACTCTAAATGGATGAATAAACATCAAATGAATTTCATGATTCCCTATGTTAGTGGATACTAATTTTCTTCGTGATCCTGTTCTTTTGCTAAAAGACTATTTTTTCAACATTTGACACTTCCTAGTTGTTTGTGTCATTTGATAGAGTGTCATAGGACGTACAACCAAACATGTATTTTTCAGATCTATCTTTGTGGATTGAGGGAAGTTTAGGCAGAATAGAGGTCAAAAGAGAGACATCTAGTAGGTCTAACGAACAGAGATCAACTAGAGGTGATAAGATCAGAAGAAAATTCGATAGACGTATGGTATTTTTTCTTGCTAAAGGGGGGTCATGTTCTTATGATGGTGAGAGCATAGACGACATTGAGGTGCCCTTGAGGTACAAACATTTAGTGAAACGATGGGTACCCAAGGATCTTCCTCAAATAAACACTAATTTTTGTGTCAACGAAAGGATATACCACATTGCTCCATCATCATTACATGGTTTGGGGCTATTTTCCATGGATGGCATAAAAGTATTTTACGACGGAATAACTAAATTGATGGAGTATGTCGGACCCTGTTACATCTACAGATATTGGATATGGCTAGTTCAATATACGAAATGTATGTAGAGATATGGTGTGACTGCATATTATATACAGATAAAAGATAATGATCAACATAAAGGAGCATCTATGTATATTGATGGAAGGCCAAAAACAACAATGAACATTGTAGAGTTTATAAACAGTACATGACCTGCAAACACAAATAAGAAACCCAATTTTGTATTTGAGGAGCGTGATGGAAATCATGTATTCATATGTGCAATAAAATCAATAGCTCCAGGGGAGGAGTTGTTGATTGATTACAATTTGAATAGAATAGATACACGTGTTGCTATTATGGGGGCGGTACGTATACTATTTTACCCAACCTGTAATCAATGAATTATATTTTATGATTATCATTTATTGTAATATATTGTCATGCATGTTCTAAGTCAATGCAATGTCCACATAAATCACTCCTTATGTTCTTTAATCACTCTTTACTTTGATGTTTTTATCATGCCATGTTTTTGTCCCATGCCTAATATTCATGAACTAACTTTATTTTGCATACATTGTCCCAGGGTGACAAGGGGAAGGAACCAACCTTAGAATAGTCCACACCTCCTCCTGAGGAAGACCTTATTGAAGAAGCAATCTATGCCTCTACCACCCTTATGGAAACAACAAAGAAACTTGTTAAAAAATTAAACATGGAACTCACTTCGTTGATTATGATTGAATCGCGAACACATGAGCAAGATGAAAGAATGGAATTCTTGGTGCATCAGATTCACCAATATGGGGTAAGCAACATATTTAATTATCCCATTTATTTATTTAGGATTTTAATTTCGATACTCATACAAGTCCTTTATAAAAAAAACTCATTATTTTTACAAGAGTTTTTGCGGATAATGGATCATGAGTATGTGCGTGCAGAGCTCGGTGTTGGTACCAGCGTCGTTGGTACACCGACACCACATCATACTGGTATCCATATCGATACACCTTCCAGTGTCGATGTCGGTAGTGCACGCCCTCACATACCAGAATGTGAAGGGGATCCTGTGGATGCAGAAGGTGACATTGGAAATATTGAAGCATGTTTTCCTGGATCTTCCTGTGTCACTAGCACGAGAACACTATCGGTTACCTTTTTGGTAGACGATGACATGATCCCCATGAAAATAAAAAGGCTTCCAAGTATTTAGGAATTAAGTGTTTTAATTATTATGTACATTCTAATCGAATTTTTTGTATAATGTGTGATTATTTTAAACTAACGATAATATCGTTTTGCAGGAAACGATATTTTTTATAAACGCGTGAATGAGTTGACTTTGGATATGTTTGGGGCCAGCATAAACATAAGGTGGAATCTCCAAAGTTCCAATTTAAAATATCAACTCATTAAAAATTTGGTTGGTCTGTTCAGTGTGGGCACCTTCAACAAATCCTGAGTCACCTCAAAAGTAGGAAAACATTTAAAACATTTGTGGGACCAATATAGGGTTCATCTACAAAATAACCCTAAGTATGAGCATCCTCCAATTATTCTAGAGAGGGAGTGGAAGGCCCTAATTTATTATGCAAAGGAGAAGACGCTCTGAAAACAAGGAAAGACACCACCCGGCTCGGGAAGGTATACGACACTTCTAATAATGTAATTATGATGCTTTATTGTCATTGTGACATCTAATTACATTTTTGAAACTTTTCAATATAGGCTCCTAGACACATCCAAATCCAATGTCACGACCAGGATAGCAAAACATGGGCAACAAACTTGGCCCGGGTGGTTACTCAAAACTCGCTGCAAGAATTGTAAGTACAAAAAAATCAATTGCATCCAAATAACATATTGTTAACAATTTTAAATTAATTCCATAGAAGAAGAAAAATTCATTTTGCTATGCAAAATTGTAGGGCTTGGATTTCAAAGAAGCTCCAACACTGGAAGACCATACTCTTGCTTTCAAAAAAGGCTATGATGTCGTGGTTGAACGTAGAAAAAGCTTGCAGTAAACACAACCTTTCATCATTGAAATTGACACACAGGTAAATAAAATCAACGAAGATTATTTAAAATTTATTACTTGTATAATCTATTCATTATTGTCAATTGGGTTTAGCCCAAGTGGTTTATGCGGAGGAGTGTTTCCCTCCCCACCCAGGTTCTATTCCTTGAAGTGACATGTTGTGCCCTTAATGGGTCTATTAGATGTTTTTTTTGTTGAGCCCCAATATTCTGAAAATGCTCCCCCCCCCCCCCCCCCCCCATGTTCTCTCGCGGATTTGGGGGAGGTATTATGTGGATGTAGAGAGTACCAATGGTGTCGTGAACCACATGGTATAAAAAAAATAAAAAATAAAAACAATATATTGATTATTTTTCTCGGCCATAAAGTAATGTGTTTGTTTGATTTAAACGGGCTGCAACCAATGAAGAAACAAATGTCCCCACTAGTGGGACAAAGCCTAGTGACGGTGGAGTGCCACCCAATGAAGGTGGTGTGCAGCTCGGTAGTGGAAGTATTTCATGTTGTATGGATTATAATTAACAACATTTATTTGAAAACATTATATTAATTATAAACTTTATTGTTTCAACTCCAAAGCATGTAAAGGATGAGGGCAGAAAAGAAGAGGAACGTATGGCCACATCCCAAACTGCTTCACTTGCCTCCGCTACTGAAGAAGCTAAAGAACACTCCAATGCTCTTTTTATTAATGAAATACTCGTAATACTAATAATAAACAATATTAATTTAACATTTCTTTCTTATTGCAGTCGATGATCCGCGCCCCCCCCCCCCCCCCCCCNTGGACGTTGTGAGTGCACGATGAGGTCATCAGTAAGACATGGAGGGGACAAACAAATTGGAGGGGAAGAAGGACCTGAAGACGTTCTTGCTAAATACATTTTAAAAATGAAGAAACAAAAAAAGAAATGATTGTACTATAGTTATATAATTAAAAACATATTGAACCATATTGTGAAAACATATTTTTGATGATAAAGTTTTTTGAGATGAAGTATATTGCTTGTATGATTAATGAATGAATGAATGCATGAATGAATGATAAATGTTAAAGAATGAATGAATGTTATATGTTAATGAGTGAATTTTGTATGTTATATGTTATTCAGAACCACATATGTTTCTTCATGAATTTGTTGTTTTGTTGGTGTCTATGCATGAATTTGAATGTGTTGTTTTCAACTATTTTGTGTCTATGATTAATGAATGAATGTTATATGTTAATGAATGAATGAATGTTATATGTTATTCAGAACCACATATTTTTCTTCATGAATTTGTTGTTTTGCCGGTGTCTATGCATGAATCTTAATGTGTTTCTTTCAACTATTTTCTAGTAGATAGATTGGGTACTGGGAATTGAGAGTGATGTGAGGGGGGGAGGGGCCATAAGAGCTTCCACATTTAGGTGGTTGGCCATGTTCAGTAGAGAATAAATTAGGATTTGGATAATATTGGAGCAAACCTCCCTCGATCCAACATAGCAGCAACAAAGTCAATGTTGATTTTGTTGTTGCTCTGTCAAATCGAGAGAGGTTTTCTCCAAGATTAGACTAATCCAATAAATTATTCTCGAAACCAAGAGGATCTCATTCAGGTATTCATGCACTCAAGTCTATTAAATTATTATTTAGTCATAAAAATGTTTGTTAATTTATTATATTATTTTGTTGATTCTTTATGTGTTGATGTATTCTTCATTGTGATCAATCAGGACCACCTCATTTTCAAGAAAAGGCAGAGATCCTCTTGCAATGCTTAACAGGAAATCTATTGGTAACTATCAAGTGGGGCATCAAAACTGAATCAATCAACCAAGGAAAACTAAGGTGATCCCCTGCCAATCAACTTTAAGTTTATTTTTGTTGTTTTTTTTTAAATGTAATATTATGTGGAGGTTTTATTAATTTTTTGTTGTTCCTGTTTCATATTATCACATCTCTAGAAGGGGTACACCTTCATTTTCATGTTCTTTTCATTTACAAAGACTTCATTTTGTGTTAAATATCATGTGACAAGTGTGTTTTCAATTAGTGGTACTAAAAGGCATTGTTTTTAGACAACTAGGTATATAATCCCACTCATTTCATTAATGAAAAACCTAGATTAAATGAAGCATTTTGTGGTACACTAAGCTCATCCAAATCAAACATGGTATTTTTAGGATACTGAAATGTATGTTATTTTTTCTTTTATAAGTTAAAGAATAAGAGTAAAATAAAATATGAGTGTATGAAGGTTAGGCATGATTGTCCAACCTTGTAACCTGATGTCACAACCAACCAAAGCTTACCCAATGTTTGTGGCATGCCTTACCATGTGTAAGGGCACCCAAAATAGCTCATCCATGAACCAACCTACTACTACGTCCATCTGTGTCAGCCAATGAGCACCAAGGTTTAGCATTCTTTTGGATAGCAATTAAGCATATTTTTTCCAAACCAAACCATGTGGATAAGATTTGTATGCACCCATGTCATTAAAAGACACAAGTGGAGGTTGCTACTCATCAAGCTAGGATCATATTTAACTTAGTTTACAAGGAAAGAAGTTGCATGCATTGCCTATATGTGATATGTCTACTACAATACGTCAACATATAAAGATAGAGATTTCATGAAGATACACTCAGAAAAAATGCAATGTTATCATGGGAATGGCACCTTAGGAATGTTTCTAATGATCCTCCTAAGACATGTGATCCACTCCATTACTTTGTTGAAGCAGAATGCAAAGTTGCACCACCGAATGCTTGTGAGGATATGTTTGGTAGCCCATACCTATGGGAAAGGGATGGAACTTCCTAAAGGAAAGAGAACAAATATCACTTGGTTAAAGGTGGATAGGCCCATATCACCAATAAACACAGAAGAAAGGGAAGAACACCTTTGGTAGAAATGGAAAAAAGGAATACCAACAACTTGAATAGAGCAAACAAGAAGAATGTATCCTTCATAACTAATGGAGTAGGGAATTTGGAGAGAAAATTGGAAGCAATGTGCTTCCATTTCCTTTACAAAATTTCTTTTGGGGACCCAAATAATCCCATTGGGGAGGTGTGATCCAAAATAAATCTAAAACCATGAATGAAATTACTCATAAATAATTAGTGAATGAGAAGTAGAGTGGAAATGATGAAGAGGTGAGGGTGATCATTATCATGTTCACCACACACCCAGTCACTTACTCACCCACCAAGCTACAACACCCCCCACTAGTTGCAAGAAGACAAAATAGGGAGTGCTAGAGTCAAGACAAGTTGGCAAAGAAAGCATTGAAAAATAGGAGCTAAAGAGACATAGATGCCTAACCTTCTCATTGCCACTAGCAAACTCTCCATACAGTGAATAAAAACATGCAAAAGAATGAAGAATGGGTTCCTTTGGAAAAACTTGGTAGTGAGATTTTGAAATTTCTTGTAGAGTAGACTACTAATGGCCTAGAAAGTAATGATACTCTATAGTTATCTATATAGCCAATAATAACAGACTGAGGATTTCCATTCAATGTCGACTTTCCCAAATTGGGTTTCTAGGAGAAAAGCGTTGTTCTTCACGGTAATTTATATGTGTATTGTTTACTGTGGGTTTCTCTCTAAATGCTTAGCATAGTAACATTACCCATTATCTCCATTGAATGAATGATATACACAAAACTCATAAACTCGTTGCTCTATCGTTATCATCAATATCGTTTTTATTTGATACTCTACAATAGGTACATTGCCCCTATATCATAGGTACACTACTTTGTTGGCTTGAGTACAATGCCCCTATATCATTCGTTGCACAAAGCCCCACACATAACAATCAATTTTGTCTTACACGCAACTGTACTCAATTGATTAATTTTGTTGGTTGGGAGCATATAAACAATAATCCTTTCTTATGACACGTGTTCCTTATGCTTCATTTGGCAACCCATTTACAAGTAATGTGTACATGCTAACCAAGTTCAAGTTCCATTATATAATTGGCAAAAGGCTACAATGAATTGGTATATTTCAGAATGATAGCATACACGCCTTCTTCCTTGCATCAAAACTACTCCCATGGCATACCCACTTGCATATGTCTCTACTTCTAAAGGATTTTGCAAACTTGGTAACGCGATAACTAGTGTTTGACTAATCTTTATTTTTAACTCATCAAAAGTCTTTTGTTGATTCTCCCCCCATTGGAAAATCATACCACTTGACTTTATAGTGTGGAGTGGTGCAACTACCACTGAAAATGAAGCTATGAACTTTTGCAAGTATTTTGTTTCCCCAAAAAATCTTGTAACTCCAATGACATTTGTATGAACTAGCCATTTCATGATGGCCTCCATCTTTGCGGGATCTATCTTGAGCTCCCCTCCACCCTTCACATATCCCAAATACACCAAATATTTTTTAGCAAACTCACATTTCTTAAAGTTAGACAACAACTGCTACTTATTTAGAATCTCTAACACTTGCATGAGATGTGAGATGTGTTCCTCCCAAGTAGCACTATAAACCAATATATCATTCAAATAGACTATAATAATTTAATCTAGGTATGGGGGTAGTACAACATTCATGAATCTCATAAATGTATCTAGTGCATTACATAAAACAAATGGCATGACCAACCATTCATACAAACCTTGCCATGTTTTGAAGGCAGTCTTCTAGATGTCTTATTCCTTGATGTGTACCTGGTGGTATCCTGATTTGAGATACAACTTGATGAAATATTTGGTATGTTGCAATTGATCTAACAAATCATCAATCCTGGGTAGAGTGTATCGTTTTTTCAATGTAATCATGTTCAATTATCTATAGTTGATACACATTAGCAAGGTCCCATCCTCATTTTGTATAATTATGATAGGTGATCCATAATGTGACGTGCTTGGTCGAATCACACCCTACTGCAACAACTACTACAATTGCTTCTTCACTTCATTTACTTCCACAATGGGTTGTCTATATAGCCCGCTAATCGATAATGGGGAGTCTGGCAATAACTACATTTTGTGCTCCACTTCCCTATTGGGTGGTATCCTTTTAGGCTCCTAGAACACTCTTTTATATGTTTGTAGCAACTCCCCCAACTGATGTTTCTGCTCTTTAGGACACCCCTCTAGGGATGCCTTTAGTCTTATCGACTCATCCTTGGTCTAATTTACTCTTAAGAAAAGTAAAACATAATTCTTACTAGAACCAATTAACTTCTTGGCTTGATTGGAACTTACCACTGAGATCATTGACTTACCTTTATGCATGTTGATGATATGGGACTTCCCATCCTTGATTAGACGATATCGGTTGGCTCTTTGCATGAATATTGCATCCCTCGTATACATGCAAGGGCTTCCAAACACTACTCCACATACGTCAAGGCGTACTACGTCCAATTCCACTTCATCAATAAAATCAACACTTACAACAAATTTAATATTACATTGTTTCATTACCTTGATCTCTGCATCCTTGTTTACCCACCCCAATGGATATGGGATAAGATGATCACGGACCTCCAATCCAAGCTTTCTGACCAAATCTGTTGCTATGAGATTAGCCTATGAATCAGAGTCAAACAGGGCATCTATCTTGGTCTTGTTGACCTAGATCTTGATGTGGAAGAGTTGGTCATATCCTTCTCTTCCTAATGATGAAGGATACTTGGATTCACCTCCTTCTGCATTGATGTGCATATAATCTTCTCATCCACATCAGAGTTGATTTCAACTTAATTGCTCATATTCATGGCTAAAATATTCTTTTTCTTTACATCCTTCTCGTGGTTCTTCATGTTCAACTCTAAATGTTGTTTCCATCACTTTTCCTTAGTGTGCCCATCAATATTTCAATGGTTGCAATGGTTTATAATATCATTTCACTGGTGTGTAGTGGATAACATCTTCTTGTCCTTTCCCCATTTCCACTTATACTTCCCCTCCTTGGAAGCTTCATGGTGTTCTTTTTGCTTGGAAATCTAGTGTGCAATCAAACATACCTTCAACCATACCTTTACCATGTAATGCTCAAATGCCCTTCTCTCTGATATGTGCCAATGTTTGTTGTCACAACATTGTCTTTTCTCTAGAGACAATAAGGGTTCTATCTTCTTCATTTCCACCCTCGGGAATAACAGAATTGTTACACCCATTAGCGATAGTGCTTCCCAAGAGCTTGTACAAAGTTCCATTATGAACTCCCCTCAATAACACAATTTCCACTCAAATCATTTTCTAGGTTTCCCTTCAAACACAGTATGTATACTTACATCACTCATCTTCCTTACAGATATCAAGTTTCTAGCCAAATATGGAATATGCAAAACCCTAGGGAGTGTTTTAATCTTTCCATCCTTGAGCAACAACTTGACTTTTCATTGTCCTGTGATTCTGGTTACCGAGTCATCTTCTAGAGAAACTTCACCTCCATTATATTTTTCATATTCACAAAACCATTGTTGTGGGGAATCATACGAAAAGAA
Organism: Picea engelmannii; assembly: GCA_009831015.1. Taxonomy (NCBI): domain Eukaryota; kingdom Viridiplantae; phylum Streptophyta; class Pinopsida; order Pinales; family Pinaceae; genus Picea; species Picea engelmannii. The sequence continues at coordinate 1,256,305 of ML784100.1, read as the reverse complement.
GCACCAAAATCAATCATCCATACATCATGATTTGCATGTGTGCTTGAAGAATCCAAGTACACTTCCCCTCCTTCCTCTGAGGAGGTCTTCCCTTCTATGGGAGGAACACCATCGGATCCCTTCCCTTTATCAACACTTTTAAATCTACAATCCATCTTGCAATGCCCGGTTTCGCCACATTTCGAACATTTCCTTAAGAATTTTTATGGAGATTTAGATCTACCTCTATATTTAGATCTCCCACTTGAAGACTTATTTTTATTTTTATCCAAGGAACAACCTCTTACAAATAAGGCATTTGTGCTCTAACTATACATAGTTTTCCTCCTGATTTCTTCTAACAACAATTATTAAATCACGTTATCAAACTTTAATGTGGTTGCATTACTGCCAATAGCTACAATGATACTATGCCATGAATCTGACAAAGAACAGAGTAAACTAATGCACTTATCTTCATCAAAAATTTTAAAATCGACAAACAACTGACTTACCATAGTATTGAAGACATTTAGATGCTCTTTCACCGAGTCTCCATCATTCATCTTTGTGAGGTATAGCTTCTTCCGAAGGAAACCTTTTTTTATCATGAACTTAGACTAATAAAAATCCCCTAAATTATCCCATAACGCCTTGGTTGTAGCTTCTCTCGAGACATTCGATAACACTAAATATATGAGACACAACTAGAATGTGCTATTTTCCTTCCTATCTAACTTTTTCCATTCTGTTGTTGGCATACTCGTAGGTGTAGTACCAGGATCCACAATGACCCATTATACTTTATCTACCAAAATATCCTTCATCTTCAACTTCTATAGCTCAAATCCCATTAAATTTCTTGATCTTGATTTTAGAGCTACTCGCCATTCTCTTTCACCACAAGAATCACCATTATAGAGCTCCCACTGAAACCAAGTTTATCACATACCCAAGATAACTGAACCCTTAACGAAAAAGGCATCCCCCTTAAGCCAATAACTGGTCTTATACCAAATGTAAGTTTTAAACCTCTACAATATAGCAACTCACACATAAATTCTTTATAGAACACAAAGGAAAACAATAGCATTCACTCACAATACTCATAAATTTACCTTGGAAACCCTTAACCGAGAAAACCAGCAAAATGTTTAGAATCGTACCTCTAATTCTCATTGTATTAACTTCACCACTTGAAATACAATATATATGATTCTATGGCATCAAAAACCCTAATTTGTTCACCTTGATTAGATTCCTTAACCAAAATTATATTACGATGGGCCAAAAAGTTGTTGGCCCAAAAACCATAGAAAAACGGACTAGAAACAACCCAATTTTTTTTAGGGCCTTTGCCCTCCTTTCCCCAGCACAACGTACAACACAAGGGGCTAACCATCCAAACAATACAACACATACCCAACACTAAGTGTCTAAATATCCTCACAAGTTTCTCCTATATAATACAAGTTAATAATCCATGTATAACAAAACACCTATTGTGAACAACAAAATTTTTACTTGTTTATGAACTTGAGTACCACACTTTTGCTAATATTTCCATGTCAAGTTTGATAGTAACTAACTCTAATAAATTTATACAAGTAGGAACACTGAATGGACTTTCAAGTTTCCTTGACTTCATATTCAAACTTTGATTGAACATAATTCTAGAATTATCTCCTTACCATGGATACAACATTTTGAATGAACTCTTGCTTGGTTGCCTTGTGTACATTTGAAACTATCACTTTGGCATGTTCATATGATTAAGAAATGTTAATAAGTTGTCTATCAATAACTCCTTGTCTAACTAGCAATGCTAGAGAGTTAGTCTCTACATCTCTGCATAAGTTGATCTTATGAATATATATTTCCAAAGTTCATGTCAAATTATGCACATACTATATTCCATGGATTTTATGTACTTAACTTAGCAATGTGTCATTGTAATAGATCACAAGTCTATTGAGTAAGCAACAACTTCCCCATACCATTTTTTTGTCTTTGTCATCTGAAGAAGGCAAATAGGATTAGGGCCCCTCCTTTGATTTTCATATTGTTGAACCTCTAGATACTAATCTTTGAGTTGATCACATAACTTAGAAGATTTTTCATGTAATGAGTCTCTAACACTCTTCTTAGACCTCATCATGCCTTAGAAGTTTCTTTTGAGCTCTTGTTCTAACCTTTTTGAGTAATTATTTTTGCATTATCACGGCCTTCAAAACTTGTGAAATTTTCCTTTCTCACATTGTAGAAAAACTTATGTCGGTGTGATACATCACATGAAAGTTTGTTTTGATGAAATATATCGCATTGCACAAAAACTTGTTTCTATGTGACATGGAAAGACTTAATGAAATTTCAAAAAACTTGGTGTATATTAACTTTCAAAGTTTTTGTTTCTTGTAACACATCACATCATTTGAAAACTTTTAGGCTACAATACATCGCAAAGAAAATTGTTTTCATTACGACATATTTCTCCTATTGAAGTTATCATCCTTTGTGACATATCACACTCAAAAAAAAAATTCCTTATGACAAACTACATCTCACCAAATTTTGAAGCTCCATGACAACTTCCCTTTATCGCACCCATGCAAAAATTCTCTTGTCGTCATATGTTTCCTTTGTTGCATGCTAAGAAACTTTCCCAAAGTGCAATATGTCACGAGCTCGACAAATTTCTCCAAGTCACTCCATTAATCCTTTATTGTGCCCAACCAAAACTTCCACATGCACGACACACTTGATTTGATGTGTTAAAATTATTGGAAAGGGGCCAAAAACATGAGTTTCATTTATAAAAGGACATTGGCTAGTTTTTTTTACAACTCTACCTCCTCCTTAAACATGTCAACATTGTAGAATTACCAAGCACATGGGGATTCACAAAGTCACCATGAAAGTCACATGAATCCTCATTGAAGCTGCCATTTTTCACTCTCCAGGTATGCATCTCACTCCAATCTGGTACAAGCTAGATTTTTTTGTTTGTATAACCCTCCAATTGGATAAAAGGAATCCACTATACCTCCTCCACTCTTGTCCCACTGCCACTTGGCCATTTAACCTCACAAATGATAAAAATATAAAAAGGATAAAGAGGGAATTTTCCCCTTTCCCGCCAACCAACTCACTCAAAATTTCATGATTTCCAAGGGTAGTGGGTAATCCCCCTTTCCACCAAGGAATTTTCTCTATTATTATCCATATGCACCTAAATCACATCCAATAGAGTCCTCGAACCCCAATCTTCCTACTTGAAACTTTTAGAATTGTAATAGCCAAATGATGATGTGCCATTTCAACTAGGCGCAGACACCCTATAACTATACCTTTTATCCCACATAAATCAATCATTTGTACGCCTGAATGTTCTAAGCAATTGAACCCTCGAGATTTCCAAGCATACAAAAAATACAGCCTCGAATCTGATGTTTGTCTCAAACCCTACTTTAAAACCATTCTCATCCAAAAACAAATAAAACCCATGGAGAACGATTTTCCCTTTTCCCCTCTTAGACTCATACCAAAGCCAAGGAAACCTCTCAAGAATGAATACAAGCAACAAATTTTCTTGATCATAGCATACCTCCATTTCGTGTTGTCTCCTTTGCAAGAGGAATACACTAAGACGGTCATCTAGAGAATAAATATTACACCTATAATGACTAACATTGGAAGATAACATATTTCTAAACCTTTGTTTGTTGTCTCCATACAAGAATTTCACCTCTTTTGAGCTAACTATATTTATGTATGTTGTTGTTGATATGGATGAGCTACATAATTCTTATATGGCTTCAAAGAAATCTATGAAGCAGAAGGAGCCCATAATCGAATTGATCATGGATCACAAAGAGGCTGAGCTGAAAATAGACTTCGATATTCTAAGATCCACATATGTCGACACCATGTACTGCATGGACCCTGGGACAGTCTTCAAGTGGGAAGACTTGTACGAGATGTTCCATAAAGAGACGTATCTTGAAATGCCACTTCTCCTTGGAGACTCCAATCCAAATGAAGGAGTATATCAATAAATCAAGAATTCACAATTGCACAAAGTGGCTTCCCATCCTGTTGTGTTCCCTTGTGCTGAGACTATTGCCTAGCTCATTAATCGGGTAGACGTCAATCACAAGTTGATATGTGACACCAAAGGAAAATCCATTGCTTCGTTTCAAACATCTACTCTCAAATGCTACAAATTTCCAACAATAGAGGTTGATCTCACTAATGAATGCATGTTGCAATTCCCCTTGAGTTGTACAGATGTAATTAAAAGTTTGTGGTAACCTCGAAAACTATTCATAGCCACGAGAACATGAACATACCCAACCATCCTGCTAAGGACCCCATACAAGATCACATTATCTCTTCTAAGCAGGTTATATGGTGAAGAGGATGCCACTGACTTCCAAGAATCATGGGTGCCTCTAATTTATGCAATTAGTGAGATAGGCATGATATTAACCAGGGAGAAATCACATTTTTGTCGTGTTCATGGCCATCTCTAAGGACAAACACATAGCTCTAGGGACACATCTAGCTTTCTACATGGTCTCGTATTTGTTGGACATCACTTGTGTTTTCAGCACATTCCTAGGGATGAGTTGGCAATGACAATCAAGAAATCTATCAATTCACATTTATTGTCAGAATTTGTGAGAATAGATATCAAATCCATTACACCCAAATATATGAGAAATGTGTAGCTCCCTTGTATCAATTGTTGTTCTGTGTAACAACCAAATGTATGTCAAAGAAGGAAATGTGGGATATTGGAGAGGTAGGTGACTAGTATGTCACCAAGAAGGGAACATACATAAGAGATTTTGAAGCTAAAAAGCTCCTCATTTTCTTCCCAAGTTCATCCCTGACAAATTATCCCTCCAATAGATCACATATCAAACACTTGTACATGGAGTTGGAGCGGCTTTGGTGCAAGACAAGAAAGACCGTTGTCCTTCACTACCATTCTATATGGTATCCTACGATTTCAAGGACATCAAGGAAATGACAGAATTATAAATCTTGGCTACCTTCTATTCTGAGGAGGAGGAATTCTAACAACATGGCCCTTTAGATATCATCAGCCAACATTGTAGGGCATGCAAGTACATATGGCCTTATCAAAATGAGGTGTGGCAAGAAGAGGAGATTTTTAGAAGATTTGTTTCATTAGATGGTCTTATTTTCATCTTGGGAAGTGATTCCAAGGCAAGAAAATAATGATAAGAAAGGGAGCAATTAGAGAGGGAAAGAATGGAAAAGGAAGTTGCAGCTAAAGAAACAACCAAAAATGAAAGGCTACGAAAGGAGGTTGAAGCATTGAGACTTAAACATGTAGAGGAGGAAAAAATAAGGAAAGAGGCCAAAGGTTTAAGGATTCAATGAGGAGTAGAAAAGAAAATACATGAAGGAGAAGAGAGAAAGAAGATGGAAGAAGGATGAGAGACATTGAAAAAACAGGTGGAAGACAAACTCATAAAAGAAAAAGGAGAGAGACTAAGAAAAGAAGAACATGATAAGAAGAGGAGGAAGAAGCATAAAACACAGATCCCATGGATATTATCCCTTCTAAAATTTCTTTCAACACCCCAGGAACTGCAATGATAGGAGGTCACTTCCTACCAGGAGAGCTTCGATTGGGTGCATTCACCCCTTCCAAATCAAAGAAAGTGGCATTCTCAATTCATTCATTTTTTACAAAGTAAGGCAATGGATTGTGAAACAATCCCACAAGAAGCTAAAGTTACCAAGAGTCCCAACACTCGTGGTGACTACTAAAACCCCCTTTACGATCAACACAGGGGGATATCCTATAGCCATAGCATCAATTGGGTTAGCATTCTCATAGGCTTTATAGGTAAACACTAGAAATATAGCCCGGGAAATTGAAGAATATAAATCAAGGATCCAAGCACTAGAGTAGGAAGAAATTCGCAACAAATATGACAATACTAGTCTAAGATAATTCGGAACCTACAGCTTTGAATTACAAGATGAGCTTGGAATGACTTAGAGACAAATGTACACAAGCCTCAAATAATTCCAATATTTGTCCATGCAATTACTCACATTACTTGAGAAGGTCAAGGACAAAAGGTTACTTCTTTATGGAGTTTAGCTCACCATGGACAAGATAAAGAAGTGGCAGAAAAAATACAAGAACACACATGAAGTCTTGCCAAAGATGACCAAGAAGGAAAACCAGTTAAACTATGCATCCTTGGCAAGTTGCTAGACAGCTAGCACAACGCTTGAAAAGGAAATTTCCACATCAATTGGCAGTTGCGAGCATTTATACATAGTCATTGAAAAGGTGATTGAACGATTCCATCTACCACAGCTCAAAGATACGAGTCCATCGAGGGCCATAAATAAAATTTTGATAGAATTGGAGGATAATATTAATAATAGAGAAATTGTGATTAGGATGATTTCCAATATCCCAAAGGACATATTGAAAGAGCATATGTTTGGGCCCTCCAAAGATATAAATTTAATCGATTCATTATTTAACACGTTAGAAAGAGACATGGGCCCCGTGTCCAGAGATTTAGTGTCATATGAAGTCCCTCTAGAGAAACTCATGTTTAGACGAGTCTTATGAATATCTTCCCAACATGAGGTTTGGGTGGCTTATATTCAAGATAAAAGACAAGGCCAACTATAGTCACTTGCAAATAATGTATAGTTTCACAAGGTCTCTAAGAAAAAGACAAAATAGGAGAAGTTGAAAGTTGTAACTACCAAAAGGGAACACAAGAGGTCCCAAGAAGAAGTTGCAACTTGTAGGCCATATAAGTCCATAAGAACCTTTTATCAATAGCTCTTGTGTTTTGTAATTTCAAGAACTATTTCAAGAAATTTAATGAGGAGAAACCCTTATGACCATTTTTTTTTAAGAGGAGCAATGGTGTTGTGATGTATTCTCCGTGAAATGTTTCTAGTGTTAATGATGTCATGTATACCATTATAAGGCTGTAATGTTCATATCTTGACTATTATTCATTGAAGTTTATAGCTTTTAGATTCATATTGCTCATCTGGTATTTATTGCTTTGAGATGGTAGATATATGGTTGTGAATGGTTTTGTTGTAACATGCTACTATGTTTTACACTTACCATTTATGTTTATGTATTTTTTCTTTTCTATGACAACTATCTATTTCTAAAGTGTAAGTAGGAATCTGTAACCAACCTTTTATCTCCTTGTTTAGTTTTTCTCCTCGCTAAGATAGGATAGATTAGTTTACTTTTTGCAAGTAGAATAATATTGTACTACACACTGCATTATCCATATGGGGGCTTCACCTTATTGACCAATATCTTATCACATGCATTCATAAAGGGGGTTTTCTAATTATAAAAAATAGATTCAATATATTGTAGGTATTTGGGGGGGATGTAGGGTACGAGGAGGTTTATAGGTATTGAGGGGTATAAAAAGGGTTATTTGGTAAAAATAAGGGATATATCGTAAAAACAGGGGGTTTTTTATTGGGAAAATGTATCGGGAGGGGGGTTAAAAAAAATGATTTGGGGAGGTATTTTTCAATATCTAGTGAAATTAGGGGTATTCTTTAATATCCCATGAATGACGTGTTATGTCGTAGATTCATTGAGTGGAGACCCCATGATTCTGCATTTCACACCCAACATCTCCTTCATATTAAGTAATGGTTGTCGGGCCAGAATTCGGATGGGTGTCCCACCCTAAATGGTGTGAGGTCTAATAGGGACTTCCTACTAAGGAGCACTCCTATCTATTGAAGGGTGCTTAGCCTATGTCAACAAAAGTTGATGTAAGAAGGAGGGTCTGACTCATATAGTTGGTAGAAATACCTAGTCTTCACATGGTCAAATATTTGAATCCTACACCTGTGAAAGTCAACCTAGTCATTTCCACACTAGAGGTGACAATAGTAAGCTAGACACTATGTTCGAAGACACTTATCCTAATTTTGACAATCTTAATTCATCTCATGGACACTTGTACATTGTCCCGAAACCTGAAGTCCATGCTTTACATTGTCTTACTCAGGCATTCGCTCAAAATATCAGGGAGATAACTATAGCACCTCACTTACCCAGATAAGGTTCGACTCATAAAATTCATATCCAAACTCCACAAGAAATCTTGGTCAATTCTAAAGAAGACTTGGTAGAAATTGACTTGCTAGAAATCCCCAAACCTTTAGTTCAAATCCCACCATCACCCCCAACTTCACCTTGTTCTATATGTTCCCCATCCATAAATTCTTGAACTAGATAATAGCTTACCAAATGGTTGGTAACCAACCTCATGTGCAAGCTTGGATGTCTCAAGGCACCCTCAATTTGAGAGGGAAGTTACATGATTTTCCCAAGCACACTAAAAGAATCTTACCAAAGTTTGAAATTAACAAATCATTTGTTCCCGAAGACCACGTAAAGAAATTATACCTTGTCGTAAGGTTGATGAATGTTGAACATGAGGATTTGGTCTGCATATTATTCTCGTACACTTTCGAAAACAAGGCATCCACCCAATAGTATAGCTTACCAGTAGGCTCCATTATAAGTTGGGATGAGTTTGAGAAGGAATTTATCAATAAATCAGTGAAGAGAAAAATCACGACTACTCTATTAAAAGAGTTGATATCCATCAAAATGAAGAATAAAGAAAGAACCAAAGACTTCAACCAACACTTCACCGGTATCCTTAATAAATTCCCTACCAACACCAAACCAACAGAGGGAGTAGTTGTAGAATATTACACATATACCTTGCACATATCTATTGCCATGTCTGTCAAGGACTGGTAAGGCTACTACGGCATAGAATTTTGAGGAGTCAAAGAAGGTGGAGAAGGAAATGATCACCCTAGTAGGGGATCCAAGACACGAAGATAGAAAAACCTTGATTGTAGGTAAGAAACCTTTGTTTTTAACCAAGCCTGCACAGAAAGAACCCACTGACCCAAAAGTTGTACTTAAATTGATCAAGAAGTTGTCCAATGAGGTAGTTGATCTTAAAAATAATTTTTGGGAAGGGACTTCCAACCATAAACCTTTCAAACATTTCCCTAGAAGAGTCAACTATCCACCAAAGCCCCCTCACCCTTCAAGTCTAAATTTAAATTTAGAAGAGATGGGGATGGACAACTTTTGTACTTACCACCAAACCAACCATTCTAAAAGTACCTAACCTTAGTGGATTAATTCTATGAATCTAGTTATCAACTAGCTTCTTAATCAACAATAACTTTTTGATAAGAAATCTCAAGAATTCAAGGTTGAGGAAATTGTTGAAAAGGGGGATACATCTGGAGAAGCTACCATGTTCCTTTGGGAGTAGGTAGTAGATTATAATAATGATGCAACTAAAGAAGTATTTGTAGGAGACCTACAGGCCACCCTGCCTACCTTGAAGAATTATAATTTAAGAAGTAAGGGGCTTGTACCTACTGTTACTCTTCTTACTAGTCCAACATTTAAAAAAATTCAACCCCCTCCCCACTCAAATTCAGGGTAATATCTCTTCCCCTTGATCCAAGACTTCCACTAGAATTTCCCAAGGCAGTAAAACCTTAGCCAACAATCCAATCACATAGCCCACGAGGTACATTGTCGTCGAAGACCTGAAGAAAACCAAAGCCAATGTTTCGATGTATGACATTTGTACCTTATCTCAACAGAGAGAATTACTTATGAATACCTTTAAATCTCTTTCCAATCCATAGTATAAATACACTACCACATTTGAAAGTCAACACAAAACCGCATAAAACAAATCAAAGATTGAAAATAAACAAGAGGATAAAACAACACATGGTGCTACCATTAATGCAATCAACATTGGCACACATTCAAAATCAAAGATACCCCCATTCCTACTAAATTTTGAAATCTACAGTTATAATGTACACAATAGTTTAGTAGATTCAGAAGTGTCATCTAATGTAATGCCATATTTTGTCTATCGAAGAATAAATATTATTCTCAATAAGTGCACCACCAGAATTATTTAGTTAGACAAGTCTGACATAAAAGTCATGGTTGAGCGAAAACATGTCATGATAAGATTAGCTTCATATCCTCAAGTCTACCAAGTTATTGTTAAATACCAAAGATCTAAATACAAAATCTCCACAATAGATCCAAGAACAATATAGAAAACCCACATTTATTATATAGAAAACCCTTAGGGTAGGGCAACACCATACAATTGATCCTTTTAAGGACGGCATCCACTCTTGTTCATTTGTCTCTCGAGGGGGAAACCTCCTAATGAGCTACCACTCCAAACACAATACTTCTCAACTTGTCGATTTCATTACTTGAACCCATTTATATAGTGCCATTAACCACCTAAGAACATTTTATAGGAGGAACCTTCTAGTAAGTCCTCTTACATTTATTGCATTCGCACTAGGCCTTATTTATTAAAAGTGGACCTTATACATAACAATACTTATCTATTATTATTAACCTTGGGTACCTCCCTAGGCACCCTATATTATTCCCCTAGATACACTACATTCCATCCCCCTTATGAAAGTGTCATCCTCAATGCTTGTTATGAGGGAGTACAACCATATACCAGGGTCTCGTGTATAAGTGTGGACCAAAATGTTGAAGTAGGTTGGAGAACCAAGGTTCCATATGTAGAAATTTCGATACACTTAATGTATTCCTGCGATTCTCCTGATCTAACAATTATACACCATTGTTAAATACATAATCGCTTCTACTATTATTCTTGCGGAAAATTAAACCACGATCACAACCACAATCACAAAGTGAAATATCAATAACACATAACACAGAAGTTTTACCGAGAAAGCGTAAAGCTAAAAACCTCACTATCATATATTATGTATATCATGAATCATGAAACAACCTCATACAAAACTCTAATCCAAGAGCTCTCAGTACAATACAATCATCTCACACTTTCATACACAAATCAACAAATACATGTGCCAATTCCTGTGTCCAGACAGCTTGCCTCCTCTGCACAATCTCTGCAATTCGAATTCTCACAATGATCGAATCCTTCCCGAATTACTTAGTTTGCACATGCTCATAAGCATATCTAATGCATGTGTGATCAAATCACAACTGATAGCCAAACTGTCCCTTTCACCTGTTATTTCAACTGGGTCTCCACTAGATCTGACATGCATGCAGTTAACCGTGGCGAATCTTCAGTTGCATGTGAGTTCACTGATTAACTGAACTTTCACTAGTGCATGTTTAGTTACAACTAGTACAACTAATCTTAACTCACTTAACTACACTTATGATTCTGTTACAAATCCAACTCACTCAGTTATGAATGAAATAATAGATTAATATTTATTGTCTAATTTATTTAAGGGAAAAATAAATTAGACACATGTTTCTTGTTGACTTTTCAACACTCCCTCTCAACAAGAAAGGGATTATCCTTCACCCCAATCCTGTCTCTATGATATTCGAATTTGCTCCTGGTGAGCGCCTTCGTCAGAATGTCCACATCCTGATCTCCCATAGGAATGTATTGAAGCAGCATGATCTTCCATTGCACACAATCTCTGAGATGATGATACCGAATATCTATATGCTTAGATTTGTCATGAAACACAGGATTAACCGAGAGTTTAATGCAACTCTGATTATCACAATAAATCACTGTCGGATCTAAATGAGAACCAAACAAACCAACCAAGATCTTCCTCATCCAGATAGCCTCACATGCATCTTGGCTGGCTGCCAAGTATTCCGCTTCCACTGAACTAAGTGCCACGGATCTCTGTTTCCTGTTGTACCAAGAAACAGCTGTAGATCTGATACTAAAGATCCCCCCTGATGTGCTCTTTCTGTCCGTTGGGCTTCCTGCCCAATCTGCATCCGTGAAGCCATGCAACTTCACCTCATCCGTCTGTATGTACCATAATCCATACTCAGATGTGCCCTTCGGATATCTCAGGACATGCTTACCCGCCTTCCAAAACAGTTTGGTAGGCTTAACCATCGCTTGACTTAGATGGTTAACTACGTAGCAAATGTTTGGTCTCGTGTTCACTAAATACATTAGCGAACCCACTAACTATCGATAGACAGCAACATCCACTACCTCTCCAGAAGTAGCATCCTCTTTCTTCCAGTTTCCTGGAAGAGGAGTATCCATGGGTTTGCAGCCCTCCATGTGAAACTTACCCAGTATCTCTCTTGCATACTTTCCTTGAGACACAAAAAGTTCACCATCT
>ML784100.1:1203094-1243881 GCA_009831015.1 Picea engelmannii | reverse complement strand
CTTCAGCCCATACAATGCTCTCGTAAGTCTACACACATGTGACTCTCTGTCAAAGGTCTCAAAACCTTATGGTTGTTCAATGTACACTTCTTCCTCAATGATCTCGTTGAGGAACGCAGTTTTAACATCCATCTAATGAATGCACAAGCCCATCTGCGTTGAGAGTGAAAGGATGGATCTTATGGAAGAGTACCTTGCGACAGGTGCAAAGGTCTCATCATAATCTATCCCCTCGATCTGTGAGAATCCTCGGGCCACAAAACTAGCCTTGTATTTCTCCACACTCCCATCAACAACTTGCTTTACCTTGTAGATCCATCTCGAACTTACCACTGATTTATCAATTGGTCTTGGGACAATTTCCCATGCACTATTTTTTACAATGGAGTCATACTCCTCTACCATAGCATCAACCCAAGTGGGGTCCTGCACTACTTCCTGAAAGGAAGATGGTTCAGTCACAATACATTTGCTCATGAGATCCATGTATCTAGCAAATCGATCAGGAGATTGTCTCTGTCTGCGTTGTGAAGTAGGGGCTCCTACATTCTGTGCAGCATCTAGTCTCAATCTGTCAACTTTCGTGGTGCGCTTTCTGCCATTTCTGATGGATGGCTCTGCTTGAGTGGTTTCCTCCACTCCATGAACCTCCTCATGTGGCTGATCCACATCTTGAGACTCATCCTTGGGAACCAACAGTTCCTCTTATGCATGCAAGTCTATCTCCCTCTCAAGAGATAACCGAATGGCTTTCCCCTCATCAAATTTTATATCCCGTTGCATAACAGTCATCTTACTATTCGGCAAATACACATGATAATTATGGGGTGTTTCTGTGTACCCCACAAATATCCCAACTTCAGCTTTCGGTTCCAGCTTCTTCCTAGCATCCTTGTTCACATGCACAAAAATAGATGAGCCAAAAAAATTTAAATGCGAAACATCAGGTTTCTTACCAGTAAAATCTTCTTCAAGTGTACTCATGCCAAGTACTCTATGAGGACAACGGTTCTGCACATAAACCGCAGTGTTGCATGCTTCTTCCCACAAATGCATTGGTAGGCCCTGATCATGCAACATCGCTCGTGTTGCACCCATGGTCGTTCCGTTCTTTCTCTCCACGACCCCATTTTGTTGTGGGTTATGAGGCGGTATGAGTTCTCTTCGAATTCCTTCTCTGCTACAAAATTCTTTGAATTCGTTAGAGATGTATTCTCCACCATTATCGCTCCTTAGAGCCTTCACTTGCTTCCCTGACTCTCCCTCCACCAATGTTTTAAACTCACAGAACTTTGAGAATGTTTGACCCTTCTTCTGCATGAAGAATATCCAGCATTTACAAGAAAAGTCATCAACAAAAATAACATAATACCTATGTTTTGTTGTTGAAGCAACCGATAATGGTCCACACACATCTGTGTGAATTCTCTCCAAGATCACCGAAGCACGGTTCTCCTTTTCATGAAAGGTGGAATTTACATACTTCCCCAGGGTGCACCCCTTGCACTGATCTAACTGAGCAAGTGTTCCCATTGGAAGTCCAATAGATATTTGTTTCATGATCTTCAAGGCTCCATGATGAAGATGGCCCAATCTCCTGTGCCATAATTCGCCCTCATCCCGGCTCACCACTTTTGTTGCCTTGCCTATCATGGCACTGCAACCATCTACCTCCAGCATGTAGAGATTCTTAACTCGAATCCCTATCTTCTTGACCTGACCCGTTGCTTTATGTCGCAGGTAGGCTTTTCCACTGCTAAAGACAACATCATAGCCTATGTCCTCCAACATTGCGACTGAGATGAGGTTTTTCTTTAGACCTGGAACATGCATAAAAAATTTCAATTGAAATGGTTTACCTGACTTCCTCTGAAAGGTAATGGTACCAATACCAGTTGCACTGTATCGTCCATCATCGCCCATCTCAATATGCATTCTGAGATCTTTCTCCTCCAATTCAATGAAAGACTCTTTATCTCCCGTCATGTGGAATGAAGCGCCACTATCCAAATACCACACCGATCCCGATGCACTTGAAGCCATGCATGTGATCAAAGTAAAGTCAAGCTCAAATTGTGAGACAAGAGCCTCACCAGTTGCAGATCCAACAACCGTCTTGTTCTTCTTCTTCTGTGGACAGTTAGTAGCGAGATGCCCATGTTCATGACAGTGAAAACACTTCACTTTGGACAAATCCAACTTCTTGACTTTAGACTCAGATTTTGATTGGAATTTCTTCCCTTTCCCTTTCCTTGCCTTGGTAGTCAAAGCACAATCCTCTTCATCATCACACTTTGATGAAGTTCCATCTCTGGTGTTTCGCCTGAACTCCTCTTGCACTAGATCCGACCACAGTCGTTCCCAATCCGACAATTTTTCCCTTCCATTGACAGAGTCTTGATAACTCTTCCAACTCTTAGGAAGCCCTAGGAGCGCCAAGCTCACCAAATCATCAGCAGCGACTGTTATTCCCACACTTCCAAGCTCATCCCAACATTGGACAAACTTCGTGAGATATTTTGGAATGGTGTCGCCTTTCTCCATCTTGATCTTCCTGAGTTTATCTTTGAGCGCCAATTTCCTATGGTCGCTACTGTTTTGGAACAGATCTGTCAAAACCTTTCACATTGCATATGGTGTGGTTTTCCCAAGGAGACTTGAGACAATGTCGTCTCGTACTCCCTCCAACAGAATCCTCCTCGCCTTCGCCACTTTCTTTTGCCATGCATCAAGATTTGCAGTGTCTCTCGCATCTAGCTTAGGAACATCGGTGTCAATGTAACCCTTCAAGCCATTGTCTTCGAGCACTGCTTCCATCCTGTCCTTCCAAGCAATGTAGTTAGAGTTGCCCTCGAGTGCATACTCCAACCTCAATCCAATGAAAGACATTTCGATCTTGAATCAGTTGTCACACCAAGAAAATCTTGCAAATTTGAATGTTATCCAACCACCAAAACTCAACTCCTGCAATCCCTCTTCCCTGGGAGGTTTGCACCCCACCTGAGAGTAGCATGAGGGAAGTTCACACCCTGCTTGTGTGTAGCCTGCGAACTTGCCTGGGAAGTTCGCACCCAGCTCCACTGTAGCCTGCGAGAATGACAATGAAGTTCGCACACTGCTTCACTGTTAGGGTGAGGGAAGTTCACACCCTGCTCCATTGTAGCCTGCGAGAATGCCAATGAAGTTCGCAACCTACCTTTGTCTAGGGTGCGAGAATTATTGTTCCTGAAAACATCAGAAGTTTTCAATACTAGAGTTCGCACCCTGCTAGAGGCGAGACCTGCGAGAATGAAATAATGTTCGCACCTCACTTTCATGACTTTGTGGCCTCCGTGGCTCTGATACCATGTAGAAATTTCGATACACTTAATGTATTCCTGCAATTCTCCTGATCTAACAATTATACTCCACTATTAAATACATAATCACTTCTACTATTATTCTTGCAGAAAATTAAACCATGATCACAACCACAATCACAAAGTGAAATATCAATAACACATAACACAGAAGTTTTATCGGGAAAGCGTAAAGCTAAAAGCCCCAATATCATATATTATGTATATCATGAATCATGAAACAATCTCATACAAAACTCTAATCCAAGAGCTCTCAGTACAATACAATCGTCTCACACTGTCATACACAAATCAGCAAATACATGTGCCAATTCATGTGTCCAGACAGTTTGCCTCCTTTACACAATCTCTACAATTCGAATTCTCACAATGATCGAATCCTTCACGAATTACTTAGTTTGCACATGCTCATAAGCATATCCAATGCATGTGTGATCAAATCACAACTAATAGCCAAACTGTCCCTTTCACCTATTATCTCAATTGGATCTGACATGCATGTAGTTAACCGTGGCGAATCTTCAGTTGCATGTGAGTTCACTGATTAACTGAACTCTCACTAGTGCATGTTTAGTTACAACTAGTACAACTAATCTTAACTCACTTAACTACACTTATGATTATGTTACAAATCCAACTCACTCAGTTATGAATGAAATAATAGATTAATATTTATTATCTAATTTATTTAAGGGAAAAATAAATTAGACACGTGTTTCTTATTGACTTTTCAACACCATGTAGAAGTGTTGGCCACCGTGTTGAAGTAGTCCAACCGCCACTATAAACTTAGGTCCCATTTTGAGGTGCTCACGTGAATTCCACGTTGAAGATATTGGAACTCAATAACCAGTTGAAAAGGATGCTCCAAAGATCGACATTGGTCGTGTTGATCCAAATATGTAGAACCGACCAAAAAATCATCCACTACTACTAGAGAATAATAAAATTAAAGAAGAATATGCATAGAAGGTTGTTGTCTACACTCCAATATGTGCTCTACATGAGGTGGAGTAAAGTCATCAAATAGAAGATGGAAGTGGTTTTCATCCCATAAATGACAACTATCCATATATCAATCATCACATTCATCCTCTCAATAAGACCAAGCAAATGTTTCTTGATTAGATGCTTTCATGATGCAATGACCAATGATCTCCATGTTATAACTCTCCATATACCAATCATCAGAATTGTCCTATAAATAATACCAAGCATATGTGTCTTGATTATGTATTTCCATGACATGATTGCCAATGATATCCATGTTATATCTCTCCTTCTCTGCACGATGGATCTCTTGAAAATGTTGAAATTTTGTCTCGAGGGCTTGAATCTCCCATCAGAATTCATTGAGCAATTGAGAGTGAATATCCATTGGAAACACCACATATAATATACCATAAGAAATATCTAAAAAGCCTATATCCAATGGCATTGATATGACAACAATATGAGCACCTTGTCAAAACGTATGAGCTCTGCAGTCTCGCCGCTATCACGAAAACTCTAAAAAAATGGTTGATTTTAAATCAGCGTTATATTCACTTCTGGAGCTCTGGTTTGAACTATTTTTTTTAAATGGGAGAATTTTGAAAGAGGAACTCAGATCTGCAATTTTTGGGGGTAAATTCAACACCAATTACTATATAAATTTACAAAATCGTGTTGTCATCAGCGGAAAAAACCTTGAAATTTTGTAGATTTAAAATGTTGATAACTTTACTTCCCGGGCTAAGTTATACAACTAATTTCAGCAAATTCAGCATAGAAGGTTACAAAAATTGTCTTAAATGTTCCATCCCCTCTTTTTTGTCTTTTGAAACCCTCCAAAAATTTAAAAAATTGCCCCATTTGTGGCCAAAGAAAGTGTTTTGATACCACTTGTTAAGTACCAAAGATTTGAATACAAAAAAAACACAATAGATCCAATAAATACCACTTTATTATTGTCAAACCCTTATAGTAGGGCAACATCGTACAATAAATCCTATTAAGGAAGGGATCCACTCTTGTTAACCTACCTCTTTGAGGGAGCAACCTCCTAATGAGATACTCTCCAAATACAATACTTCTCAACTTTCCCATTACATTGTTTGAACAACTTTATATAGTGCTATCAACTACCTAAGAACATTATGGAGGATGAACCTTGTAGAAACATAACCTTTTAGTAAGTCCTCTTACATTTATTGGATTAACACTAGGCCTTATTTATTAAAAGTGGTCTTTATATATAACAATACTTATTTAATATTATTTCTTTTGGGTACCTCCCTAGGTACCCCACATTATTCCCCTAGCTACACTACAGTGGGACAGAGTGTTGAGGGAGTGGTAGAGGATCAATAATGTCAAGAGGAAGGTCAGGTTGATGATAAAGAGGGGAGAGGTCATTGTCGTAAAGTTGGTCCTATTCTAAGAAGAAGAAGACGTGGTAGAAGAAATGGTAGAGTAGGACAAGGGAAACTAGCAGCAGAGAGAGCGAGAATGTGTTTCCCATGTGGCCATTCTGGGTGAGAAAGCAATCGAGCGTATGGTTGTGGAGAAGAAGAAACATGAGCTTCTTAGTAAACACATGAGTGGGGATCTCATGGAGGAGCAAGCCAAGGCTCGGGCAATGCTTAATATTTAGCGATAAGGCATGCTAGCAAACCTTATGGATCATCCATTATTTTTTCAAATGTGCTTCTTAACTTATATTAAATATACAATATGGGCCTTGGGTCATTCTTGAGGTTGACTCAGTATTGTAACTAAGACATCCATCAGGGTTATTTCTTGTTGATCAAGTCAAAGGGGAACTATGAAGCTCTTAGCGTAGAGATCGGTAGTCCTAATTATGCCAAAGTAGGGGTTGTCAGGTCCTCGACTAGAAGGGTGCATGCACCCTCGCTCTATTCCTCAGGGAGACAAAATTTGGGGTTGCTTCAACACCCAATAGTCGCACTAGTTGGGCAAGTGGGTGCCTTAGGCACGCCAAGGAGTTTGCCCAGGCATGGGAGAAAAGCGACCAAGAGAAGGGGTGTGTCGCGCTAGAAGAAAATCCAACTCGGCAAGGTACGCACAAGGTTGGGCGCACCAAACAAGTTGGGGCGAGTCAGCATGACAAGCACACCCAAGGTTGGGGTGCACCTGTCCTGAGGCACATGAAGGTTGAAAAAGCACACAGGTTTATGGGCGCATCGATCCACGAAGGGGAGGGTCAATTCCTTTGGGCACATTCGTTTGTGAAGGGATGCGACACACCCAAAGGACGTGATGGTTAATGAAGGTGATGTTTGGAGTTCCATATAATAACACAAGGTGCAAAACCAAGAAGGCATAAACAAAGAGGGAAATATCAACACCAAGGTTCTATGCAAAATTCAAACAAGGAGGGGCAAGCTCCCTTAAGAATCCAAGTCACTCCACATGGGAAAACTTGTGTTACCTTGAGGTGATTCTGTGGACAGAGTTGGGATGACCTTATTTGGATGAGTCTATCAAGCAAAGTGACTTTGGAATTTAAGGAAGTCTTATCATAGGTCTGAGTGGGGCATGCTATGAGACATAATTGAAGGTCTGTGTGAAGTCTTGCGATAGAGAAGAGATGGTGAATATATGGTGGGTGCACGTTTGGGGTGTGTCGCAGAGTTTGTGAAACTTGTTACGATGGACGAGTCTTGGTGTGACAAATTTGTATAAGAGTGTCTTAGTGAATTGAGGCGAGTTGTACGACTCTGCCCAAATTGTAAATGGAGATGGTAGTGCTCGTATTATAACCATTTCACAATAATAAGACTTATCCGGGTGTTAGGAAAGTCTTGTGTTGCTTGCACTATTTTTGTGTGTCTCTTGTTTGTTTCGCAAGTGTTCTCTTAGTTTCGCATATTCATGGATGTATGCTTAAACGACTATGTGTTAAGATTGTTAGCAAATTGTCTAAGTACACAAGTGAATTGCACTAGAGAAGGAGTATGACTCACCCGTAGCCTAGAATAGAGTATGGGTATGCTCTAGATGAAGAGGTGTAGTCCAGATGAAGTAACCTTGGTGTTTCCAAGCAGCCAAGTGAGAACCGTCGCAGTGTCACATGTCCTTAAGAGGTGCACGATCATAAGATCTAGGCATGCATTATGTGGGGACATGACAGATGGTATCAGAGCTAATTTTTGTGAACATATTGGCTATATCTTCACCACTCTCTCGGTGATAGATGGTATCAGATTTTGAAGAATGCTTTACTACTATGGTGGTGACAATGGTGATAGGGTGCATCATAAAGATAGTTTGGGCACAGACTTGGTGCATGGTCTGGTGAGGTGGTCTATTCCATTGCAGAGACAGTTTGGGCACAGACTTGGTTGGTTTGATTTCCAACAGAAGTAAGTGCAAGACATGTGCACACACCTTCTCAAGAACAGGCACAAAGTTTATGGTGAAATGAAGCACTTGGGCAAGGCAGATGAAAGTAGGACTTGTTGCAAATATGATCACATAAGTGATCACAAAGTGGAACAATTATGGGTTGCAACGAATTGGACTCACCTTTGTGCAGACTTAGGATAGGGAAGGTGGCCATGCTACGAGTTGAATCACTTGGGTGGGTTGGGCGACTTGATGTGACATGGAGCAACTTCACAGCAAGGCAATTGGTTGGGGACATTTTCATCATGACATCTTCATGTTATGCATCACTGAGAACAAAACAGTTGAGTCAAGCTGAGTTGTTGGATGAGTGGGTCAACCACAACCTTTAGATGAGGTAGCTCTTCATAGGGTTATGATATTTTGTTCACAACAATATGGCCTAGCAATTGGGCAGTGTGTGCATGGTGCCTTGAAGCGGAAGCAATCAAGGTGTGGATATGGAAGGACATTGGAGATGAGTTCAACCAATTGCATGGGAAGTTTGGGACTTAGATATATATCTAAAGTGGAGGGATGGACTCAACCTTGTATCACAACGACGATGTTATGCAGGGTTGTGGAGCTACAAATTATAATTGAGGAGAGTCCATGCGGTGAGTCTGTGGCTTGGGTGAGTGCAAGCCCTGGACATTAGACTTAAACCATGGGTACAACCAAGAATGTCATTGGAAAGGTATGGTTGGTTTTGAGTTCTTGCATTTCCAAAGTGTTGTGATGAGTTCTTTGAAGGGAAGTCAAATGACTTGGTGGTTCAAGTGTAATTTGTTTCCATGGTGAAAACTGACAGACTTGAGGGTGGCTCAAGTGGTGCAAATTCAAAGTAGTCATGTAGTGGTTGGAACACCTTGACTTGGATGAATGCATGGAGAGCATTGGGTGACCTACTTGGACAATTCCTATGGTGAACTTAGGCACATTTGAATGTAGTTGTGGAGGTGACTTAAGGAGTTTCCTAACTCTTGGATGAGGTAACTTAGTGCATTGGTGCCTTAGCCATATTTGTTGGGTCATGCAATGACTTGACAATCACAATGACAGTGCCAGAGTATGAGACAATTACAGAGGAGCAAGGCAATTTTGTTCTAGGAGATGGATGGAGTTGGCAAATAAGTCGACAAAGAAATTGTTGACAGTCAACCTGAATGGGAAGAATGTAGACCAAGTGACTTGGGTGGTTTTCACTCACCTTTGGTACGGGATGTTGGATGAGGCAGAGCATACCTTGGTGACTTGCGGATGATTGTAAGTTAAGTCATAGATCCGAAGTAGGTCGTTGGTTGATGTTGGTAGAAGTATTAGCTTGAATGTGACCAGGTAGGGAAGTTCTTTGAGGTGACTTATTCTACTTGGAACACTTTGGACAGTTCATTGCGATGTTATAAGGAGTGTCGGTGTGTTGGCCACACTCATCACTGATGTTTAGTTGCAAAGAGGTGACTTGATGAAAGGAAGCGAGTTGAGGACTTGCCTTGGTTTGAAGGATTGTGCAAACAGGCAGATTGCAACATGAAAATATTACTTGGACATGGGCGTTTCTCTTGCTTTATGCAACATGGTTGAGGGTGAAACCTAACCATTTCAAGGCATAGAGAGGTGTGCACAAACATATGGATGGGTGGTGGAGTAATGGGAAAAGGCAATTTCGACAAGCAACTCTTGGTGCAAATGGGACATTTCATATCTAAAGATGGGGAGAATTTGGTCAAGGAAGCTATACTTGTGGACTTCATCACAAGTTGATTCGCAAGGGAAAAGTTGGTTGGATGTGTGGAACACAGATGCACAGTGATTTCCCTTGACTCTTCACAGATTTGGATGCGATGTGAACTATGTGTTGTTGAAAAAGATTGGAAAACTGCTCCATGAGGTGGGAAGTGGAGTCAAGGCGCCATGAATGAATTTGTTTTGGGGTGAATTCATAGTGCAACGAGGTGAGGGGTGACCTTACCTTGATATGAGGATGTGTGCAAATGAACTGAATTGCGAAAGAAAGTGAGAAGTTTTTGCATTAGGGAGTGCATATTCAAGGAGTGTGACGGTTGGACTAGCCATTCAACTAGTTCACGACTTGGGTGAGAACAACAACATGACAAGGGGGTCGAGAATACAGACATGCTAGTAAGTTTAGAGGCACAAAACTTGGACATTGTGGATGATCTCCTTGACAAATATTGGATGTGGTAGTAGTGAGGCAAGGGTGGACACTTGCCTTAGTCTTTGGAGTTGGATGAAGCGACAGAGATGAAAACATAAAAGACTAAGTTCGATTATGAGGAAGTGCATTCTCATGAGTGGCTTGATTGGATGAAGTATGGATGCAACAACAAGTCACAGGAGTTCAACACTCAGACACTTTTGAAGTTTTGATTAAGGTTGCAACGACAATTGAGACAACAATAGCAGAAAAAAGTGTGATCATTGTAGCATGATAGTGGCAACTTGGACATTGCGGATAGAGTTGGGGAGGAGACGTATTTCCAATGTAGCGGAAAAATTGACCGCACACAACTTTGGGTAGAGGGTCGTGTGGATGGTTGCACAATGTTGTAGATGATTGCATGAGTTGTGGGAATTTGGGGTTTCCACTTCGCAGGGAAACTTGGGATTTTCACTCTGACATAAATTTGGGGTTTCTAGTTGGCACAAAACTTGGGGTTTCCAACAAACTTAGTTGCTATAGGGGCATGAGTTCAAACAGAGACTTGGAGATCACAAAATTGTGGATGTTGTCGAGGACGACAACAACTTGAGGTGGGAGAGGATGTAAGGTCCTCGGCTAGAAGGACGTGAGCACCCTAACCCAAGTCTTCAAGGATATGGAATTTGGGGTTGCTCCAACACCCAAGAGTCACACTAGTTGGGCAAGTGGGTGCCTTGGGTACGAGACAACACCAAGGGGCTTAATCAAGCGTGAGGCCAAGCATGGGTTGGAAGCAACTAAGAGAAGGGGTGCGTAGGGATAGAAGATGAGTCATCTCAACGAGGTGTGCACAAAGTTGGGCTCACCAAAGATGTTGGGTTGTGTCATCATGAGGAACGAACCCCAAGGTTGGGACGCGAAGGTTAATGAAGCGCATAGGTTCATGGGCACATCAGTTCGTTTGGGTGCATTAGTCCGTGAAGGGGTGCAACATACCCAAAGGATGTGACGGTTCATAAATGTGACGTTTGGAGTCCATATAAGAACACAAGGCACAAAACCAAGAAGTCATAGATGAAGAGAGCAAGATCAACACCAAAGTTCTGAGGCGGATTTAGACAAGGAGGGGCGAGCTCGCTCGAGGAGCCAAGTCGCTTCACATGGGAGGACCTGTATTTCCTTGAGGGGATTTTGTGGGCAAAGTTGGGACGACCTTCTTTGGATTAAGTCTAGCAAGCAAGGTGACTTTGGAGTTTGGGGAAGTCTTGTCGCAGGTTTGGGTGAGGCATGCTATGAGACAAAACCGAAGGTCTATGTGAAGCCTTTTCAAAGATAAGAGAAGGTGAGTATGTGGTGGGCACACGTCCGGAGCATGTGGCAAAGTCTGTGAAAGTTGTTGCGATAGATGAGTCTTGGTGTGACGAAGATGTGTATGAGTGTCTTGGTGAGGTAAGGTGAATTGTACGACTCTACCCAAGTTGTAAAATGAGACGATAATGCTCATATTGTAACTATTTCACAATAATAAGACTTGGCCAAGTGTTAGGAATGTCTTTCCTCCCGCACTATTTTGGTGTGTCACTTATTTGATTCGTAAGTGTTCTCTTGGTTTCACATGTTCATGGATGTATGATTAAATGACTAAGTGTTAATATTGTTAACAAATTGTCTAAGTATACAAGTGAGTTGCACTAGAGCAGGAGTGTGACTCGCCTGTAGCCTAGAATGGAGTATGTGTATGCTCTAAGTGGAGAGGCGTAGTCTGGACGAAGTATCCTTGGTGTTTCCAAGCAACCAAGTGAGAATCGTTGTTGTGCCACATACCCTCGAAAGGTACACGATCGTAAGAAACATGCAAGCATCATGTGGGGACGTGACAGGGGCCAAGAAGATGGTCTTGGAAAGGAATGAAGTTGATGTGCCTGGTGCCACCAACAATGGCTCCGATTATAGATACTTTGGTGCTACAAAATTCCTCCCTGACCTCAAAGAGTTATTCGAAAAGCCCGAGGTGAAGAAGAGGAGGTGTAGGTATGCGATTTACGAGCGAATTGATGTTCGTTCATATTATGGCTACAAGAATGATGAGAATAATATCTTGGAGAAATTCGAGCGGCTTGCGAAGGAGGAGATATACGAGCTAGAGCATTGAGGGAGTGGCAGAGGATCAATTATGTGCACTAAATTATGAGAGGCATCGAAGAGTGACCTATGTTTTTGCCTTTGCAAAGCAAAACCTCCGCAAAATTTAATTGTTGAGGTTTTCATATGTATTTTGTGATAAATAGTTTTTCTTATGGATGTTGTTGTTTCAACTCCTACGCTTGTCATTGTCGTCGTCTCTTATTCTCATAAAATTGTTCTTAGGCACACATATATAGAATAAAACAAATTGAAATTGTAAATGACACACACATATATAACTAATTTGTATTTATAAAAAACAGAAATTAAGTTATGTTTCCAAATTTTTTTGGAAAAGTAATTGATGCTGCTACAATAATTACTAAGCACTGCGACCAGTGCGTTATATCAGATACAAAGCACCGTCAAATGATGCGGTAAGTCCAACTAATTTATGTTTCCAATTTTTTTTGGAAAAGTAATTGATGCCACTACAATAATTACTAAGCACTGCGACCAGTGCGTTATATCAGATACAAAGCACTGATACTTCATTTTAAGACGAGCACTAATATATGTTGCGGTGCATTGTGTTATAGGATGCAATTGTGACGGGGTGTCCAACAAGATGCCCTGCAATGCCATTTCACGTATGGTTTGTGTGACGCGATGCAGTTTGTTCTACGAAACATATCACTTTGTTAATTTTTTTGTCTGGTAAACCACGCAATGAAATTTCTTACATGAAAGCATCGATGTTGTAAGTTTCTTGAACCACTGATGGATCTTTAGCGGTGTGTTGTCTTTTATGACCCACCAATAACGAGGGTGTTTTATAAAATGCATCGCTCCCATAATTTTTTAAATATTTGTCCAGTGTTGCTATGTTAAAAGCACTGGTGCATTTTATTGAACTAAATGCATTGGAGTTCCATTTTTTATTTTTTATTTTTGTGCATTTGTACCCTTGTGTTTGTCTTAGAATGCACCAACAACATGGCATACCACAAGACAAATTGTTTTAGTAAATTATTATATATTTTTCCTGGAGCCTTGTAGTACACAACACCTGTGCGTTATTGTGGATTTGATTCACCACCGAGACAAAAGTTTGATATGGAAAACATGGTGGTGTGATTGTTTAACTTAACGCACTGGTGCTCCATTTGTTTTACAGCATGAGAGTTTTTCTAATCGATGTGTTATTATTTTAGAACGCACCATTTATGGGGAATTTTGGAAAACGCACCTCTACATCAACGTGAACAACACCATTGTGTTTTTCATTGTATACACATCGTTATCAGAGATTCTTGTAAATTCATAGGGTGCACCGACATTCGAGGCAAGCTTAATTGTTTAAACATACTGCGTGGAATTTTTTTTTCTTAAAAAGACCAAATTTCAAGCCACTTTCAAATTTTAATGTAGTGAAATTGCAAATGACAAGGTAATAAACAATTTACCTCGTGTTTTCTGTCGCAGGGATGCATAGTTGAACTGTAGAGGAGAAATTAAAAATTGCATATTTTTCCAAAATTTGGAAATGTGTGTAATCTATCAGTGCAACTATCTAAGTCACAGTGGAGCACTACAAATGGGGAGATTGTGGAAGGAGAGTGAGCATCGGTGCTTGTTGGAGAGGATGTAGGCATATAATGTGGTGTAATAATGAAATTCAGTATGGTAAGTTTTTTTATTTTATTGTTCTTCAATGTCCTACAATTGTACGCATTGGGGCGTTATGTTTCGGTGAGCACCAATGTAACATAATAAAACAATAGCACCGACAAAAAAAACTTCTGCTAAAACCTCCAAATGCCCACCTCTGCTATCTATATATATATATATATATATATATATATATATATATATATTAGCGGATATCGGTGCGCCTCATTGTTGAAGCACCGAGGCGTTTGTACTGTGTGTATATTGGTGCCTTTATGCCTTACAGGAGCATTTCTAGAAGTCCTCTACAAAAATCTTCGGCAACCTATATGGTGTGCACACCACTTCATTTGTTCCTTACAGGTGCATCGCTAAAAAATTTCCGCAAAAACCTCCAGGCACTCGACTCCGCCATTTTTTTTTGTATTTAGCAAATAACTGTGTGCCTTAGTATTGAAGCACCAGGTCGTCTATATTATGTGCACACCAATGCATTTGTACCTTAGAGGTGCACCGCAAATAAAACCTCAAGTCGCTCACCTCCATTAACAACCTTCTCTATAAACTGAGAAGGGGTCATTTTTTTAGGGAGGTTTTGTAAAAACCTTTGTTACAAGGTGTTCTCTTTGTAGTGTAACTTCGACTATTGCTCATACATTTTGAATTCAAGCTCCCAATGGTCAAATGGATAATGGCATGTGTTTCGAAAAATATCTTTTGTTGTTCTCGTCAATGGGTTAGGCTCTCCAGTTTTCCAGACTGGTTAGGGGCTTCAACACATATGTTGTTGTGCCCTAACAACCAACACTCTAGGGCGGAACAGACCTGAGCGTGCTCAGTCTCCCGGTGGCTTGAGGAACCACACGACACAACAACTTTTCAACTTGGTAGCATCACCACATCGGTTTACTTGGCCTAAATTATGCCTAACACTTACATTATTTTATCATTTAACAGTTTATGATAGCATTCATACTTATAACATACAAAAATTAATAGAACACGTCAAGTAGACAGTTAAACAATTGTGCAAATAAGTTGGGGACCAAGCCGACCTAATACTCTATTTTTATTACAATAGACAACAGTGTGTCGAGCGTAGCTCGTGCCACGTGAAAGAAAATTTATAAGGAGCTTCCACTCAAATATATCTTACAATACCCATGTGCAAAATGCAAAATACATAACTCTGTCATGCCACCTTGCAAATCCCTTCATGCCATAGTTAGAATGTTAGACCGGTCACTTCTCCTTCATGCTTCATTCCTGTGATTTATGTTTCCCTTGCCTCAATTCGTTCTATCCCTCTCTCGATTGCCAAACTGTTTTCACCAACATATCACTTGGTTTCTCGATTTCCCCCTTTCCATTTTGGTCTCACCCTTGTGCATATATAGTCGCCCTCCCTCATGAGCCAATGTGTATCTTGCCTTTAGGTGAGCTGACCTATTGTTTGGAAAGTTTTTTTACTTAACATTCGACCAACCTTCATTTAGGTGCACACATCCCTTAGGTGATTCAGGCCAACTCGCCTAAGCACACCCTCCTCTCTTTGGTCAACTCGTATGTTTCGTTCGGTGCCCAAGTATTTTCCACAACCTTTCATTAAATGGTTATTTGTATAACTTGTGTTGCACGACACCTTGGCTATGTCTATTGAATCTTCAACTGACACCACTATTCGTCCAGTCGACCCATCATGGGTATGCTTTTCCCTGAGATGAGTCAGTTTGATTCACCTAAGCATGCCCTCCTCATGCCTTAGTTAGTTTATGTTTGGTGATGTGCCTACTCTTCCACCCTTGACCTTTGTCAAACCCTCTCGTCTAACTCATGTCCCAAGGCAATGTGGGTTGAGTCAGTCCTTGGCATGTCGCACACCCAAGGAAACCTCAACTCGTCCCATATATGAGGACGTCATGTCTTCAAGTGCATCAAGTGTCCTGTGTTCCCAATTGTCTTCATTTTGGTTCGTGGTGTGAGAGAGTGCACTTGGGCTTGGCATCCCAAGTCTTACATCCTACCCCACTCCAAGTTGTTTCCATCCTAAGAACCCTCAACATCACTTCACATGTTGTAGTTACCAACCATGTCTGTCATGACCCAAGGTTCTGCATCACATCTCACTGTTACGTCCTTACTCTGGCTGCCTCTATTGTCATTGTGCATTGGATCCCCTTGTGTCTTAGCTAGTCTGACTGTCACACCAAGTCCAAAAGAACTCACTTCAACACCAAAACCATCTGTTTCTCTTCGCAACTACTCAACCATCACATCCTCCTAAGTCGTTGTGGTGCCTACCTATGAGGCACCAGTTGGTCCGCTCATTGTCGTCTTCATGAAAGCAAACCAATGTGCCCACATTTTCAGTGCGAGAATGGAAGGGGGCAGCCCAATGAGCCACCGCTTCCATCCTCTTTTTGCTTCGTCAAATGCCTTCGCAATGTCATCATACTTTTTTATAAAGTACATCAACAATGGAATGTTGGGTGAAATTATGTCGTCACCCTCATTCATGAGACGTTAAAGTTCTAGATCATAAGGTCATTCACCATCTTCAAATGTTTTTGTGATCGGGCCAACTTCCTCCTTGACACATTTGTATTAGGATTGTTGTCCTTCCCTATCACACACTTATGCAACGAACGGTTCAACTTTCCATTCCTCAAGCTATGGCTTCCTCATCTCCACCATGTCCATTAGTTCCTTCGAAACACTTCATAAAACTCAACAAACTTCTCCATGCCATGTATGAAATCCACCTATATATCCTCTATCTTGTTGACGTCCCATTCCAAATCTACCAACACTTTTGGATCATATGAGTAATTTGGTTTAGCCACCTCTTCATCTCATCCATCGATGTATGAGAAAGGGCATTAGTTTTCAACCAAGCACAAGGAAGACATATTCTTCCCCCTTCTCCCCTTTACTATAGGCACCAAACATGGAGTTGGTCTTGACAAGATATCTAAACTATCTGCAAGCGGAATGGGAACTGCCTTCTTGGTCTGCATGAACTCATGACCCTGCAATACTTCGTAATCCTTTAGGGAATCAATGGTGAAACTCGCCTTCCCAGTCCATCCTTGAAGCTTCGCAGGAACATTCTTGGTTATGCCAACAATCTCCTATTCACCCAAGTTTACCACTTTGAAAGAAGTGCACGCCTGCTCAAACTGCAGTCCAAGACTTTGTGCAATGTCTTCTCTTATGAATTTGTGAGTGGAACCAATGTCCACCATAGCCAAAGTTGTTTTCCCATTGATCTCTACCTAAACATAGCTAAGTCTTGTCCTGTTGGGGTCTTGACTTGTTGTTGGTTCTGCCTCCGCAACAACACCCAAAACCTGCAACACTCCAACATATCGGTTGTTGACTTTCTATAAAGCATTTAGTTTTTGCTTCAACAGATAATTCTTAGCATAATGCTCTTTCGAACATATCCAACATGAAACCAATTTTTTCTACTTTTGTGGAATTTCCTTCATGGAATTATATTCGCTACCTTTGTATGCTTTAGACTTCCCCTTATCATTCATTTTCTTACTCTACTTCTCATGTTGGGCATCGTCATTGTCCTTCAGAACTACATTGGCTTCACCCTTGAAGTCTAACAACTTGTCTACAATAATGATTATTGTTGTAAGGGTCTACCCATTTTGGCATCGCAACTCACTCTGCACCCAAATCTACAAATCGTTCATGAAGTGAAAAAGTTTTTCGTCCTCCTACAAGTCTTTGAATCTCCAACATTAGACCTATGTGTTGGAATACTGAGAGGGGGGGTGAATCGGTATTAGTACTTTTCTTTCCTTAAACACAATATAAATCTTCAATGATATTCAATCAACATTCAATATAGCATCCGTACCATAAATCAATGCATAAACAACACATAATCATAATACACCGAAGTTTTATGTGGAAACCTAATGCGGGAAAAAACCACGGAATTCTTTTCTTATTGATCAAAGAGTACATTCACTGGAAGCACTAACTTTCTATTTCTCCAGCTACAACTGGAAGGAGGCTCCAACCCCCTATTTACAAGCTGCAACTTGAAGGAAGCTCCAACTCCCTAATTTTCTGGCTCCGACCAGAAGGAGGCTACAACCCCCTTTCCTTGCCCCATCCAACCGCCCTAAAATATAATTGTAGATAACCTTGTCACTAACTTTGTTGCTATAACTAATAACTTGTTGTTGATGTTGCTTCTGATACCTCTGTTGCTGCTACTGAAATCAATATCTCATCAATATTGTAACCACTTATTCCTCATGCCAAAATCCATAAGAGAATTCTCCAAATCAATAACTTATGAATTATTGAGACATACTTGTCCCTAATTTATTAAAAATAACTCCTTAACACACACGTGAAGATATACCTTTAGAATGTAGCTGACCTGAGCTTTTAGATCCCTGATCTTCCACAAATTTTCCTTATAGGTCCGCGACTATGTATATTGTCTACTCGTGGGTATCCACACTTTTCCTCACTACAACCCGCAGATGTTCGCACTTTTCCTCCTAAAACTCACATATATACTCAAGGAATTCTTGTATGAAACCCCTTCTCCTTACTCTCTACTTCTGCAAATTTCTTACTTCTCTTGACTTCTCTGTCTTCGACTCACTGTCTCAGATCTCCAGCTTGTATTCTCATATGTGAATACACATAAGTGGTTTGCAATGGACTCTTCTATGTGTTATATAGGAGATATTTCTTAATTACATGCAAATCATGATGGCATGCAACTCACATGCAACCTATTATATTCTATTTACTCTACTTTGGTTTTTCTGTAATAATTAATTATCCCTCCAATAATTAATTGTTCCTGCAATAATTAATTATCTTTTGTTTATTGCTGCTTTAATTCGACATGCAACTTTGTTCAAGGGTTGACATCAATGACAACTAATCTCAATAATTAATTAATATTTTTCAACAATCTCCCCCCTTCGCTTTGATGGCAACATTTAGACACAACCATGGCAACACTCATGCTCATGTTGACTCCCCCTGTCTTTGTGTGTTGTCTCCCCTTGTCTTCCTGCCTCTTCTCTTCCATGTCTATGTTCTTCTCTCCCCCTTTGACATCAATGGCAAATGATGAATTCTCCTTGGGGCTGATCCTCCTGTCAATAAGCCTTTGATCTCTACTGATGTTTCTCTTCATGGTGCTTCCTTGTGTACATCTCTGATAAAAATCATTCAAAAAGCATATAATTCTTTCAAAAAGAATTCAGTGTGGGGTTGAAACTACTCCAAGTTTATGTCAAAGATACTCAAAAGTCTCCCTCATAAGAGGTTTGGTGAAGATATATGCAATCTTCTCTTTTGTACTAACATACTCTACCTTGATGTTCTTCTCTGTGCCCTGTTCCCGTAGAAAATGAAACTTGATCGGATTGTGTTTCGTCTTGGAATGCATCACTAGATTCTTAGAGATACTTATAGCATTGATGTTATCACAGAATATCGAAATGGGCTCATCATATTCCACATGTATGTCCTACAAATTTTGCTTCATCCAAAGAACATGTGTACAACATGTTGTTGTTGTAATATACTTTGCTTTTGTTGTGGACAATGATATCAAAGACTGTTTCTTGCTCAACCAAGATACCAGACAATCAACCAAGTAGAAATTTGCTCCACTTGTACTTCTTGTATCAGCAATGCTACCTGCCCAATCTACATCTACGTAGGTTGTAAGAGATAGATCGTTCCCTTTTGGATACCACAATCCAAACTCTTTTGTTCCTTTTAGATATATGAATATCCTCTTCACTACCATAACATGTGATCCCTTTGGTGAGGATTGACACCGTGCCACCTATCCAACTTCTTGCATCACAATTGTTCTGGAAGTTGTCACATAGAGTAAATTTCCAATCATTGATCTATAGAGCCTTTGATATGCATATTTGGATATATCATCTTTGCTCAGTTTGCAATTGGCCTGCATGGGAGTACTTACGGTCTTGCAATCTACTATTCCTAATTTCCACAACATTTCTTTGATATACTTGGTCTGGGAAATGAAAATACCTGTATCTAGCTGGCATATACGAAGTCCCAAAAAGAAAGACAAATTACCAAGTAATGACATTTCGAATTCATTATACATATCTTTAGAAAATTTCTTGCTCATCCTATCATCATTGCTGCCAAAAATAACGTCATCAACATAAACTTCAATTATCAACAAATTATTTTGATGTACCTTTATGTAGAGATTATTGTTTGCATTTCCTTTCTTGAACCCTTGTTATTGTAGATACATGTCCAATCTTGAAAACCATGCTTTGGGGGCTTGTTTGAGTCCATATAGTGCCTTCTTCAGTCTGCAAACATAATCTTCCTCTTCTGACAGTATAAATCCTTCTGGTTGTTCGATGTAGACTTCTTCTAGTTCTTTGTTTAGGAAGGTTGATTTTACATCCATCTGATATACTTTGATTCTCTTTGAACATGCATAAGCCAAGATCAATCTGACTGCTTCCATTCTGGAAACTAGGGCATAAGTTTCTTCGAAATTTGTTCCTTCAACCTAAGCATATCCCTTGCATACTAGCCTTGCTTTATTCCTAGTTACTTGTCCATCCTCATTCAGCTTGTTTATGAATACCCATTTTTTACCAATCACATTCTTATCTTTAGGCCTTGGAACAAGTTCCCATGTTTCATTATTCTCTATATAATCCAGTTCTTCTTCCATGGCTTTGACCCAAAGTTCATTTGTGTTGGCTTCATTAAAACTATTGGGTTCAACTGTGGATAACAATGTTAGATGCCTTTGTTCTGGTGAGTGTAATCTTCTTTGAGTTTCAACTCCTATATCCATATTCCCATCAATCTGTTCTGGTCGATGATTTTTCTGTATTCTCCTGTTAGGAGTTTTGGGAGATATCTAAAGATTTTGTTGGTCATCTTCCTTTTGCTCTGCTTCTAGCTACTCTTCATCTTCTTCTGATTATGCTTCTTCTTTCAAGTCCTCTTCTCCTCCTGCTCTGCTGAGTCTCTGCTTTATTCTTTGATCTTTCCTGCACTTATCTCATCAATTTGTACATTGATGCTTTCCACTATTTTGTTGAGTCTTAGAATGAAACACTTGTATGCCTTTATTTTGCTTGAGTACCCAACAAATATGCCTTTGTCAACTTGGGAGTCAAATTTTCCAATACTGCCATTTTCTCTTTTGATGTAGCACTTGCTTCCAAACACTCTGAAGTGCTTCACATTTGTCGGTATTCCTTTTCATAGCCCGTAGGGAGTCTTATCAATATTACTTATGAGCATTCCTTTGTTCAAGATATGAACTGTCGTATGTACTACATGTGCCAAAACATGTCACCCAACTTGCAATCTTTCAACATGGTTCTGGCCATTTCTTGTACTATCCTATTCTTTCTTTCATCAAATCCATTTTGCTGAGGTGTCATGGCTGCTAAGAATTGTCTCTTTATCCCATGTTCACTACAAAAGTTAATGAATTCCTTTGATGTGTACTCTCCATCGTTATCTCATCTTAAACATTTGATTTTCAAGCTTGTCTATGTTTCAACCATCTCGAGAAAGCAAATTGCAGTCATTCTTGTGTAGTCATCAATCAATAGTATGAAGTATTGTTCACCATTTAATCCCTTTTCTCTTGTTGGCCCACATAGATCAATGTGTACAATCTCCAATGGTTTTTTTGTTGAGTACTCATTTGATTTGAACTTGGTCCTCGTTTGTTTTCCTTGCAGACAATGCTTACATAGAGTATTCGTTGGCTTTGAGATTTTAGGCATTTCTCTTACTGCTTCCTTTCTGTTGATTTTGACAAGATCGTCAAAGTGCACGTGACCCATTCTTATGTTGATTTGAAAATAGAAGGTTGACTTGTTATGCTATGCAAGCACCCCCTACTTCAATAAATTAAACCTTACAGGACCTTGCTTCACGTGTTCAAATATGCAAGATAGTTTATGTGTTAAGTTCAAGCTTCTTCTGGTCAATGTTCATGTGTGAGGAAATGTTCTTTTAAAAGATTAAAGATGTGCTATAAACCAATACACAACAACATAAAGTGCAGCAAATAACACATCAAACTCACAACAATAACAAGATGATAAAGGAGTTCACCCCTCTCTGGGCTACATCTCCTTCAGCCTCCTTCAATGGACTTGGCTCTTTGGGATTAGTTTGTCAAATGTTCCTTTAAAAGATTCTGTTCAACTCCAATGGATTTACAGACTGTACCATTGGGTTTAGAATACCCAAAAACCCCAAAATTGACTATTAGAACTCTGAAAATGGATCTTGTCTCATCCAGTAATGACCTCTTCTACATGTGGCCTCCAAGCTTCCCTGAGCTCTTTTGTGGAAAAAACACCTGTAAAAGTCCTCCAATGGATCTGAAACCTATCCCAATGTGTTCAGAGCATAATAATCAGTCAAGAATGACTATTCAGTCTCAGAAATTAGACATGGGCTCATCTGAGCAATGCCTCAAACAATGAGGGCTTCAAGCTTCCTGGAGCTTCCTCAAACTTCAATGGTTAAAAACCTACAAAAGAAGTCTTCAAATTCCTATGAAAGTAGTGCCAATGGACTCAGAACGTCCAAAAACCCCTAGCTGGGCTTTTTCAGCACCTCATTTGGCCAAAAACTCCAAAAGTTAGGCCTCCTGCCATTTTTTTCCCCTTCAAGTTCTGTCACTGGTTCGCCATTTCGCACCTGTGTGAATGAACCTGGCTTCTGGCGTTTTTCGTGCCTAAACTCAGCACACACGCGCCTCTCCACAAAACGCGCTAATTTTTCGCACCGTTAGCGAACTAATCCCCCCATGGTCGGAGGTGTTGGGCGCATGGGGGCCATGTGGCCACGTCCCAGCGCGAAAATAGGCCCCGTTCTTAGATTAAGTCTGGACTTGACATGTGTCCAGGCGCGTGGGATTAACCGTTTGAAAACCCAAAACGTGCGCCATATTCAAAGGCCTGGTCACATTATGTATAACAATATGACCGTGTTCCATTAGAATTACAACCCCGCGCCATTTCCATATTATGTTGGTCATATGTCAACGCATATAACCGGGGGTTTAATCCACAACACATTTCCCGCGCGGGCCCTCCATTTACAAAGAGTGGTCATATGTGAAAAGTGATGCGACCGCGGGTTAATGAAACCGTTTCAAAATCGTTTACCATAATTTCAAACCGCGCATTTAAACATTGGATTGGTCACATTGTAATGGTTAATAGACCCACGGTTTAATTAAACATTGCGCGCGAATAATGAAACTACTGGTCACATGTAAAAGGCATATGCCCGCGGGCTGAACCTTTAAACCAATCCCCGCGCACCCAAATAATATATATGGTCATATTTTAAAACTCAATACAACCGTGGACTATAAGTTCGCGTGCAACCTCCGTTTACAATGGTCGTATGGTAAAATAATAGGACCACGGGCCACCGTTTGGAACCCTGCGCACTATATACAAATGGTCATATGTAAAACTCATAGAACCGGGGTCGGGGCTAAGCCCTGGCCCGACCCCCCACCATTTGCCACATTGTTCAAATTGAAATAATTTTTTTAACACATAGTTAATAAGAACTATGGCGCAGAATGATGGCTAGTGGAGGTTTGTGAAGCCGTTGTAGAGTGTGGAGGTCCAGAGGTCGAACCCCGCGGCCTCCATAAAGTTTTAATAAACTTACCAAAATCCATTAGCCAATACAGGGGTGCCACGTGGCAGCCCATGATTGGGCCACGTGGCACCCTACAATTCGCTCAAATGATGCAACATGTCACTAAATGATTCGACCACCATCAACCAATCAGAATCTGCCATGTCAGCAGGTGCGACGTCATCGTACGGTCACCACGTCAGCTGTACGGCCTCTGTCCAGTCAGCATGTATGGACTGCCCAGTCAGCATCCCATTTTTTTCCCTGTTTGGCTCAGTGAACAGATCGTGATATCTTCTCCATACGGACTCCGTTTGAGAAAGTAAATATACCGTCGAAATCAGGAAGACGAGACGGACGCAATGGCACCGTTTTCATCGCATTCCGAGCACTTTTAAAATTGAGCAAATTTTTTACCCTTGGTCCAGATTTTGATCATCTGTGCCAGAGCCAACTTTCATTTTCCTTTCCTAAACAACATCTCTCCTTTCCAATTTCACTCAAAACATATATGTTGTTCAAAGTCCTTATAGTTGTCGCTACTAACCCGCCTGCTCCTTCTTTCCTTATTTCACATTTCTCTTAGTCGAACTGAAGTGTGTGTCCTTGATCACACATTTGACTTACACTCAACAGATTGTGCTTCATATCTTCAACCAATAGAACATTTGTTTGTCATTACATCTTTGTTTCCAAGCTTAATTGTGCCTCTACCTATGATTTTATGTGAATGATTATTGCCAAATGAGACTCATCCATCTTTGTCTTTCTTCAGAGTTAGAAACCTATTTCAATCACCTATCATATGCTTTGAACAACCACTATCAACATACCAATCACTTTTCTTGTGTTGGGCTTGTAGAGAAAGTGAGCATTGGTTTCTTTTCCATATCCCTCGTGGTTCTGATATATGACTGTTAATGTTTCATTTAGATTCCCTGAGTAGAATAGTCAATCTAAAATTCTTTGTTATGTGCCCAAAATTGTTGCATTTGTAGCATTCTACTTCATTGCTCAATGAACCAAAATTGTTTTGATTCTTGTTGTATGCTTCATAAAATCTTCTTGGATTGTTACTTTTGTTCTTGGGATGGCCTCTGCAGTTTGCAGCTTTATGTCCAAAATTAGCACAATTAAAACAATGGCCATAGAAGAATCTTTCATACCTGGGAATAGATGATCTTCTTTGTGATGCACTCCTTTTGAATTTGTCTT
Source organism: Picea engelmannii (assembly GCA_009831015.1). Taxonomy (NCBI): domain Eukaryota; kingdom Viridiplantae; phylum Streptophyta; class Pinopsida; order Pinales; family Pinaceae; genus Picea; species Picea engelmannii. The sequence goes on along the minus strand of ML784100.1, from coordinate 1,219,266 downwards.
CTTGAGTCTTCTTTACTTCTGGATTATTCTTGTTTGGGGGCATGCATACTTCCTTCTTGACAGAATTTTTGACAATCTCTGCATAACTTCTTTATTTTGCTTCATGTTCCCTTGTCTCAAAGCTCGAGCCTGTCTCATTCTGTACTTGATTGTATCCTAGGCTGAATATGTCATCTAATGATCTTTGATTGTTGATGATTTGATCCAATATTATGGTGCTCTTCTGCTGCATATATTTCTTCTAAACATCTTTCCTTAAAGAGACTACTTATGCTTCCAAGCTTACAGTCGTTTTCATCTTTTGTTCTAACTAACTTCTAAGAATTTCCTCAATTCTTATGTCTTCTTCTATTTGAATTTTTAGACTGGTGATCATCTGCTCTTGTTCTTCAGAGTTGGAATTCTGAGATCCCTCTTTCACTTTTAACTCTTCCTCGAGTGACTTGTTTTTCTTTCTTTCCTTCCTGAGTTTTTCTAGTGCACTAATCAACTTTGCTATGAGATTGACTTCAACTTCTTCTTCAGAATCATCTTCTACTGCCATGAAGAGTACTCTTTCAGAATCATTGTCACTGCCATTATCCTCCTCATCTAATGAGGAACTATCCTCTTCTGAGTGAAACTTTTCTTGATGAATTTCTTATTGTTTCTTCTTTTGTTTCCCTTTTGAAATTTCTTTTCCCTTTTAGAAACTTCTTCTTCATCACTGTCTTTATTCCTGTGAGGACATTTAGAAGCAAAATGACCAATACCACCACAATTAAAACATTTTAAAGGAAGCATACCTTTATACTTACTGGTTCCTTTATGTAATTTTCTTATGAAGTTAGCCATCTCTTCATATTTGTCTAAATCATCATTGCAGCTAGGACTTGATTTTGACTTCTGCTTTTGCTTCTTCTTTGTCTTCTTGGATTCCTTGAAAGTTGCTTCCTTTGTGACTAGATTCTCTTGTTCTGTTCTCATCTCATAGGCTATAAATATTCCATGTAGCTCATCCATGCTCAATGTACCGAGATCTTCTCTTTCTTCTAAGGTTGATATTTTAGAGTCAAATCTCATAGGAAGAGACCTTAATACCGTTTGAACAACCACTGAGTCATCAACTTCTACTCCCAATCCTTTAATAGTGTTGACTACTTCGTCAACCCGCTGAAGGTAGGTTGCAATGTCTTCATCTTCCTTCATATTTAAATGTTCAAACTTAGCTCTAAAAATTTGAAGCTTAGCTCCCTTTACCTTGGCATCTCCTTCATAAATATTTTGGAGTTTGTCCCAAAGATCCTTTGCACTATCAAAATGCATACCATTATCCTCAAAATAGTACCTTTAGCCTTTGAGTTGTTTTCGTTGAGCTTATTTCCATCTCTGTCAGTTGGGGGAGTGGTTAGTGTTGTATACCCATTTACTATTGCTTGCCAAACACCAAATCCTTGTGCATGTAGAAAGGTTTTCATCATTTTATTCCAGAAGGTATAGTTCTGCCCATCAAACCTTGGTGCTCCAATCTTAGCACGTTCCATGATCTCCTTCCAGTAGTTAGACTGCTTCTCGAAGGACCTGCTCCAATACCAATTGTTGGAATACTGAGAGGGGAGGGTTGAATCAATATTAGTACTTTTCTTTATTTAACCACAATATAAATATTCAATGATATCCAATCAACATTCAATATAGTATCAACACCATAAATCAATGCATAAACAACACAAAAGCACAATACACCGAAGTTTTACGTGGAAACCCAATGCAGGAAAAAAACACAAAATATTTTTTTTTATTGATCAAAGAGTACATTCACTGGAAGCACCAACTTCCTATTTCTCCAACTACAACTAGAAGGAGGCTCCAACTCCCTATTTACAGGCTGCAACCTAAAGGAAGCTCCAACTCCCTAATTTTCTGGCTCCAACCAGATGGTGGCTACAAGCCCCTTTCCATGCCCCATCCAACCGCCCTGAAATATAATTGTAGACAACCTTGTCACTACCTTTGTTGTTGTAACTAATAACATGTTGTTGCTTGCAACACACCCATGACGGGTCAAAAATAAATGAAAAAAAAAAAACTTTCTCCTCAATTAGTCAATTCCTCCATCCATGGTCTCTAATCCTGGTCAATGGAAGTCGGGGAAGAACTTCAAATCCACTAGATAGTTCTAATTTCCCTTAAAGCACAGGTCATATGGAACCCACGACTTTCTCCCTAACACCTTTAAGCTTCAACGTATTTAGGCACTAGCTCTCCTGGATAAGCCCCTCCCTTTATGTGACCAAGGCTGTGACCAGTCACCAAATCGAAAAGCGCGTCGTGATTTCACATTTCACGACTCACGCAGTTCACTTACTCATCCTTCCCTATAATGAGTCGACGACCGAAATCTCTCCTTGATCCAACGACTCAGATCAAATCGCGATTTCACGTTTCACGAGTTCCTAGAACTCTTACTTCTGGCTTCCTGAGTTGCGAACTCCTGATAAGACTAGATCTACGGTCCACGATCTTCCTTCGATTGATGGCTACGATCAAGTCGCAATTTCACGTTTCAAGACTTGGGAGGTTGGTTCCCCTCTGTTCTCTTGATTCCCGATTTCTCGATATTTGCGAGCATCAGATCGATGGCCCACAACTCCCCACGATCTAACGGCTCAGATCAAATTGTGATTTCCCGTTTCGTGAATTCTCATAACTCCACCCTTTGACTTCCCTGGGTCGCGAGTCAGCGCAATGTTGATCTCTCACCACATGTCCTCTTGGATGGATGGTTAAGATCAAATCGTGACTTCGCGTATCGCGAATTCTCACAACTCCACCCTTTGACTTCCTTGGGTCGTGAGTCAGTGAAATGATGATCTCTCGCCACGTGTCCTCCTGGATGGACGGTTAGGATCAAACTGTGAATTCTCACAACTCCATTCTTTCCCTTGCAAATCTTCCGAAGTTCAAATCCTTGAACTCTCGGATCTGCCGCCATCTATCTACCCTGACGATGGAAGGTTTCGATGACTTCAGAACTTCGGGACTTGGAAAAGTCCATTCTCCTGTATACTTTCGAAGGGTTTAACCCTCCTGCACCTTTCCTAGATCCAACGACTATTGGTCCTCACACTCAGATATGATGGTCAAGGAGGGTCTCGATGGATCCTTTGATCTACGACCCAAATCACGTCGCAACTTTGGAGTCTAGTCGCGCCAACGTGCGAATCTCCCGATGTGCGGTCTTGCGAAGACTGAAGGAGTCGAGGCGTTAACGCCTGCGCCCCTTTTTCAAATCTAACAGTCGCGCTAGACCCTGGGACCTCCCAAACAGACCTCATCCGTTCATCTTCTAAATGAAAATATATTCCCTCTTGATACTCGAACCTCACTATTCTTCCGGACCTTTGTTGGCTCTGAAGGACTTAAGAGTTTTGCACTCTTTCTCTTGAACATAACGCTTGCAAGGGTTCTTCCGCGCACTCCTTACGTTCATTCCTCATCTCTAGGACCTAAGATGGTTTCGGTCTCTGCCCACCTTGCAGAGACTCGGTGCATACCTGCACTACCTCTCCCGAGCTTAATAGACCCTGTCCTCGTAGTGTTTGCGGGGTTCAACCTCTGAAATCAAGGGAGTACTTACTCGACTCTGAGACGACGACGAAATTCTCTGGGGTGAGTATTCTCGAGGAATTAAACTAGAGCATAAGGGAAATTAAGAAGATATGAAAGTCCTCAAGGGACGAATGCATACTCTTAACTAAATCATTCAATACAGAAACCATTTACAAGCGTATAAATATAAGCATGCACTCATTATTTCCAGTTGAAGCACAAAGCATGAAAGAAACACTTATCAGAACCATAAGGTGTGATGCGACTGTTGAGAGGGGTGCTTGTTTCCACGAAACCATAGGCTCAGTCACTCCCACTGGATTTATCACTGGCCACCCCCGAGCTTAGGCCACTATGCTTTGAGATTCAATATCTTACTTCCATCTCAACGGAAGTTAGGGACGAAGGTTACTCTCCTTCTCCTTATATAGGAATAGACGAGGACGAAGGTTAATCTCCTTCTCCTGAATCGGTCTCCATTTACTGTAGATCATAACTCACTTTTCACTTTCAATCCTTCCTTGGACTCGAAAATTTCTTCTCTCGTCTCTACATTTTTCCGCAGCTCTCCTCTGCCCCCCGCTCCCCCCCCCACTCTTCCTTTCTTTCCTTCCTTAGTAAGATTGCGTGTGGCTTGGATCCCCAGTTTGTGGTCAGGTCTGGAAGCCTTACGATGGATGGTTTTCCCCATCCCCTCCTTAACTCTTGAGGAGGCCTTCCCACCTGCCAGCCTGACTGAAATTCATTTCGGGTCAGAGGGTTGTTCTGATCTTGAGAAATTAAAAACTAGCATAGTATTGGTTCGGTGGAGGTTAACGCAACCCTTTCGGGTCCCCTCCACCGCTTTTCCATTAGCAATCATGGTCTCTCTTAGCACATCCCCTTCTCAGTAGTCATACAACACATTTCCATTATCTATTAAAATAACAGGAATTACATTAATTGACCTTTATACAAAGGTCCACCAAATCAAACATTCACACTTTGAGTTTGCCATAGTTCTTGGCCAATAAAGTTATATTTACAGACTAGGGGAAAAAGGGTGTTACATTGCTGCTGCTTTTGATCCCTATGTTACTCCTACTGAAATCAATATCTCATAAAGACTGCAACCACTTATTCCTCTTGCCAAAATCCATAAGAGAATTCTCCAAATCAACAACTTATGAATTACTAAGACATAACTATTCCAAATTTATTCAAAATAACTCCTTAATAGACACATGAAGACATACCTTCATACTATAGCTGACTTGAGCTTTTAGATCCCTGATCTTCCACAACTTTTCCTCATGGGTCCGTGATTGTGTATATTGTCTACCCACAGGTATCCACGCTTTTCCTCACTGCAGCCCGCGGATGTCCACACTTTACCTCCTGGAACTCGAAGATATACTCAAGAAAAACCCCTTCTCCTTAATCTCTGCTCCTGCAAACTTCTTACTTCACTTGACTTCTTTGACTTCGATTCACTATCTCATATCTCCAACTTGTATTCTCAAAATTTAATACACATAAGTGATTTGCAATTGACTCTTCTCTGTGTTATATAGGAGAAAATTCTTAATGACATGCAGCTCATGATGGCATGCAACTCACATGCAACCTGTTATCTTATGTTTACTCTACTTTGTTTTTCCTGTAATAATTAATTATCCCTCCAATAATTAATTATTCCTGCAATAATTAATTATCCCTACAATAATTAATTATCTTCTATTTACTACCACTTGACTTCGACATGCAACTTTGTTCAAGGGTTGACATCAATGACAACTAATATCAATAATTAATTAATCTTTTTCAACACTGTGAACTCCTTGATATAGGTCTGGATCTTACCGATGTGCTTAAGCGCTAACAACTAATTTCTAGCGACCCAAACTTGGGTTCCCATACCACATTGTTCCTTCGAAGCTACCTTCATTTATGCCTAGTTTTCGATCTTTTCATTGGTCCTCCTAGCTGCTAAGTATTCCACCTAGTTTCTACACCAAAGTTTCACAGTCCCTATCAAGAACATAGCAACAACATTTACCTTGTCTTCCTCTGGACTTTCGGTCAGCTGCTCCAAGTACTGCTCCATATCCCAATAAAAATTTCCTAACAATTTGGCGTTGTGAGTCCTGTCATATTCTTTTGGTTCTTTCATCTCGATTCGTATTTGCATAGCGGATGATCTTGGCCCACTAGTTGTAGCTCGTTTTAGCAATGTGATGGTGTCCTCCTGATCTTTCACCTTTTGGTTGACTAAAAGTACGACATCCTCCATTGCCTTGAGCTTATCTTGGAATTTGTTAGTCAGAGTACCAATGATCATATTAGCGGTCGCTTGGAACTCTCAAACAACGTCATTAAACCCCAACAATATTTTTCCCGTTTTGGGCTCCAATCGTTTGACCTTCTCACCATGTAGACACATCACATCTGACATTTTCTCAACTGCTCTCTCTAAGTCAAGGAGTTGGTCCTTCATCGTGAGTGTCTTGGGCTCTCTCTCGGTGTTGTTGTCATTTGCATGCGAACCAACCATGCCCAAACTCTTAAGGATTTTCACAATTCATGTAAGGTGTGTTCAGAACTGGCTTACCCAAATTATGTTACCAATTCTTTACCAAAATCTGTAGCTTTGTTTCACAACCCGACTACCTATAAGGCGGCCCCTTAACCTATCCAACCCTACGAAAACCCTATCCAACTCCTTCAACTAGGTCACCCTAGCCTTCTATCTTCACAACCCGCGATCAAATCTTTACCAAGGTATGTCTCACCTAAGTCTTTGTGACAAACCTACAAAAATCATCGTTCTCTACTCTTCACCATTGTTGTGAACGAACTCACCAAGCTGAGCAAAGAGCACAGCTATGATACCATCTGTTGTGATGAAGACAATGGTGAAGAGCTCACTAAACAGTCCACCAAATCACTCTACACAGTTTTCTCTAATGTGCGATCTGTTACACGCTCTGATACCATATGTCACGTCCTCACAACTAACATTGTGGGGTGGAACAGACCTAGGCGCGCCCAGTCCCCCGGTGTCATGAGGAACCACGTAGCACCGCAACTTTTAAGCTCGACGACAGGGCCACATTGGTTTACTTGTCCCAGACTATGCCTAACACTTAGGTTTTTTTATAATTTAATGATTTATGACAACATTCATACTTAGAACATACAACAAGTAATAGAATGCATCAAGTACATAGTTAAACAATTATGCAAGTAAGTTGGGCTGCCAAACCAGCCTAATACCTGATTTTTGTTACAACAGACAACAGTGTGTGTTGATCCTGCAGCTCATGCCACACTAAAGAATATTTACAAGGAGTTTCCGCTCAATTATATCCAACAATACCCCTGTGCGAAATACAAAAGACATACCTCTGCCATGCCACCTTGTGAATCTCTTCATGCCACAGTCAAAAATCTAGACGAGTCACTTCTCCTTCGTGCATCATTCCTGTGATTCATGTTTCCCTTGCCTCAGTTCATTTGACCCCTCTCTTGACTACCAAACTGTGTTCACCAACTTGTCACTTAGTTTCTTGATTTCCCACTTGTCGTTTTGGTTCCACCCTTGTGCATATATAGGCGTCTGCCCCCATGAACCGGTACGTCTCTTTCCTTCAGGGGATTCGATCGATCCTTTGGTAAGTTTGTCCACTTGACATTCGACCGACCTTCGTTTAGGTGTGTGCGTCCCTTAGGTGACTTGGGTCGACTCACCTAAGTGCACCCTCCTTGCCTTGTCTGACTCATTTGTTTCATTGGGAACCCATGTCTTGTCCACAACCTTTCGTTAAATTGTTCATTGTATAACTTGTGTTGCATAACACCTTGGCTACATCCGTTGAATCTTCAACCGATGCCAGCATCTGTCCAACCAACCCATTGTGGGTGCACGCATCCCTTAGATGAGTTGGGTCGACTCACCTAAGCGTGCCCTCCTCCTACCTTAGTCTATTTTCCATTTAGTGATGCACCTAGTCTTTCGCCCATGATCTTCATCAAACACCCTCTTCTAACTTGTGTCGCAAGGCACCATGGGTTAATTAACCCCTTGGTGCATTGCACACCCAAGGAAACCCCAACTCATCCCATATATGAAGACGTCATGTCTTCAAGTGCACCGAACATACTACTTGCCCGATTATCTTTGTTTCGGTTCGTGGTGGGAGAGCGCATGATTGGGCTTGGCGCCCTAGGTATTACAGATTCCCCCTTGTCTTTGTATCTTTTCTTACTAATTGCCTATGGCCTCAGTCGGGATCTAGTTGAAGCATGAAGGTTAAATAAAAGGCATGGTTTGCATATTGGTAGACAACAAAAGATCTCTCATATATTATTTTTTGACGACATATTAATCTTTTGTTTGTGTGAAGATACAAAAGGCAGGTCAATAAAAGAGATTATGGAGCTCTTTTGCGATGCAACTATTATGTCCATCAATATTACCAAATCTTCTATTTATTTCCCAGACTCTATGGAGGAGGAGAGACCTCTACTTCAAAACATGTTTCAATTTGTTGCACACATGAAGGCATGAAATATTTGGGGTTTACTCTCAAACCCAAATCTTATGGAGTTGTAGATTGGAAATGGCTCTTTTCTCGAGTAGAAAAGCAAATCAAATTCTAGTGCAACCGATGGATTTCTCAAGGAGGCCTACTCGCTTTCATTGAATCTGTTTTAGAAGCAATACTAGTGTACTAGCACCTCTTGGCCAATATTTCAAAGGGTATCCTTAATTATATTCACAAGATGTGTTTCAATTATCTTTAGAAGAGTAGTAAGCACTACTTAGGTTCGCATATGGTTTCTTGGAAAAAATTGGCGCTTCCCAAAAGCATGGGGGGTGGGGATTAAAAGACTCGGTGTGATTCAAGTGTGGATTAGCTGCCAAATCCCTTTTAGTGCTTCTAAACCATGACAGTCTTTGGAGATGTATACTTGTGGACAAGTACATTTTTCTTAACACCATCTTAGACTGGATCTGTTAGAGGAAAAAATCTACATGTAATGTATTGAATAAGTGGAGAGCCTTAACTATGGCGTTCCCACTTATTAGCAAGTATTTAACATTGAGAATAGGTCGAGGCACCAACATATGTGTGGGAAAAGATGCCATTGTTGGTTGTGACAACAATTTTTTTCTCTTTTATCGCCTAATAACTCGGCTACATGGGGAAGGTCAATGCCCATTAAATCACATTGAAATCTTGGTCTAACAACTATTTGGAATTAGTCTTGGCTTTTGATGATAGACCCGAGGTTGGAGGTGGACGAGAAACATGCTTGTTTATTGTTTGTTCATGGACTTCAGAAAGCGCATGTCCGTCTTACGAACAAAGATGATGAGATGTTTTGAATTTATAAAAACTATGGTGGGGCATACTCGGTTAAACTGGGATATGAGGCATTGATATACAATCGGGAGGTTGAAATCAAATGGTGGTACTCGAAGATCCGGGGTATCCATGGACCCCTAAAGAGAAAACTTTTCTTCTAGCTGGTTCTACAAGGGCGTGTACTTACATGGGATCATCTTCAAACCCAAGGGAAGCAAGGATCTGGTATGTGAAATCTCTATAAGAATGCTAACAAAACAAATAATCACATATTCCTCCTCTACCCCTATACTTCGCAGGTTTAGATGGATATCGAGCAGGCATTGGGTTTGTCTCACTTATGGAAAAAATACATTGTGACCTATTATTTTAGAGAATTCTTTGAGATCCCATCTCTCAAGGATTTACGGGTCCTACCCATGCTTGTCTCAGGGGTATTTGGTTGGCACATAATGTTAGGATCTTTGAAGGTAAGGTCCTGACTAGTATTAAAATTTCCCACCAATCATTGCCACACATGGTCAGGTACAAGCTGACCAAGAAACTGAAAGAGGATAGGCTTATAAGTGATGTTCTGATCAACAAAAAATTAGCGTGGGGATATTTTTATGGCATGTGTCAGGAAGGCAAGTGTATAATTGAGTTTATGTTACATTTGTTTGAGGAACACTTCATTATAGGTAAAGCAAATATAGGTGCAGAAACAAACAACCATGGCAAGTTTCAAGCCTTGTTTTCTTTACAAGCTTTCCACGAGGAGAGACGTGCAAGAGTTATAGATCTTTAGGGATTCTAAACTTGTTATTGGTTGGATGAATAACTAATTACAACTTTCTAGTGTGGCATTGGAAGCCTTAGGTCAAATCTTGAAAATTTTCACATCCGCCTTCCAGTCTCTGATATTTGCTCACATTTTTAGAGAGTTAAATATTGTTGTCGACGATTTGTCTAAAAGTGCTTTATCCTTGCTTGAGAATTATATGTTGCTAGAAGAAAATGCTAATGGGGAGTTAAGCTCTTGATAGGATAAACTATTCTTTGATTTTTAGTTTTTTGGTAGCACTAATATTGTTGCTTGTGGCCTTTTGTTGAGTTGGTAGATAATTGTAATTAACTATGATCTTATCTCTATAGGTTGTTGGGACTAGTTTTTCTTTTTTTTAAGCTCTATACTAAGATATTTTTTAGTTGTGCTTTGGCATCTAAGGATTGTAACTTCTTTTTCTCTGGAAATGAAGATACATTTTTTCTTAAAAAAATGTATAATATTTAGCCACTAAATCATTACTGAAGAAACCTAAAATGCTTTGGGAAGAAATAACATGTAGTATTTATGAACACCAAAACTACCTCCCACTCCTCTATGGCATGTTGTGTTGAACTTGTGCTTATATTATTGTTACAAAGAGTGTAGGCACCAATCTACTGGAGACACCAATCTCCTTAACTGAGCACCAACTCAACAAGATGTAGGGACCAATCTCCTCAACTAAGCACCAACTCAACAAAATGTAGGCATCGACCTACTGGAGACACCAATCTTCTCAACTAACCACCAACTCAATAGGATATGTGTAGACACCAATCCAGGAGCTTCATACATAGAGTACTTCTCACTTCACTTGCATGCTTCATTGAATAGACAATCTTTCAAACCCTAACAAGCCTCATAACATCATTCTCATAATGTAATCACCGACGAAAACATCCACTGACAACAACATCTATTGGTGAAAACATCAACATCCACTGACGACAACAACACAACCTCAAAATAGTGCAGACAGTAGCATCACATACCTTCAATCCTTCATAGTGCACCTTGAGAAGAAGAAAGACCTCAAGAAAATCCCTTAGACTTCTCTTGCACACCTTTAGATCCCTGAAAGACACCACAACACCTTTAGCGCACCTCGGACTTGATCTGTTACTTGGTTGCTCTACAAATGCGAAAATCTATCATGTATCTATAGTAATTATGTCCCCACTTTTAGGGTCGACCTGTAAAGACTGGCTAATCCGACCTCAATATTTTGGTTGGGTTGTTGGACAACAAAATTCATATCTCCTCATTTATAGGGAGTTAGAGGGAATTCCATATACTGTTGGACAGGTCTCAGAATAAGCTTTCCAACCATATAATGTGTGCTCCCATTTGAGATAGGTATGTAGGGTAAAAGTTCCTTCAAAGATGGGGTATCCAAACTTATCATAAAATATCCAAAAGTAATACTTACAACATCTCCATCTTGCGATCTTTATATTGGACATTTGTAGGCTTGTAATATTTATCTTGGACATATGTATACTCCCCATGTCTTTGACATCAATGACAACAATATTCCCAACATGCAGCTTTATTAACAAAGCTATAGCCATTATTATTTCCAATAGAACCAAACCTGCCTCTACTGCCTATTCCTCGTGGAACATAATCAAGAGTACTCATACCATTACCATTCAAATTTCCATATAACTTTCATAAACTCTTTCTACATATATGACCAAGTCGACGGGAAAGTATTTGGCTAAAAAAACACTGCACGTGACTCTCTCTCTCTCTCTCTCTCTCTCTCTCTCTCTCTCTCTCTCTCTCTCTCTCTCTATGTGTGTGTGTGTGTGTGTGTCTTCCTTCCATTTTAAGTTTAACTATTTCAATATACTCCTATAAATTTACTGCAATCTGCACTGTTTCGTTGCTATCAAATTCTACCATTTCTACTTCACATTTTCTTTAAAGCAGAAAAATTGGCAGAGATAATGGTGTCAATGGCATAGACGTGAGCACCAGATGGTAGAGAGAGGGTTTGTCACAACCCTTCGTATTTACTATTTCAAGAGATGGTATCTATTATTTCTCGACTGCAATAGCAAAAACAATGTTATTTTCTTCTCTTGCGTGCACATGCATATGAATATCCACCCTTCACAGACATATGCTCGTTGCCTCACCCTGATTGCTACAACTTTTGCAATTGACAGATTTCTTAGCTAAATATTTTGAAGCTTGATAAAATTTTATATTTTGCAATTTGTGGTGTGATATATTTTCAACTATTTTTTATTTGTTTAAATTCCTTTCAATGTTGTTTTAAGAGTTACTTCCTTTAGAGAGCATAAATTCACATTTATTATATCTTCTCTCTTATGTGTTTATAGGTTTGCATTTTCATGTCAAGGCACATACAACATCCATGCATATGTGTGTGTGTATGTATGTGTACGCACACACACATATCAATCAAAGAATATCAATTAAACTATTGCTAAATCAATTATTGAAATTTTCTTTTTAGACCGAGATTATACCATTGTAAACTTGTCTCGCCTAGTAGAAAATTCATGGTATTCACAATAAAAAATCATTGACGAGAAGAATAGTAGTATGTTGGATGTGTCATGACATGAAAATTCAAACCTACAAACACATAAAAGAGAAGATATAATAAATGCGAATGTTTGCTCTCTAAAGGAAGTAATCGCGAAAACAAAACTGAAAGGAATTTAAACAATTAAAACAATAGTTAAAAATATATTGCACCGCAGATGTATATAATAATATTATATAACACATAAAAGTTCACCACGATGTTGGGTCTGCGGTTAGTCTGAGCACATGAATGGGAAGAGTCCAATAGGACCAAGTGTTAGGGCCGCAGGCCCATGCACCCTCCCTTTTTTTCCGTCTCTCATTTCCTTCTCCTATTCCGACGACCTCTTCTGTCATTCGTTTGCTTCCCCATCCCGGTTTTTTTTCTTTGGAAAATCTTAGGCCGCATCTATCAGTTAGATAACACCCTGGTAGGGACAAAAGGCCCTTATTGACAACTTGGAGGTTGATTATGAGATTAGTCCATCACTTGGAAGAGGTTTCTGCACTTTCGAGGAGTTTTTGGAAAGAAGAAAATTATCCAAATCCCCCCCCGCCCCCGCTCGAAAAATGAGGAAGGATGCATTGATTTCAATAATCTCTCCAAGCAAGTGAAGTTGCGACATCTCCCGGGGAAGAATGTAGGTTTAATGAATCGCTCGTAGAAAAGGACAGGAAGAAAGATCTAGCCCATTACCGCTTCGTTAGTCATTTGAAAGCCATTTCTAAGTCGGGATTTTCAACACCATAAGGCTTGTCACAGGGCGTCGAGGCCGGTGAAAAAGAAGAAGGCTTGTTTGCTGCGAGGAGTTTGTGCGGTGAGGTTTTTGGCTCAAAAACGCTCAGAAGTGGGAGAAGCGCCAAATGTATTAAGGAAAAGGGAGGCTTTGTCAAAATGGTGGTCGGGAAGGATATTCCTATAGAGGAAGTCTTGCACTACGCTAGAAATACATTGGTTGGACGTTTCAATGGAAAAGATGTTGGAGAAAAATCCCTTCAAAGTTGGATGGAGTATCATTGGAAACCATTGCTCGACTATATTCTGGAAGATCATGTGTTGGCTAGGGGGTGGAATTCCTTTTTATGTCGATCTGAAGAAGTCTATGCTCGGTTATGAAAAGATAATTGGTCTTGGGGACCATTGGGTCTCTCTTTAAAAATTTGGTTTGTGGATTTCGACCCATTAAGGGAGCTAGTAGCCATCATGAAAGTTTGGGCAATCCTTCCTGGATTACCGCTAGCCTTCTAGTCTATAGATGCATTGGTCACCATTGGAAACAAGCTAGGCACTTTCATTGGTTTGGAGCCTAATTGGGCATCTAAAAAGGATAGGGGTTGGGCCTAGATCCAGGTTGAGGTGGACATCAGAGATAGACTGGTGGGTAACATTGAAATCATTTTTGAAGACAAAACATGGCATCAGAGGGTATACTAATGGAATCTACCCTTATGATGCCAAGGATTCCACGAAATAGGTCACATCCACGACCAATGCACTCGCTTTGCACCTCTGGTTCATAACCCTCGAAAAATTTGGAGGGAAAAATATACTTTAGGAAGATCAAGTGAGGTGAAACCTGTCTCGATTGAAGGTGAGCACAAGGAGGGCAATTTAAGCCCAACAATAGTACTTTCCACCAGTAAAGCCCTTGTAGATTTGGTTCAGCGTGCCTCTCCGTCGTGTATGGAAAATTTACTTCCAAACTCTGTTTCTATTGCTTTGAACAAGTCTGAAGAGATGGGCTTTCCCTCTCTAGATTTGATGGCCTCCCCTTCCCTGAAGGACAGTTCCCTTGTTCCTTGCTTTGTTACTCCTTTGGATGCCTTTATCTCTTATGTATCCCCTTTTCACTAGGGAGAGACCAACTCCGCTTTTCATCCCCCTCCCCTTATTGGTTCCCCCTCTCGCTTATCCTCACTAGAGATTATAACCCCAAAGCCTCCTTCACCTACCCTTCCCCCTCCCCCTCTTGAGGCTAGTCCTCCCCCTCCCTCGCCCCTAGTTCTAAAACCCCCTTCCCCCCTTCCCCTTTCGAGGACTTCCCACTCTCCCCCTTCCTAGGGCTACACCCTATGTTCTAAGACTTGTCCTAAGGAGTCCAGTTCGTCGAAGGGAGGATTGGATTTAGACCCCCCTCCACCCTCTCATGAAGTAAGAAAATCATGTTTTCAAGGTTAGAGAAAAGGCTGCAAGCAAAATTTGTAAAGGTACCCAATCCACCATTACCAGGGCCCTTAGAGCGGGGAGCACCTTTCCCCCCATGAAATGATTCTCCTATCTTTTAATGCAAGAGGGGTAGCCCCCCCCCCAAAAATAAACTAGCTCTCAAGAGGATTCTCACGAGCCTCAAACCTGATATTATCATGCTTCATGAGAGGATATGTTTTGGTGACAGAGCTAGGGAGATTGTAGGCTCTTGGCTCAAAAATTGTTCCTTTATCATAGTTGATGCGAAAGGTTTGCCGGGTGGGATGCTCATAGGTTGGATCCCCTACTTTAAATATTTTTCCTTCTCGGCGACCTGCTTTTCTATCTATGTCAAGCTCATTCACAAATATTGTGATTTTTCCTTTACGACTGTTAACATCTACGACTCGTATTTTGACATAATCCCCTTTTAGGAGGAGTTGAAAAATGCAGGTGTTTTCTCTGACCCCCTTACTGTGGTCGACAGGGACCTAAACTTCACTTTCTCTTTAAGAGAGGTGTTGGATATGAACCCTAGGGAACACAAACATAAAGGTTTCTTTTTAGCCTTTCTTGAAAAGGTGCATCTAATTGACTTGGAGCCGACAAAATTGTCCCCGACTTGGAGAAACTTTAGAACGAGGGATGATGTTGCTGCAAAGAGACTAGACAAATTCTTGGTTTCAGAGGCTTTCGTGGAAATGGGTTTTCATTTCAAGTCTAAGGTTGAGGATGGTGGTCTCTCATACCATTGTCCCATTTCTCTATAATGGAAATCTAGTTAAGATTCCCTCCCCGCCCCTTTAAAAGTAAGATAGGTGTAGTTGGAAGAGGAAGACTTTAAGATTTTGGTGTACTCCTCTTGGGTTAAACGCTCTCCCTCAAATCTGGAACTAATGATGCTTCAATTCAAGGAAATTTTTAAAATTGCCATCAAACAATGGCTTCCTATATGGAAAGCCTGGAGACAAATGGAAATTAAATATGTTGAGAACATGCTCTCAAGTCTTCTTCTTATTATTGATGAAGGCCCTATCAATCCATTTCAACTGGAGTAGCTTAAACATCTGGAAGATCTCGTAAAATCTTGGTTGAAAAAGGAGAAACATGAGTGGAGGCTCAAAAGCAGAGCCCTTTGTGTTGGGTATGTGTTATATTCTTTGCGTGTGTGTGTGTGTGTGGGTGCGTCAGATACGACGACTGCGTCTAACGATCCCTTCAGATGCGGTTTTTTGCTATTTTTAGCGGATTTTGCTATTTTTAGCTGATTTGTAAATTAATCCCGGATTAAGGGATTAGGGTTTTCGTATCTACGGAATACCTAAAAAACATTGTATATATTGTATGGCGAATGGTGAAATTGGAGATAATGAAAAAGAAAGGTTTTCCCGGTTGAGGGTTTCCGGTAAAGATCTTTGTGTATTCTGTGTATGAGCCATTGATTAATTTCTGTATTGCTTAAGAATAGAAATGCATTGCTTTACTTCGCAGGTTTAAAACTTACATGTGGTATCAGAGCACGTTTTTGGCTTCAGAGGGACGCCTTTGTTACTGAGGGTTTGGCTCGGTCGTGATAGATCAAGTTTATCTTGGGTCTGTGATAAACCTGGGTTCAATGGGAGCTTTTGCAGAGGAGATTTGAGTAAAGTAAAAGGAATGGCGAGCTCATCTA
>ML784100.1:1168846-1199144 GCA_009831015.1 Picea engelmannii | reverse complement strand
CCTGGATTGTTGACTATATAATCCCTTGGACCCTTGGATGCAAAGAAAACAACAAGTGGGAGAATGTTGGGTATGTGTTATATTCTTTGCATGTGTGTGTGTGTGGGTGCGTCAGATACGACGACTGCGTCTGACGATCCCTTCAGATGCGGTTTTTTGCTATTTTTAGCGGATTTTTCTATTTTTAGCTGATTTGTAAATTAATCCCGGATTAAGGGATTAGGGTTTTGGTATCTACGGAATACCTAAAAAACATTGTATATATTGTATGGGGAATGGTCAAATTGGAGATAATGAAAAAGAAAGGTTTTCCCGGTTGAGGGTTTCCGGTAAAGATCTCTGTGTATTCTGTGTATGAGCCATTGATTAATTTCTGTATTGCTTAAGAATAGAAATGCATTGCTTTACTTCGCAGGTTTAAAAATTACACTTTGGCTAAAAGAAGGGGACAACAACATGAAATTCATTCATCAATTCACCAACCATAGAAGAAGTATTAACACTATATGGGAAATCAAGGATGATGAAGGGAATATGGTTAACTCCTTCCAAGACAAGATGGAAGTTGGTGCAAGATTCTTCAAAAAACTTTTTAAAGCTCCTGCAGGTTGTCCTATTTAGAAAATCCTTGAAGTGGTAGCCAAATTCCCCTAAGCCTTCACGAAAGAAATGAACAATTCCTTGGAAGAAGAGGTGACAAAAGAGACACTTTGTGCGACCCTCTCTTCCAAGAAAAATGGAAAGAGCCTGTGACCGGATGGTTTCACTGTCGAATTCCACAAAGCTTTCTATGAATTTTTTAAAGAAGACTTGCTCATGTTAATAAGAGAATCTCAAATAATGGGCAAAATCCATGGGGCGTTAAACTCCAATTTTTTATGCCTCGTTCCCAAAAAACAAAATGTAGAAACATTCGATGACTTCAGACCTACATCCTACTGCAATGTGGCCTACAAGTTGATAACTAAGATTATTTCTAGGCGCTTAAGACCTTTGCTTAGTGAAATAATTGGCAAAGAGAAGTTTGGGTTCTTGCAGAATAGATAGATCCATGATGTTGTAACTATCGCCCAGGAAATCCTACACTCTGTCAAGAAAAAAAATCTGAAGGTTACAATTTTAAAACTAGACATGTCTAAATCTTATGATAGAGTGGATTAGACCTTCCTTTGGCTAGTCCTTCTTCAATCGAGAATGAATCTAAACATGGTTAACTGGATCACAGGATGCCTTCAAAGTGCCTCCTTTGTAGTTCTCATTAACAACTCCCCTTCTCATTTTTTAAGGCTCCAAGAAGTCTTCGCCAAGCATGTCCCCTCTCACCTTTTATGTTCCTAATAATTGTTGAGGCCCTAAGCAGAATGTTGAAGGAAGCCCAAGCCAATGGACTACTGAGAGGAGTTAACGTGTCTGAATAAGAGATGGTTTCACACCTGTTATTTGTTGACATTATCCTTTGCAGTGTTCATGGATCGTATGGTGACCTATCAACCCTTAAAAACATCCTCTTTTTGTATAGCAAGGCCACATGAATGATGGTAAACATGGCGAAATCCTGCATTATTAATAATAATTGGTCGAAGATGGAATCAAACTCCTTATCTAACCTTATCCTTGCTCAAAGATTGACATAATCAGAAGGGTTCAAATATCTCGGGTTTTTCCTAAAACTGGATTGTTATGGGAAATTTGATTGGGCCTGGTTAATCAAGAAAGTGGAATCAAAGATTTATATCTGGGTGAATATATTACTATCCAGAGGAGGCAAGCCAACCCTTCTTAAAGCAATACTGCAAAGTATTCCAGTCTACTAAACTCCATAGTTGCCATTCCCAAAGGAGTCTTAACAAAAATTCATAAACTGAGTTGCCAATATCTTTGGGCAGGCCATAATTTCCCTGGTGGCATTCATTTGTCTAAATGGTCTTCTATTGCGACCCACAAAGAATTTGGTGGATGGGGTCTGAAATAAATTCATACCTTTGCTCGAGCCCTTACTCGCAAGAACCTGTGGAGACTGACATAAAGAAATTCGTTATGGGTACAAGTCATGCAATCTAAATATTTTGCAAATTTAACCATTGCTTAATGGTTTCAAACGTCAGTAAAATCTGCGCAAGGATCCATAGTCTAGAAGGTCCTAGTTTTGGCCTCTCCAATGATGGGTAGGTGGACAACTTGGAGAATTGGAAACGATCGAAGTGTTTGTATCGGAGAATATCTTTGGCTCGGGGTAGGAAATAATTTTAAACTATTTGTTCCCCTTATTCAGAAACTCAAAGACCTAAATGTCTCAACTCTATATGACACATGCGTAGGGTTCCCTCAACCAAGAGGACATCTAAGATGGAAAATCTCTGCCTCTTTAGGGCTCCCATTGGAAATGATGGACGAATGGGAATCCTACATCAGTTTATTATGGGAGAATTACATTATTTTGGACGAAGAAACTTCAAAGTCCTTATGCTGGTTCAAAAATCCTAAAGATGGATCCTTTACAGTAAAGCTAGAATACAAAGCTTGGCTTGAAGATAACCACAATAGTCCAAAAAATGGTGGTGGAAACCCCCATGGAAACTCAAAACCCCAACCAGATGTAAAATTACCTTATGGCTCGCCTTGAATAACAAACTTCTCACTTGGGATAATGGCGTAAAAAGGGGATGTTGGTTTGAATCATTGTGCTTTGTGAAATTCAAATTCTGAATCTATTTCTCACATTTTTATTTCTTGTCCGTATACAGGTCAAGTTACGAAGATAATAAAGGAAAATCTTAATGCAAAAAGGGATTGGAACAATGACAATTTGGAGGAATGTTTCAAGACATGGATTCAGGACAGACCTGCTAAACTTTACGCATGCCTCCCTTTCTTAATGATTTCCAATATTTGGTGGGCCCGTAACAACGCCATTTTTAAAGATAAAGATGTTCCTCTAGAACTTACAACAACCCTCACTCTCAGTCAGGCTGTTGAGTTCCGTGAATACCCGAAAGGAAAACAACCGCACATTCATGTTCTTCCTTCTATTGACTTCAAAATCCCTTGGGGATACTTCGACGGGGATAATCAAGGACACCCACCAAAGTGTGGGGTTGGAGTGGTTTTATTCCTTAATAAAAACCATTACATACATATTCGATATGCACCAGGCCCATGAACCAACAATAGGGCCTAGTTCATTGCACTTTGGACTCTATTTGAGACAGCCAAAGAAAAGGATATTCAAAAGCTTCAGGTGACAGGTGACTCTAAACTTGTCATTGATTGAGCCAAAGGAAAAAAACAATGTTCAAAAATTCAGGTTAGCCTCGATAATGAGAGACATCAAACTAGCTTTTCAGTCTTTTAAGTGGCTTACCTTTCATCACATTCTTAGAGAGCTAAACACCAAAGCGGATGAGCTTTCAAAACAAGATTTGGAACTACAACCTGGATCCTTCGGTTTCTATGAGTACTTCGATGGAACGGAAACCAAAGCAATGGAATTTTACTTTTGATTTTGCTAACTTCATGTCAGGGCAAACAATGATTCAAAAATAGTTTATGTTTCACTTTTGGAAAGATACCAAACTTGTATATTTTTTTATAGAACAAGAAGCAATATGATCCGCTAATGAAAAGGCCAAAGACCTTACATTTTTTGAAGCGAGCCATCTAAAGGCTTTCTGTATGGAATGTAACATGTATATTCCTTTTTTTTTAAATGAATATACGAGACTTTTTCTACAGGAAAAAAATATTGCACCACAAATTTTAAAATATAAAAATTTATCAAGCTTCAAAATATTTAGCTAAGAAATCTATCAACTACATGGGTTGTAGCAATCATGGCAAGGCAAGGAGCGTATGCCCACAAAGGGTGGATATCCCTATGCATGTGCACATAAGAGAAGAAAATAACATTGTTTTTTCTACTATAGTCGTGAAATAATAGATACCATCTCAGGAAATAATAAATATAGAGGGTTGTGACAAACCCTCTCTCTACCATCTGGTGCTCAAGTCTATGCCACCGACACCACGAGCTCCACCAACATATATATGTATATGTATCTGTGTGTGTGTGTGTAGATTACATATACATATGCAACACACACACACACACACACACACACACACACACACACACACACACACACACACACATGCATATACACATACATATATCTACACAGTGTATGTGNAGGGGGGGGGGGTGCGTGTGCATGCGTGCACATGATTGTTCATTCAATTCAAAGTGTAATTGAGCTAACTTGTATTTTTTTTTAATGCAATGTTACGCTATGTTGAAATGTGACAACATATTCCCCATATTGGGTTGTAGAGCACCTCTTGGCGCAATTACTAAAGACTAACACCATTCTCTTCACTTGTTCAAAGATGGGACTTCGTTCCAAATTACCCACCTTAAATTTCCCATTCATCTAGTTAATATCCAATGAGGAATCTCCAATCACTTGAAGCTTTGACACATCTTTATTTCCTGCTAGTTCCAATAACAACTTCAAGGCCAAAATTCTAGCATGATTGTTTAAACCCCCATTCTAATCTTATTTGAACTTCATGGAATGAGCTTAATTAAGGAAGATTATACTTTGTGCCCGATGAATACGGTGGTGTTCCTTAAATGGCACCATCAAAGTACTCCCATGCCGTGAGTTATTAATAGGCTCATGCATCAACAGTCTCTGAATCTAAATCTTTGTAGTGGCCTTAAAACTTTTAAATATTGTTCTTATTTAGGATGTAGACTGTAAAGGAGGAATAAACACACCCTAAACAATGTCTACATTCCTAGTAAGCCAAATGCCCCAAGACACAACCAAAGAGAGTCCAAAGAGAGTGCTTTGTACTCTTTTAATTATTAGTTTTGTTACCAATTCTTGAAGCTTTATGCAACAATCTCTTCCTAATAGCTACCCCTAACTCCTATCATAGAATCCATCCCTACCTAGACCTTGCAAGTATATGTATAAGATATTAAAAGGTGATTTATAATTTCTATCTCCATTTTGCACAAGGTGCATCTACTACGACGTTCACAATTTATTTTCTGCAGGACTTCCCACATTAGAGCTTTATTCACAACGACCAACTACATAAACACCCTCATCTTTAAAAGGTTCCCTTATCTTCCATAAAGGTTTTCACAACCATGCATCTTCTCCTTGGTTTTCATTTTTAAACATTACTTTATACCTCAATTTGATAGTGAAAACCCCTAATGTTGTATTCATGGACCACACCACTTCATCATCTATGTCTCTTACTCCAACATGACTTACCCTTAACTTCCATACATACGCTTCCCACTACCCACCTTCCATTCCTTCTAGACCTAGAAGATCTGCACTTTTCCAACCTCATTGTCATATTTTTGTGAGTTTTAGATATGTCGATTGGGCTAAATTAAAAATTCCCATCCAGGCCTTGAGAGAGACAATTAAGTTTTCGAGTAATTTATGTGTTTCTCCACACCCCACCCACATGTTGGCCCCTATTATGACCTTTTATCCATTGCATGCCTTCTAAACCAACCAATTTCCCACCATAGGAAATGTTAACATAATAGCTTTATGGACTATAGATACATTACAGATGGGCTTGATTGGACCTTTGATCCCTTCTTCAACAATGCAAGGTTCATTGTATTTATGAATGATGACCTAATTCCATGGACCCTCCTTTGAGACAAGTCTCTAAAAACTCTTGGTAGCTAGCACCTTACCAAAATGGTGTATGCTTTTTAATCCTCATCTCCCTACATTGTTTGTTTTGGCTATAGCTTGCCACTTGACTAATGGTATGCCATCTTTTTCCCTTTTACTAGTCATAAAAATTTGAAATTTTTATTCCTTATCTCGTCCATAACTCCTCTAAGGGTATAGGCCATGAGTGCCAATGAAATGGAATAGCTTCTAGAACAAAATTCATTACAATTAACCTTCCTCCCAAAGAAAGCCATCTATTGCATTGTAAATTAATTATCTTTTCAACCTTTTTAATTAGTCATTTCCAGTAAGTTTTCACACAATCATTAGACTTTAAGAAGAACCCTAAATACCTGAAACTTACTTGAAGATCAACATGATAGAAAGGAAAGATCTAAATAAGAATCCTTACCTAGCCCTCTTCCACCACATTAAAAGAAACACATGACCTATGCATATTAATCTCCTTTAGTTTGTTTGCATATCTCCGAGGAACATCACAAAATAAGAGTACATCATCCACAAAAAACAAATGGGTTGAGTAAAGAGATATTCCTAACTTGATTCCTTTAAGAACATCAATCCCTTTTTTCGTCCAAAATTGCCCTGCCAAGGCCCCCATTTATAATAAAAATAGTCAGGGTGCCAATGGACAACCTTATCTCGGTCCTTTAGAAACTGGATGTTGAACCATTTATTAATACTACAAAATATATTGAAGTTGGGGATCCCATGATCCAATTCACCATATTAACATAACAAATGTGAATCAACATTAATCTCAAGTATAATCAATTTGCTTTGTTGTAGGCCTTGGATTGGTCCAACTTCAAAACCATTGCCAATCATTTATTGGTTTCAATTGAGTGTAATCCTTCTTTTGCCACCACAATGGAATCATGGATTTGTCTTCCATGAATAAATCCAAATGTTCATTGGAAATAGTATTAAAAAAGGAAAAAAAGAATAAAGAAAAAAAAAACTTCTTTACCTGCAACTCAATAAGTTTGGTAATTATCTTACAGATGCAGTTACACAAGGAGATGGCCTTGAATTCATCATATGAACCTAGATTGTCCTTCTTAGGTATTAGAGTGAGAAAGGTTGAGTTCAAAGATCCTAATACCTTCACTATGCATCTCGATTCCTCCTCCACCCTTAGATCATTTTCTTATATAAAGTCATACAAACCCAAGAAAAAATCCACTGTATAAATATCGGGCCATAGACTTTTTTCCCCTTGGAAGGTGCCTAGGACCATTTTTAATTCTTCCTTAAAAACTTCCTCAATCAATCTTCCATTTGCTTCCCTATCAACAAAACCTTGGAAATAAGTGGTCATTTTGACAATTTCAACTATATTGACTTTTTCACGTTCCTTTTAGAGCCTCTCAAAGTAAGATACCCCTAACACTAGAATATCATTCAAGGTTCTAACTTTGCTTCCATCCTCTCTCTACATTTCCCAAATAGTGTTAATGTTTTTCTATGATTGGCATTGTTGTGGAAATATTTAGTATTTTCTCTCACTTGGATAGCCACAAATCCGTACTCTTTAGCCTCCACAAGACCTCCTTTTTTGCTAGTAGTTTTATATTGTATTGTTCCAAAGCTTTTAACCTCGCTCTTGAAGGCTCATCTCTAACTCCCTCAAGAGCATGTGCATATATTTCTACAATTTGCTTCTTAATTGTGATTAAGCCTTCTTCATCATTCCAATGTTTGTTGAATGCCCATACTAATACTACACCCTTGACTTTTTAAAGGTTGGTAGCAAACTGAAGGCCATTTGACTCCCTTAAAGAATCATTGTAACTTTTCCATTCAATTTTGAATAGGTTTAGGAAATCCTTGTTTCCTAGCCCTGTGGAATTGAAATTAAATGGATTAGGGGGTTTACAATCCTCTTTTTCAATCTGGAGCAAAATTTGTTGGAGTTACTTCACACACACCTAGGATTTCTTTTTCCTAAGGTTTTTCCTTGTTTATTAGTCATAATTAGTCATTATCCAGTCTCCTATATTTTAGGGGAGAATATTCTCTTTCAATTGACACTTCAGTTTGACTAGTTGAGTTGAGTTTAGATGTTGCATTAGTTTTATCACCATGCCACATTGGGATGATCACCATGCTAATTCGACCTTGCCTTGGTATCATCACCAAACTGGCGCATTACCATTGATTCCCTGAGTTAACTCCTCACTACTCTTTGTTCAGTCAGTTAACTGAAGACTAGTTGACTAGTTAACTTCTAGGTGGCAGTTCACTCCCGTAACTGCCTGAGAGACTACACTAGGTGGCAGTTCACTCCCATAACTACTGGTGTGTGTCCAGATCACTCTAGACCACCACTATGGCTCATTGTTTCACCTCCAGTGTGAACTCATTGAGCTATACATAGTATATCATGTGTAAACTATTCATTATTCACATCGGTTAATGAGAATTCTTTCATTCTTTCTCTCCTTCTTCTTCTTTCTCCTTTTCTCTTTGCAAATGTGTGTATCATTGTTTAGCTAGATCTATTTTGTGCAGGTTCAACACATTTACATGGTATCAGATTCGACGGACTGCTAAGCAAAAGCTACACCAAAAATTTTTGCAGGTACAAAAGATTGAAGATAGCGGAAAGATGGATTCCCAAAAAAAATTCATTCTTAAACCTTACAACTATTTTGAATGGAAGGAGAAAACAACCACACATCTTTGAACTAGAGGATTGTACATGTTAACCTTGAATACATATACAAAAACGATATCAGCCATAGAAAAAATCCAAGTATTTAAATCGCATGGATCTGGCACTTGGAACAATTTGCAGTCTTATTTCTCCCAATCTCCTTTTTCACATATCTTCCTATAAGACTCCCAATGAAGCTTGGACCATCTTGGAAGGGATCTTTGGAAAACATGATGAGATGAGGGGACACATGTTGGAGGTGGAGTTGCTCACATTGGATCCAAAAATCTTCGACAATATCCAAGATTTCTTTACAAAATTCAAGGATTTATTGTCGCAACTCAAAGCTTGCGGGGTTGATAAATCGAAAGAGAAGAAACAAATGGTTCTCACCATTCTCTCCAAGCTTGGTCCTGAATTCTCTGTATTCGTATCCACATTCCATTATGTCAGATTCGCCTCTGGAGCCACCTGGAAGATGCCTTCTCTTGAGGACTTTATCAAATCCCTGACACAAGAGCAAACCAAGCTCATCAACATGCGCACAATCAAAGGCCCAAGGGCGCATGCACTCACTATGCATGATGGAAGCCATAAATATCAGAAATATAAAGATAAAGATAAACGGAAAGCTCATGCACATCTGAAGAAGGAAGGGTACACAAAACCTTTCATCGATGCCTCCGGATCCAAAGGAGAAAAGGGAAGAAAAGGGGAGAAATGCACGTACTGTCACAAAGGATTCCATTCAGAATCCGCATGCATGCAAAAACAAATAGATCTGATGTTTCAAATACTTCATCAAAACAACCTTGGAGATTGCATCCCCAAGGGTGCCAAGAAGAAGAAGTCAGAAGATATGAATTCCAAGAAAGGCAATTCTAGCCATGCCTTGATTGCCATCAACTCCTCTCTCGATGCTTGGATCGTAGATTCAGGAGCAGCACATCACATGGTTGTCTCAAAAGAAATATATTCTTCTTTGTATGCATGCAAAGGTCCTCCTATTATGATGGGGGACAACTCTTCTGTTGAAGTTACCGACAAAGGAAGGATTGAACTCACCAACAGAAGCTTCGAGAATGTGTTGCATGTTCCCAAACTTTTTGTCAACCTTCTCTCTGTGTATCAGATGACGAATTCCGGCATCGAAAAGAAAGTCATATTCACACCAAATTCTGTGGACATCTATGACATGCAAACCAACTCTAGGGTTGCTACCGGTGAGGTAAATCATCAGTCTAGATTGTATACATTTTCTGAATTCATTGAACCTGATTCTGCTTTACTGCTTACTCATGCTGATGAAAGTAGTAGGATATGGAATGGAAGGTTTGGACATTTGAATTTCATATACATGCAACAACTTAGCAAGCACAGATTAGTTGATGATCTACCAGACATCCATTTATCCAGGGGAGTATGTGAGGGATGTGTTCTCGGAAAACACCCTCAAGAGAAATTCGACAAAGGAAAGTCTAAGCAAACTTCTGCACCTTTAGATCTGATCCACAGTGACCTTATGGGTCCTTTTTTGCATCCATCTATCAACAAAGTGAGGTTTGTTCTCATTTTTGTTGATGATTTCTCATGTTTTACTTGGATCTACTTTCTCAGGCAAAAATCTGAGGTCTTTCAACACCTCAAAGATTTCAAAGCCTTGGTTGAGACATAGTCTGGAAAGAAGATCCAAGTCCTCTGAACTGATAACGAGGGAGTGTATGTAAATCATGAGATCCATAATCTTTTCCATGAGGCAAGGATCCAGTTGCAGCACACAGTTCCCTATACTCCCCAACAAAACGAAGTTGCTGAGCAAAAAAACAGATCTCTAAAGGAGATGGCATCTTGCATGCTGCATGCAAAGTCACTACCACAGAGACTATGGGCCGAAGCACTTAATTGTGCAATATACATCCAAAACATATCTCCTCATAGATCTGTCAAGGATAAGACCCCCTACGAGGCTTAGAGAGGCCTCAAACCGGAAGTGACCCACTTTCGCATTTTCGGTTCACGTGCATTGGGCCTGGATTCCCTCTGAAAAGAGGAATGCACTTGATCCACAGAGCAGTGAGTGCATTTTTGTTGGATACCCCGACGATGTGAAGGGATATTGGCTTATTGATCTTTCCTCGGATCAACTCATCATTAAGCGTAGTGTCCAATTCGAGGAAAGTGTCTCACGTGTACCTCAGTAGCCGCATGCAGACACCTTCACTCTTCCACCTGTCCGAGATGATAAGCATGCGCATGCTGACCCTTCTTCATACGAGAGTTTTGATTCAAAGGACTCAAATGATTCAAATTCAGAGTCAGTACAGTCAGATGCAGAGTCAGAGCATCCAGATGCAATTGCAGAGCCAGAAAAGAGGCCCAAGTGGGCACAAACTACTCTTTAGGATGCAGGGGATCTTGTTGGTGATCCAGCCGATACTAGGAGGAATCGATCTGATTTCGAGGAGCCTCCTATTGCACTCACTGCCACTGAACCATTGTCTTCCAGGCATCTTTTCTCGGTTTAGTCTTTAGATCCACAGTCTTATGGCGAGGCTGTTGGAAATCCCTTTTGGGAATCCACCATGCAAAAGGAGTACAACTCCCTCCTCGAGAACCAGACTTAGGATCTGGTTCCCCTTCCTTCTAGGAGGAAACTTGTCAGATGCAGATGGGTCTATAGGACCAAGAGCGCATCAAATGGACAGATCAACAAATACAAAGCCAGGCTTGTCGCCAAAGGCTTTCAATAGGTTCATGGTATTAACTATGATGAGACCTTCGCTCCAGTAGCGAAGATGGATTCCATACGATTGGCACTTGCCATTGTGACAACCAATGGATGGGAAGTACATTAGATGGACGTGAAGAATGCATTTCTTCACGGTGATCTCTCTGAGGAGATCTACATGGAGCAACCCCAGGGATTTATGCAGGACTCATCTTTGGTCTGTCGACTGAAGAAGTCTCTTTATGGCCTCAAGTAGGCTCCGAGGGCATGGTATACCAAGATGGACTCCTACATGTTGTCACAAAACTTTGTACGTTGTAAATCAAACCCGAATGTCTACATGCTCAAGACGACTGATTCACTTCTACTTTTAGTTCGGTACGTTGATGATTTGCTGATCACCGGGTGCTCGACTTCAGCGATTGCTACAGTCAAGAGGATTCTACATGACAGGTTTTTGATGACGGACATGGGTTCGCTACACTTCTTCCTTGGACTCGAGATCAGTCAGGATGCATTAGGCATCAAACTGTCTCAGGCCAAGTATGCACGAGATATCATTGAGAGATTTCACATGACAGATTGCAAGTCTGCTCCGACTCCTTTCCTATCAGGAGTCAAACTTGAGGATGGAGGGGAGACTCCACTGGTTGATAACACATTGTATAGACATCAACTAGGGAGCTTGTTGTATCTCACACACTCCAAACCAAACCTCTCATATGCAGTTGGCACAGTTTCCAGGTTCATGCAGGAGTCACATGAGCTACATTGGAAAGCTGCAAAGCGTATCCTTCGATACGTACATGGCACCATCACCTTTGGGATTCATTATGCAATAGACTCTACATTAGATCTCATCGGGTTTACTGATTCCAACTAGGCAGGCGATAACATTGATCGCAAGTCCACATTTGGTTACTCACTTAGTCTTGGTTCCGGGCCTATCTATTGGTCGAGCAAGAAGCAAGCTGCCATTTCTCTATCTTCAGCCGAGGCAGAGTACAGAGGGGTAGTTAACATAACCATTCAGGCTATGTGGCTACAACATTTTCTCACTAAGTTGGGCATTCAGTTTTATCGGTCGATCGTCATCTGGTGTGACAACTAGAGCACTCCAAAGTTCTGCAGAGATCCAGTTTAGAGGCAGCGGATGAAGCACATCGAGATCCACATGCACTACATCCGAGACTTAGTACACGAGGGGATCATCGACCTACAATTCTGTCCTTTAGCAAAACAAATGATAAACATCTTCACCAAGACCTTCACTGACTAGAAGTTCCATTCTCTACGAAGTCGTCTTGGAGTGAAGGACACAGTTGCCTAGCAATTGTAGTTCTTCTTTTTACATACATTGTACCTTGAGGGGGGGGGTTCCCATGAGGTTTTCCCTCTTTCCTCACTTTATTTTCAGTGTATCTTTTGTATTTGGGTACCTAACATGGCCTCGTTGCTGGGACCCATTCTTTNGTGTTGGAGTTACTTCACACACACCTAGGATTTCTTTTTCCTAAGGTTTTTCCTTGTTTATTAGTCATAACTAGTCATTATCTAGTCTCCTATATTTTTGGGGAGAATATTCCACCTGGAGAATATTCTCTTTCAGTGGACACTTCAGTTTGACTAGTTGAGTTGAGTTTAGATGTTGCATTGGTTTTATCACCATGCAACATTGGGACCATCACCATGCTAATTCGACCTTGCCTTGGTATCATCACCAAACTGACGCATTACCATTGATTCCCTAAGTTAACTCCTCATTACTCTATGTTCAGTTAGTTAACTGAAGACTAGTTGACTAGTTAACTCAACTAGGTGGCAATTCACTTCCATAACTGCCCGAGAGACTAGACTAGGTGGCAATTCACTCCCGTAACTGCTGGTGTGTGTCCAGATCACTCTAGACCACCACTACGACACATTGGTTCACCTCCAGTGCGAACTTATTGAGCTATACAGAGTATATAATGTGCAAACTATTCATTATTCACAATGGTTAATGAGAATTCCTTCATTCTTTCTCTCCTTCTTCTTCTTTCTCCTTTTCTCTCTGCAAATGTGTGTATCATTGTTTAGCTAGATCTATTTTGCGCAGTTTCAACACATTTACAAAATTAGAAGATGATCTGAATCCCCTCTTATCCCCATTTACGACCCGATCTTTATAGGATCATTCACAATTGCACCACAAACATGTCAAATATTTTTGCAACTATCACATCTTTTGTTCTCATGTTTCTCCATGAAAGGACAAATTTAATTGGTTCCAGATCCACCAAAATAGCCTTATAGGCTCCTAGCTCAGATAATTGATCATGGGCTATTTATTGTTGTAACAATTCATAATTTATAGAGCAAGCAAGGGGATTTATAGATTTACCTGGTGATTGAAGAGGTCGATTAATATATAGTGTCATCAACTTCATATTTTTTTTTCGTGCAAGCTTTCCCACATCCATCGCCTCCATGTGCTTGATATAAGAGATGTTTAACACTTCYAGTTCTCCTCCTATTAACATGTACTCCTTTGAGCCTGCTTCCTTGGGGTCTTTGACAACAATTTGAATCTCCTTTGATTGAGATCAACTTTCATGATTGAGATATTTGTGGTTCTATTATGAAGGTCATTTTTTTGTTTTCAGATTTCTGTGGCGAGTATTTTTGAAATTGTTTGTCGAATAATCCATAGTAGTTGTCATTGTCATCGACGTTTCGAATCTGAATCGAGATTCATCATCAAGACTAATCGTCAATTGACAGCTTGCTGATCTCGATCAATTAATAGTTAATATGCAGGATGTTTTTAAGAATTTAACCTAGGTCGGCTGTCTAGAAACCAAATCTACAGAGTTTTAAACAAAAATTAAAATTAAACTAAATAATAAGTAATAATATAAATTGTAAAATTATTAATAGTGTTTATTATTATATATTGTATAAATATAAGTTTTTGTATTTTTGTTAATTGAATTATATTTTTTAACAATTTTTTTTTAAACAATTCCTTTTTTAATCTTATAATTAATTGAATTATATTTGAAGTTAATGTAAGAAGGTTAAGAGTTTTAATAGTGTTTTGTATAATATAATTAATGTAGGAAGGGGCTTTAGTTAGGTTTGGTTTATGAGAGTTATAGTTTTTATATTATTACTTATTAGTACTTATTAATTTATGTTATGGAAAGGAAGTTTTCAATTAGGGTTTAGGTTTAGTTTTTAGTTGATTAGAATGAATTTAGGGTTTGTTTTATAGTATGATTAGGTCTAAGCATTGGAGGTTTTTTAATGTGTTTAGGAAAGTAGGTAGTTAATTTGTAAGTGATTAGGATGTAACAAAGTAGGAATATATGAGTATTAATATATAAAGTGTCATAAGATAAGGGTATATGTAACTTAATGATATATATAGTAGTAAGAGTTTATAAAAGTAGGTAATGCAGGTTTAGTTAAACTCCTAAGTCTAAGTATTGACACAAAGAAAAACCTAAATAAGCAAGGAAGGAAATGTTATAGGGTTAGAGTTAGATAGTTTTTTACTTAAAAGTACTTTTAATTTAGTTTATGTTTAATGTAAAAGTTTGGTGAACTAAATACTAGATTAAGGAAAGGAGACTTTTAGTTAAGGTTTAGGTTTTGGAATAAGGATGTAACATAGTAGGAATTTTAATATATATATATATTGTCATAAGATTAGGTTATATGTGATTTAATTATTGAAATATATAGTAGTAGGTGTCTATAATTATAATTCATAAAGTAGGTAATACAGGTTAGTTAGACCCCTAAGTCTATGCAATGACACAAAGGAAAACCTAAATAAGCAAGGAAAGAGGAAGGGAGGTTACATACTTGATTTTGATCTATGCGGGTCTCTTAAGTTGGTTGATTAATGGGTGCCAAAAGCTGCTCACCTCCAGGCCACCGCCTTTGTTCATATTGTTGGGGTGCTTGATTATTTCGAGGGCTTCTCTTAAGCGTCTCATGTAGTAATGATCCTCCTTTGCTAGTATCTTTGTATCCTCCAGGCAGACATGATGTTTGGTCTTAAGTGAGTATTCTGCTAAGGTCGAGGTGCGAATGCATTCATTTCTAATGTCTGCTCCATGTTCCTTAATCCTTACCTAAAATGATCGTCCGGTTTCCCCAATGTAACATTTCCTGCATGAACAAGAGACCTTGTAGATGCCTTTTCCTTGTTGCTGGTCTATAAGGTCTTTAACAGACTTCATTCTTTGTCTGATGGTAACTAGGGGTTTGAAGGAGGTTGTAATTTCTTTCTTTTTAAAAACTTTTGCAATCTTGTCTGTGACACCCCGAATGTAAGGAAGAAAGGCCTTTATGTTGGAGGTTTGATCATTTTGTATACATGTCCTATTATCCTTCCTATCCATTGCCTTTTTGATGTCTCTATCTCTATATCCAATGTTCTTAAATACCTTAGTTAAGTGGTCTACTTCTTCCTTAAGATGTTCTTTGTCGGAAATTCTTGTTGCCCTTATCACCATGGTATTGAGAACCCCCATCTTCTGAGAGGGATGGTGGTGGGAATCTGCATGAAGGTAGCTGTCTGTGTGAGTTTTCTTCCTGAAGACCTTGTGTCCTAATGTACCATTATGTTTTCTATTCATAAGAACGTCTAGGAAGGGTATGCTATTGTTTTCTTCTAGTTCCATGGTGAATTTTATGTTCTTTGAAATACCATTGAGGTGTTCAAAGAATTCGTCTAGTTCTTCTTTTCCATGAGGCCATATGACGTTGGTATCATCAACATACCTTTTCCATCTAGATGGTTTAAGGGGATATGTTTCAAGGGCATTTTTCTCGAACTTCTCCATGTAGAGGTTGGCTACGATTGGGGATAAAGGGGATCCCATGGCTACTCTGCTTGTTTGTTTGAAGAACTCTCCTTGGAAACTGAAGAAGGTTGATTTTAGACAAACTTCTACTAGTTTGGTTGTTTGAGGGTCTGCAACCTCATTTATAACTTGAATGGCCTTATTTAACGGGATCTTCGTAAAAAGTGAAACCACATCAAAGCTGATTAGGATATCCTTTGATTCAATTTTCTCCTCTTTTATGAGTTCCACAAAGTCTCTTGAATCTTTTATGTATGATTCTGTCTTGCCAACCAAAGGTCCTAGGATCCTTGCTACGTACCTGACTAGTGCATAGGTTGGGGAACCGATCGTGTTGAAAATTGGTCTTAGAGGAACTTCTTCCTTGTGGATTTTTGGGAGTCCATATATTCTAGGAGTGATTAGGCAACTTGGAGTTAGTCGTTTCTTCATTCTTTCATCTAGGTTAAAAGCTTTTATGGCTTTCTTGATTTCCTTGATAACCTTGGATATTGGGTTGTTGTTTAACTTTTTATAGCTGCCAGTCATGGTGAGATGCTCTGTCATCTTGGTGTTGTAATCTATTATGTTCATGACAACTATAGCTCCACCCTTATCAACTTTTAAAATCATAATGTTTTCGTTGTTTTTGAGGTTCTTGATGGCCTCATGCTCCAATTTGCTGATGTTACTTTTTGGTGGTTTGGCTTTCTTGAGGACCAGGGCGCAGTCTTGTCTGATAGCGTTCTTGTCTTCTTCACTGAGGTTTTTAATGCTTTCTTCTATGCTGCAAATTATGTTTTCTATGGGGATAGTTGTCGGAGCAATGGCAAAGCTCAATCCTTTTTTCAATATGTTTACTTCTTCGTTTTTAAGAACATGGTTGGATAGGTTAATTACTTTTTTGTTTGTTGTAGCGTATCTTTTGTTTGCTGTAGCATCTTTTCCGTCATGCCTCCCTCCGTTTGTTG
Organism: Picea engelmannii; assembly: GCA_009831015.1. Classification (NCBI taxonomy): domain Eukaryota; kingdom Viridiplantae; phylum Streptophyta; class Pinopsida; order Pinales; family Pinaceae; genus Picea; species Picea engelmannii. The sequence continues at coordinate 1,182,213 of ML784100.1, read as the reverse complement.
TAGCATCAACTCCGTATGCTGTAGTATTCCCTCCATCTGTTGTAGCATCAACATTAAGTCCGTACGCTGTAGTATCCCCTCTATTTGTTGTAGCATCAATTCCAATGTCATTTGCTGACATTAGGACCCTATGTCACCAAATGGTGAAAAGATCTCAATCAAGGAAAATAGATATACCTTCATGAGGGTCTTTAGTATACTTTACCAGTTCCTCTTCCACCTTCAAAATTTGCATAACCCCAAGTCAATGTTTTTTGTCTCCTCTGTCCTCTATCAACACTCTTCCCCAACATTTGTTTCATGTATTAAGTAACATTTACCCACATTTCATTTCCACGAGCAAATTTAATGACCTCCAAATACTAGGCAAAGGTACCCTACTTCAACGGGGATTACACGAGGTTGGAAATGATAGATCCCAACTTGAATTATGATCTTAGATGGCTTATCCTACAACTTCTTTTCTAGTGCATCAATGGATGCAAAGATCTATGGTATATAAAAGCTTCGAGATAGTTACAATGGCAGTTAATTTGCACAGGAAAATGACAACATATCTCAAAGCTCATAAAACTACAATAACCTTGTGTATAATCAACAACAAAGAGATTATCAAGAATTTCTAATGTATTAAATACAAGTTGACACAATTAAGAAAGGTTGCCTTTTGTTTAAGTATCTTCTTTCTTCATTGGACAATGCTAGATCAACAATAAGACACAGAGTTGTTTCAACAATTTTACTCATAATGAGCTCAACATGTCATTAATAAAAATAAATCATGAGTGGAAAGATAACACCCCATCCCACAACCACATAAACTAAACCAATTTGATTGTTTAAGTATCTTACATAGCATGCCTTTCCATTAACATTCCTATTATTAATAATGATGGCATCATACCCGGTAAAAGAAAATTCCTTTGAATAATCCACAATTGAATGAAAAACTCACGTGTGAAAAAAAGTTACAAGCCTTCCTTTCGTAATACACAACACAATTTATACATTTCACAAGACCTTCTATATACATTAATCTTTAAATAGAGAACCTAGAGAACCCCTTGATGGAAGGTGTTAAACCCTTAAAATTTGTAATTTGCTATCAAAAGCAAAATCTCCACTTTCCATAGACTTTAGTTGACCTCGAACACTTAAGAAATAGAAATTTCCTCATTTGGCGGATTCCAATCAAAGATAAATTCCACTGCATAACGCGAAAGCTTCTCAGGATTGAAGCCAAGTCGTCTATGGCTCATTGATCACCCTTTTTTTCATTTTCGCTCTCGCCATGGCATCGTCAGGTATGAAAAATTTCTACTATTTCGATGTAGCTGAAACAAAACGTTTCCGAACGTTCAGCTTTATTGTAGGGTTTAAGCTTATGAGGTTCTGTGTGAGGTCAGTAATATAATGTTGCAAGAGTATCGAAGGTTTAGGGTTTGGCTATGATTTTTTTGCAGAAATGGCTGTGAAGGCTATCGTTTTTGCGATTATGATATGCGGGGCAGTTGCTCTATTCGAACCTGTGTCAGAAACCCACAGATCTGCAGCTGTCGAGTTATTTGTACCCAAAGAGGACGGATCTTATGGAAGGTTGGTACCGTCTTTCCAATTAATTTAAGTGTTTTATATTGTTGGTTGAAGGATCGGATTATATATGCAAAATTGATCGTAAAATGGGCCAAATTTGTTCCCCCTTAAGATTCGAACCTCTGGCAATCTGATCAGATTGATGTTTCTTTGCTATTATTTTTTTTAGATATTGACAAGTAGGTATGGACGCGGATTGTGACTAGTTGGGAATTTGTGCCAATGACCGGTCACAGATTCAATTCTCATGGAGTCATACCACTTAAACAGCTGTTTTTTTCTCTTTTGATTTTGAGCTGGCAAAGGTCAGGGCTCAAAGTAACTTCGTGCTTATTAGACTTTTTAGGTGCCCATGCTCTCACAGTGGCTTACGAGTTTTCCACCATCGCAGTTCATCTGATTACAATTTCGTTCACATTGTTCCAAAACCCAGCGGTGAACCGGAAAATCCATTGGTTCTCCCATTAGAATTCATATAAATTTTAGTGTCAGGGTGATGTGCTGATAAAGTTTGCTCCATTGCAACTTCTTCGAGGAAGACAAACCAAATCATATTGTGAGATCAACATACACCTTGCCAGCTATCCCAAAAGTAGCATGAATGGATTCAAGTGGTAGCCTAATATATGGTCTGTCTTATGCGAAATTGCCTCCTGTGTGGGGCAGGAGGATTGAAGATTGCAATGGGCATTCAAATCAGCACAACCAACATATTTTTGTACATTATAGTGGGCTCCTCAGGCAGGATAAGACTGGCGGTGGAGGATGGTTTTTTGGATTCATGTTTTATCTACAGATGGCACAAATACTTAAGTAGAGGCACGTGCGAAAGGATTAGCTGTAGTTGTTTATGAACTGAAGGCTTCTATTATCTTGAGAACTCAGCCTAACTTACACTTGCTCTTTTTATTGGAAGCCTTGTTCACTTTGGAAACTTGGATCACCGTAGATTCTTCCTTTTGAAAGCAAAAAGAATCATGTTTGTTGAACTATCTTTCAAAATGGCATTCAATCCATGTAGTACTCTTTGTAGAATTGAGGTGATTCGACTAGAATCAACATAGTTACTACAGCTTGAGGATATATATGGCCTGAATTTTGAAACGACAGAGCTTTTATGCTACTTTACTTTTATCATTTCTCAATTTGGTCTGTCATATATTATTATAATTATTACATTATCTGGTTACAATATTACACTTAACTAACTTTATGAGTTGCCAATTTCAGCCTGGAGGAAACCTATCAGGCGTTGAGGTCTTTTCAGGTTCTTGGCATTGAAGCAAAGGATTCTGACCAGCCATGCCAACTGGCATTTGAAGCACTGAAATCTTCTTCTGCACAAATCAAAGACATTTTTTATGCACTCAAAATCACTGAGATATTGAAGTGTCCATTCAGTGATGCCGATGTAGTCAAGGTCAGCTTGCTTTTTCCTCTATAGTGCTAAATACTTATGTTATTTACAGTCTGAAAATTTTCAAGACTCTACTGTCTTATTGTGCTAATGTTGAGGTGGTCTGTTGTTTGAAGGGCATTGCATCAAAGCTGTTATCACACATAAAGGGGGCTAACTCTTTGCTTGATTACTATTACCCTCTCAGTTGTCTGGTCTCTATCAAGGTACTAGTTTCAGGCATTGCTTGTTATTGTGGATTAGTCCTGAGTATGCTCGTGTATGCAGAAATTGCATCTATAAACTGCGAGTAGAGCATTTTTGACTGATTGATCATGTCTGCAATAAGTTTTGACTTTTAGAAACAGTTAAATTAGGATCAACATGGGTAATTCTTTTGGAATTTAATATTTATGCGTCTTACTGGTGGATCATCTCATTTAATCTATACAGAAATATAATGGAAAGTTATAACTTCTGGTATTATAGAAAGGATGTTGAAAAAATATTAGCTTGAATGTAAATAATGATTTGGAAAGATGGTGGGGAGTACTTACTTAGGTCACAGGTAGCTTAATTAATGCCTTTTTTTCTGGAAATATACGCACTGAGGTCCCAGGTAGCCTAATTAATGCCTTTATCTAGAAATAAGACTAGAATAAGTTCTCTGTAGTGTGTGCTTCCTTAAAAGATCTTATAATATAGCAATATAAAATCTGCAAAATAAGGTCCTCACTTTGGTTATTTCATTTGTGTCAGAATCAGGATTCGGCATCTGAAAGTGGCATTATTCTGGAGGATGCCAGCAATATTTTTCACTCAATCAAGGTTTTAAGCTTTCTTTACTCTTTGCTGAGTTATTTGGTTTCACTGACTTTTAAAATAAACATGCAAATATGAATCTTTATTTTTCTTAGCTTGCCTTATTTAGAATAAATAAAGTTCAAATCTTGACTTTAGATTCATTTGTAGACTTTAAGTCAAAATGATGGAACGTGGCGATATACATCTAGTGAGGGTGAATCTAGTCCCCATGCTGCTGGTATGTTCAAACTTCATATTCCTTCATATTTTTGCTACACCGTTGGCCACTTGAATTGTGCTGCATTTTTATTTGCAGGATGCTTTTTTTATTCTACTTTCGTTATTTCCCAGCAGCAAGGCACATGTTTCTCTTCTTAACAAGGCATTGGGTTTTACAGTATTTTGATTATAATTATTGTAATCTGTTGGATTGTTGTTTATGTAGCTGTTGGACCCATTGCCTATAGTCAATCTGTTTCTGATTTAATGTTGTACACAGTGTGAAACGAAATATTTCTGCTTGTTTGGGTTGTGCTTCCTGTAGGATGCAATCCTGCCTGAATTCCCAGGAAGTGTAACGTGTTTTCATCTGTGATGGTCTAGGGAAGCAGTCAGTGTGGGTTGCAACCTATCAAACGTTGGTTGGTTACATCAGTCTGGTTACAATAGTTGCATGCAAACATATTCCCAAGATTTGGGCTCTATTTTCCCATTAGAAACTGAATTTTGATATTTTATTTATGTCCTCAATTGACCAGAAAATATTCAATGGGATTGGATGGCAAATTGGCATTTAAGGTACACCCAACGAGGGATTGCTTCACGCGTCTCCCGAGAAATATATATAAAGTCCCAGCTTAATCCTATCCTAAAACAATGTGTGTGTGAGAGAGAGAGAGAGAGAGAGAGAGAGAGAGAGAGAGAGAGAATTTTATTAATGTCCAATGAATGACCACAAAAGTAGGTCAATGGGACTAAAAGAGTACAACCATTGTAATACAAAGTGAGAGTGCAAAAGAATCTCCTAAAGCTATACCAGTAGAAAATAGGAAAAGATCTAAGATCGATGCTAACATATTAACCCAAAGAAAGGATTTTATTAAATGTTAGTGAAACCAAACAATCAATGGGACGAAGATTACATCATCATACTGCTGAGATTTTGAAAGAAAATGTCTAGCTACAAATGAGGGAAGTACATCTAAGTAAGACAGCCTGAACTGTATACGTACCTCTTGGGTGTTGGTTGATCTCAGGAGCTTGCTCTTCTGGTTCGTCATCTTGGTGGCCCTCCGCTTAATGTCCTGCTGCTTGCCCTCAAATAGTTATATCCATCTGACATCCTCTAAAGGTGACCCTCTTTTGATGTGGTTGTAACCTCTAATCTGATGAAGAAATGCTGCTCTGTCTCGACCTTGTCTGATCCGTATACCTGACATGTCCTCTATTCCTAATTTTTCTTAGTTCCTGCCACCTCCCTGTTTTACATTTTAATTTATGCAAATTTGTTCTTATAGAAGCCGATGTCTCCTTATCTTTCCATGGCATGTCGACTGTTAGGTATTCATGTATTTATTTAATATCTGGGATTGAATGCTCTATATAATACTGTTGTTCCTGTAACTGTTTTGTTGGTGTCTTCTTAGCTCTTTTTCGTCTCTAGTGTGTTTCTCTTTTATAACGTTCCAGTCACGTAGCCATTTTTTCACTGCATGTTCCATGTTCCTTCTTGTTAATATATCCTTGATTACCTGAGTGGGCAGTGTTCCCTCTTTCTGCTATTCTCTGCCGGTATAGATGAGCTTTATTTATACTTCCATTTCTAGCAGGCAGAGTCATGTTTCTACTAGAACAATCTCAGACGGGGTAGAGGTCTTTATTCTTAGGAGCAAGACTGCTATATGCTTCTGTACTCTTTATAGTTGTGCTGTGCTCCCCCAGCCTTGGAGATACTAGGTCCCCATATCTTACATCCATAGAGAAGTATTGGTGTGACTAGCAATTGGAAAAGAGCTGATAATCTTCCAATCCCATACTTCTGCTGATCTGTATTTGTTTTGTAGGTTGAAAGTTGCGTTCCATCCTTCCTAAATTCTTTTTCATGTGCATTGCTCCCATCTCAACTTCTCATTGTACTCTCGACCTAAGTACTTGTAGCTTTGAACCATTTCTAATGCCTTCCCCCTGAATGTGATTTGTCACTGGTTCACTTTCCTTTGTAATAGAATATGATCACTCCTGTCTTGCTTCCATCCCTACTTCCTTACAAAAGGTGTCCAGCACTGTCAAGTGATCTTGTAAGCTGCTAAGGGTCCTTGCTTCCAGGATGACATCATCTGTGAAGGGTCCTCACTTAAGAAGGATCTTGATTATTAGACCTGCTATTTTTACCCCACCTCCCCCCTTTTCATCTATCCATTTCTCTAGTTGGTCTTATGCATAGCCAAAGAGTGTGGGTAAGAGTGGGCACCCTTGTCTCACTCCCATGTCACTGCATAGGATGTCCAACAGACCTCTGTTTGTTCTTATCAGTGTTACCAGAACTGGACTGGAACCGGTAAAACCGGCCGGTCTGACTGGTTCAGAGGGCTTATCGGTTCAAACCAGACATTCAAACCGCTTTTGACTGGTTCCGTATGGAACCGGTTTTTTCCGTTTTATTTATTTATTTTCTTGTTCGTTCCGCACAGCCGCCGTACGACCGGAAAAGTAAGGGGATTTGCAATTTTTTTTAAAAAAAGAAAAAAAGAAAGAGACTCAGCCAACAACTGTTGACAATGAAGACCTTTCCTGGATGGATTTGGATCCACAGACACATCAAGAGAATGTGTGCACTGATGTTGCAACTGTATCTTTGCCTTCTGGACCAAGGGAATCAAGCCAGGCTCGGAATCCCCCTGTTGAGTCTACTCATATTGAGGATGTAGATGATGACTCTGAGTCTGAGTCTTAGTCCGAGTCTTAGTCCTACGAGTCTGAGTTTCAGTATGCAGATTCAAACTATTAGATTGTGTAGTCTCTACTCTCTAGCCTCTAGCCTAGACTCTAGAGTTATTTTTGGACTTTATAGGCCATTTAGAGCCTTTTTGATGATGTATTTGATTCAGAATCCAGATATTCATATGACTATGGAGTGCACTTGCCACTTACTGTTGGTGCTATTTTGGTTTTATACAATGTTACTTGTTATATATATATGAGAAACTTTACAAATTTTTGTATACTGGTTTCGATTCACATGGATGCACATGAATATGTAATTTTTTTTCAAAATTTGAATATTTTATGTATTTTTGGTGACTGGTTTTTTGATCCGTTTTTTTCCGCTTACGGTTCGGTTCCGGTTTTTTGGGTCGACCGGTTCAACAACAGGTCCAGTTCTGGTAACTTGGTTCTTATTATATCTTTGACCTGTTCATATAACTTTGCACAGTCTCTCTCTATTCCATCTGTACGGCCACTCTACGATTCTTTTCCAAAGTTTGTGTCATGGGACTGTGCCAAATGCCTTATTAAAATTGACAAAGCAGCACCAAGCTTTTTCCACCATGTGTCTCAATGCTAGGCAGTGGTCTATGGTTGAGTGCTTTGGCCTGAAGTGTGCTTACCATATCATTGCACCCTTTACTTTCTTTTCCATGATTCCTCCTATCAGTTTAGCAAAGATTGGGTTAATCATTATCTTTCTATAGTTACCGGGGTTGTCTTTCTTTCCTTGCTTGAAAATTGGGATGATAAGGTTGGTGGCCCACCTCGGGAAATTCTTCTCTGACCATTTGGTTCAATGTCTCCACAATATGTTTGCTTATATAATTGTCGCCCCCTTTTAGGTGTTCTGTTTGTAGCCTTTCTATGTCCTTTGCTTTTCCTTGAGCTAGCCATTTGATTCCCTCGGGAGCATCCTCTTCTGGAAAAGCATCCCTTTTTGTTCCAGTTTTTGGGGGTTCTTCCTCGCTGTTATGTTTTCATACGACTTCCTTGTGTGTTGCATCCACTGTTCTTTCAAAATATCATTTTCTTGTAGAAATTTCACCTAAAACTAGGGAAACACTAGCCAAACACTGATTTCAACCTCCAATAAAACTTCAACAGTAATGCATGTCAATACAAAACATTCAATTATGTTTTATGAGCAGAAATACAAATGACTAAGATCTGAAACTCAGCAGCGGAAATAAATGAACAGTAGACAAGCATGCATACACATTTGACAGAAGAAATTTCTGGGCAATGCCCCTGGAAAAACCCCGAAAGGAAAACCAGCCAAGGAGAGATTCTTCTTATTGAGCTTGCAGGAAACATCTGAGTGTACAACAGCAATATATTTCAGCATTAATTACAGCAGTACTTATCTTGTAAATTGTGCCAACAGACCACCTCAAAAACTGTGTCAAAGACCACAAAGAAATCAGACCTTGAAATCTGTGCCCAGATTTCTGCCGTACAGCCTGAACTGTATGGCCTCTCTGTCAACAAACCACTTCTCGAAATCTGTGCACAGCACTGTACTTTTCCTGTACAGACTACCGATTTTCTCTCAGCAAAATGCCTTGGAAATCGTGCTGAATTTCAGCTGAATGGATGCCTCGATTTCTGTGCATAAATTAGCTGTACGGCCAGCAACAAATGCAGTACGACCTTCCTGTAGCAGCTGTACGGACTGTCAAAAATAATGCTGAACTTTCCTTGGGATGCATGCCCTCTCTTTCCCTTGAGATATGTGCCCCACTCTTGCTGTCATTCTTTTCTCTCAGCTCAATCTTCTTTGGAAAATGTGCCCCTTCACTTTCCCTCCTTGAAAAGTGTGCCCCCCTTCTCCTCTAGTGCTGCATTTATGCATTCTTTAATGTGTAACCGCCCAAACCCTAGATGTCAAGGGCTGAGATTTGATCTTGCTCCACAAGATCAACGGATGTGACTTAATCTTCCGTTGAGGTCACTTAAATCACTTAAGTGACCCAAACATTATAAAGTCACTTTTACCCATTAAATAAAAGACCCCACTTAACTTTATAAAATCACTTTATAAAGTCAAGTCAGTAAAGAGAGAAATATGCTTGGTCACTTCCGCATGCTGGGCACCGCTAATGCACAAGTACCTCCGAGCTACAAAAACTACCATTTCTTGACTTGGCTTCCTCACTTGAAGTTCCCTCCAAAAAGCCATTGGGTTCTTTTTGGCCATTGTCAACATTTTGTCCTGCTGTTCTTCTACATATCTGTTCTTTTGTGTTTTGACTACACTCTTGTAGGCCTTGAGGTTTTCCCTTGATGGTGCATGTAATTTTTTCTTATCTCTTTACATCTTTCACTATACCATGGATTTATTGGAAGTCTGCTTGCCTACTGCATGCTTTCTTCCCTTGTTCTTGCACTTCTAAGCTGTCTCAATTGCCTGCATTATCCTTTTGCATTTCTCCTCTGATCTTCTCCAGACTGCTTGGTGTACAAAGGACATAGTCCACTACACTTTGACTGTTGTGTGTGAAGCACCTTGACCTTCGTGTTCTTCAACCTATTCATCTCATTGCAAACAACAAGTTGTGTGCATTACACGTGTTAATTAATTCTTCCCGAAAGTGAGTAACTTATTTATCCTTATTCACCGATCTTTTCCATATTTTTCTTCATCTTCTTTTAGCCATAAGGGGTGATCGTTTTCTGTATAACAACTTAAAACTATCTGTAGGCTCCCTGTTTTGCAAGTCTCCTGTCACTAAAATGTCCATGTTCCCCTTGAATTCAGCAATGTTTTCTATGATCTGCTGGAATAGTTCTTCATAGTTTATCACATGCTTTTTGTAAAAGTCTGTTTTTGTGGAGTAAAATAGCAAATTGCCATGAATGTGCTGGTGCTATTGCTTCTGATTTCAAGCCAGATATATTAGTTATATTTATCTATTATTTTTAATGTGATGTCCTTCTGCCAAGATTCTTTTACCAGGCATGTGATGCCATTATGACCTTTGTGATTTATTGACAGCGGATTCCAAACTGACCATTTCTTGAGATGTGGTACTTCCTCTATCCTACAGCCATCATGTTCACGTGTTTCTACTGGGACAATTATGTCCTGGCCCTCTGCTATTGGCTCCCATCTGTGATCCCTTCTCCTAGGGTATCCTTGAGGCTGTTTTGGGTCATCGGGGCCACCTTTTCCTATTTCCTCGTAGTGCCCTTCAATTCATCTATTTTAGCCCTTCTGTTCCATAGAATTGTCCAGTTCCCACTCTGTCTTGCTTCTTTGATCTTTTCCCATTCCTTTCGCCTTTCTTCCTGCTGTAGAGGTGTGTGATCCCTGCCTATAGATCTCTTCATTCCCTTTAGTTTCCCCTTGCTCCTTAGAATACTGTTTCTGTCTTGTACATTCGAGAATTGATCTTCAAAGTGCATGCTCAACTTTTCTGCCCTGACTTGTTCCTGACTTTCAGCTGAGTGGAAGGTCCCCTTGACCATTTCAATTTGTCTCTTAATAATATCTTTGCCACTGCTGCTTGGTCCTAAAGATTTCCTCCATATTCTTTTCTTGTTACTATAATGTTTGCAATCCTGCTTTGCCTTTCATGCTCCTCCAGGACAATGCTCTTCACCTCTTGTTGCATGTTTGCTTTAGTTTCGGCCCCTGACCCTTGTTGCCTTCCGATCATATCTGCCCAGGATTTGCTTGTCACAATCCATTCCTTGATTTCCATTTTTGCTTCTTGACTTTGACCAATACTGACCACATTTCCTCTAGGGTTCCATTCTCATTACTGATTTCTCCTTCCACCTGTTCAATATCTTTTATCTACTTGGTGATGTTCTCATTTAACTTATTTAATTCTTTTTGTAGCTGCCGGCTTTTGTTTTTGCTCGACCCAAATGTGCTTCCAGGGCTTGAACTTCTTCCCGTAGCCCGACTTCATGGATTATGAGTTGCTGATTGCCTAGTTTTGCTTTTTTCCATCTTGAATTCTGTATTCTTGATTATGTCTGTTTTGTCTTGGTTTCCCTGCTGTAGTTCTTCTACTGCCTCTCATAGTATTTTAATTTTCCCTGCCCGTAAGTTCCAAGATGCTACCTCCATTGCAGGATTCTGCTTTGCTTGTGTATGAAATGGACTGTATATAGTTCCCGTTTCTGGCTGTTGTGCCTCAAACTCCCATCCTGAGTTTTCACTTTCTGTTTCTGGTTCTGTCCCTTCTGGGTTGTTCTGTTATGCCTGATATTTCAACGTCTTATACATCCTTTGTGTCCCTGTTTTTGGTCATTTCTTGTTTGGGTTGTTTTGCAGGTTTATTAGTTTGTTTTTCTTTTGGTCTGCTGGTATAGACTACAAAATTGGACAGAATTTGGCTTTGGTGACATTTTTTGTTGTTATTGCCTGTTCGATTTGTTCTTCCTGTCGTCCTAGACTCCTAGTCAAGGCTCTGCCATGGACTTTCTTGATCTCTCTGCATTTTTACAAGTAAAGCTTGAGAGGCTCAATGTAGGCCACAATCCCTAGTGTGCCCATGGGCCATAACAGGTCGTCTTGGTTGATCATCTTCATTTTTTCTCATTGGCACTTATCCCTTGCCTTGCTGGTAATGGGACCGATGAACTTGGAGATGCATTCTTGGATGGTATCCTTGGCATCATTTGTTTGTTGGAGTTGGCATGAACCACCTGCTCCAAAATTCTGCTTATATTTACATTGGGGAGAAATTGATCATCTTCCTGGGCATTGGAAACATGGTTGTTGCTGTTATTGTGGTGTCTTCTAAGGGAGGGCTTTAGGCTGGTGGCGGAGCTCTCCAAGTCTTTTATTGCTGTTGCTGCTCTCTCATTAGAATACCGCAAAACCTTGCCTTTCCATTGATTTCCACTGAAGTTTGGCCCTTTTTCCATAACAATTCTTAGTGAGTGAGGGTGGGGGTTCTCCTCCTACCACTGTCGCTTCAAAACCTAGTGGCTGTTAAAATGTTCAAGCTTGGTACTTTCTTTTGTGACATTGGCAAAATATTGTGAACGCTTAAACCTCGCTTGAAGTCTCTACAGAGTCTGTGATTCCCCCTTCTTTGATGTCTTCCATTGGTGTTTATCCAAGGAATGCACAGATGCAGTTGGGGATCCCACAGATTTCTAGGATCTTGTAAAGATCTTCTAAAGGGCTCACAGACAAAATTACTTGAACCCCAAACACCAGAGATAATGGGAATGGTAATGGGCAGAGATATACAGATACAGATATGTATGTAAATTCATTCATTCATTCTGCTTGCCCAAGAAGAAGGAGAAGGCAATGGAAACAAGCAAGCAGATGATACTCATGAGATCCTGCCTGCTTGCCTGCCTTTCTTGTTTGCCTTCCTTTTGTTTCTTTTCTGTTGAGTTGCAGGGAGGAAATAATATATTAAGCCTCCAATTACTCAATTGAAGACTTTTGGCATGGCTAAGAATTCAAGAGAGAGCATTGAAGTGCCTCTTTATTTCTGTACAAAGCCTTTACCAAAATGGTTTTGGGAAATCTTGGTACGCTGCATTATTGCAATACAAAGCTTTTACCAATATACGAGATGAAAAATATTGTCCATCTTATCTGGAAATATATATGATATATCTAATTCAAGTTTAATTCTAAAACAGAGAGAGAGAGAGAGAGAGAGAGAGCTTCTATTAAACTGCCCACGAGACTGAATGGTCTTACCTGGATACTAAGTCACCTGGTTAGGGTTCGTGTTCAAATTAGAGGACATTGGAATTTGAAAAATATTAATGCAAAAATATATGATAAAATTCACCATTAAGTTTGATAAAACAAAAAGTTAATTTCATTATAACTTCATTTTATTTTCCAAAAAAAAAAAAGTATTTTTATTTGAGATAAATAAAAATACAATACTCAGGTGCTCTAGGCACAATCCAAAAAAGATCATCAAAAGATAGATTTCTGTAGAATCTTTCCCGAAAAATCTGTAAAAATCCATAACTTTCATCATATCACATATACAATCTATCAGGTAAAAACAGTATACCTTAACAGACCCATGTATTGTCTAAATACAAGTTCAAAAGGAGTTCAGAAATCATTAAATGAAAACTGTTGTAAAACCATTGTTTGGCCATCTTGTACTTCTTCCAAGGAACCATAAAGCTAAGGTAGATGAAGTCCTTCCTTTGAGAGCTGATCCACAATCTTGTTGTTCTCTCTCTATATAATAATAATAATAATCTATTTTTAAGGTCATGGCCAAGCCACACCAAATTGGTGTATGAGACCCCCTTGTTTGTGGGACAAGGGACCCTGTTGATTTTTCTTAGTGTTTTCTCACCCTGCAATTTATCTCAATCCCGGTTTCAATCACTCCTTATCACTCCAAATGTTTAATGTCCTTTCCCAATATTAATGAAATTTGCAAACATTAATATGCATTAAATTTCGAAATGAAATTTTGACTGAAACACATGAAATAAATAATCTTTTCAATGGCTGTCTTAAAACTCAGAAAATATATCAGCAAGCACACTTTTAATGACACAATAAATTTTTGGTCAAATCGACCCTGGAAAAACCCCAGTGTGGGGAAAACCAGTGAGAGAGAGGGAGTTCTTC
>ML784100.1:1090619-1130623 GCA_009831015.1 Picea engelmannii | reverse complement strand
TTTTTGCTGGGTTTTCTCCCCCATGAGGGTTTCCCAGGATAAATGTTGTGTATCTTGTGATTGTGTTTCTCTCAGTGATCCTATCTATGCTATGGTTATCTAGTAAATTGAAAATAAACCTAATAATAGCTTAAACCTTAACATGGTTTCAGAGCTAAGCTGAAGAGAGCATCTTTCACTGGATAAAGAAAAACGTCACTGTTGTCGTACGAGAAAATTAGGGCTTTTTATTGAAGAGGAATTTCAGCCTAAAAATCATCTAGTAAAGTGTGCCCTAGCCTCATGAACTCTTTGTCACCTTCAACGCACTTTTTCAGTGGATAGATCTCCTGGAAAGTGAAACCCTAGTTTTCATTGGTACCAGAAAACCAGAAGTACCAGAAAACCAGGAAACCAGAACCAGTACCAGAAGTACCAGTCCAGAATTTTGCTGGTCAAGTTTGAAGGGGAAAAATTTAGATTTTCTGAAATCTAACTGAACCAGGCTACTTCCCTCAACCAAGCACACATCCTGGTAAGTTCAAAATTAAATTTTGAGCATTTTCAATTTTTGGTCATTTTCCTAGCTCCAGGTAAAGATGTCTGCAACCACTAAACTTGTTGACAAGCTAGAAGGTGTGGAAAACTTCCGTGCCTGGAAGTATATGATTACACTCATTCTTGAAGAGAATGACCTAGCAAGATTCATTAAAGAAGATGTACCAGAACCTATTGATGCTGTAGCTAAAGCAAAACACCAAAAGGACATAGTTAGGGCCAAAAGAATAATTGCAGATTCTATTAAAGATCACTTGATTCCTCAAGTGGCTTCAAAGAAGACTCCAAAAGAAATGTTTGATGCCCTAACCAGATTGTATGAAGGAAAGAACATAAATCGGAAGATGAATCTAAGAACTCAACTCAAAAGTACAAGGGTGCAGAAAGGAGAAACAATTCAGGAATATTTAAAGAACAGCTAGAAGCAATTGATGATACTATAGATGAAGACGAACTTATAATGACAACCCTTAATGGTCTCACAAGACCTTGGGATGCATTCATCCAAACTATTTGTGCCAGAATTTAGAAAGGAGAAATTAAACTTTGACAGTCTTTGGGAAGAATGTGTTCAAGAAGAAGCAAGAGTAGCTAACCGAGAAGCATTACTATCAAGAGATGAAAATCAAGCCCTAGCTACTCATACCAAAAGGAGGAAGAAAGAGGTCTTACTTCCAGAAAGAAACTCATAAGGAGCCTCATCTCCAAAACAAATTCATACATAAAGAATCTCACCCTCCAAGGAGATTCTAGAAGTTTCAGAAAGGTCAAAGAAGAGAAAAAGATTTCTCATCCTACTAATGTTACCATTGTGACAAGATGGGACATATTGCTAAGAATTGTCCAGCTAGACGAGAAGAATACAAGAAGAGAAACAAGAGGCACCATGCCCATGTAGTTGAAGATGAAGAGCCACCCATAAAGATGACGAAAGAACAGATTGAAGGCTATGTCTTAATCTCTGCCCTCTCAGGATCAATGTCACCTGGTGAGGACACTTGGCTCATAGACAGTGGTGCTTCCAAGCACATGACAGGTCAAAGAGACATTCTCTCTTGCCTTACAGAAAATAAGTTTCCGTAGAAAGTTACACTTGGAGATGATTATCAATACCCTATCAAAGGAGTAGGAGAATCAAATTACATACTTGATTCAGGGACCCCAATGAAGATGAAGGATGTACTATATGTACCAGGTTTGACAAAGAACTTACTTTCTATCTCAGCTTTAGAGAAGAAAGGCTTCATAGTTGCCTTCATAGATGGAGAATTTCTTATGTGGCCCAAAGGAAAAACCATGGAAGAAGCAATTGTTATTGGAAAAGAAGAAGGTGGCTTGTATAAACTAAAGGGTCACTCAGAAGCAGCCTTGACCCACTCCATTGAGAATCCATGTGAACTTTGGCATAGAAGACTAGCTCACATCAACTACAAGGCATTACCATATGTAAGCAAGGCAGTCACAGGTCTTCCAGAATTCAAGGTTGACCATGAAGGTGTGTGCAATGATGTGCACAAGGAAAGAACATCAAGAATCCTTTCCCGAAGAGAGACAATAAAGTAGAAGGAGTCCTAGAGCTCATTCACTCAGATGTATGTGGCCCAATGCCACCAACCTCCATCAGTAGGTATGTATACTATGTGTCTTTTATTGATGACTATTCTCGCAAAACCTGTGTTTACTTTTTGAAATCAAAAGAAGAAGTGTTCAATAAGTTCAAGGAATTCAAAGCCTTGATAGAGAATCTCTCTGAAAGAAAGATCAAGATACTCAGGTCAGATAATGGAGGAGAATACACCTCAAAAGAGTTTGCAAACTTTTGCAAAGATGTTGGGATCAAGAGGGAGCTCACCACTCCCTACAATCCTCAACATAATGGTGTAGCAGAAAGAAAGAACAGGACTATAATGGAAGCAGTGAAGACTATGATCCTCGATCAAGATCTTCCAATGCACTTATGGGCAGAAGCAGCAAAAACCGCAGTATATGTACAAAACAGATTGTCCCATAGTGCACTTGGGTTCAAGACCCTTGAAGAGATGTTCTTCGGTAAGAAGCCAAAAGTAAGCCATCTCAAAATATTTGGCTGTCCAGTATTTGTACACATTCCGAAAGAGAAGAGAACCAAGTTGGACCCTTCAGGAAAGAAGGGAATATTTGTTGGATATTGTGAGGTCTCCAAGGCCTTCAGAGTTTATATACCAGGTTATCATCATATTGAGATCAACAGGGATGTAACCTTTGATGAAGATGCAACACTCAAGAAATCAAAAAGATGCCAGCTTGAAGAAGTATATGAAGAAGAACCTGTGGCTCCAAGAGTTGCAGAACCAGTGAGGTAAGTCATAACCTCCCATGATGAGGAGATTCTAGAAGATCATGACATAATAGAATCCCAAGAACCTCCCCAGATGACGATCTCCCATAAGAGAAAGCCAACTTGGGCAAGGGAACTTATTCAAGATGGAGAGAAGTATGGTGCCCTCAAACGAACCATGAGACAAGTCAAGTAACCTAAGCCATTCTCCGATTATATGGCTTTGATGTGTGATCTCTTAGAAAAGGAGCCTACTTGCTTTGAAGAAGCCATTCAGAAGAAAGAATGGGCAGATGCCATGACAGAAGAATACCAATCCATTATAAAAAATGATGTATGGGAAATAGTTCCCAGACCAAAGAGCAAGGATGTGGTATCTTCCAAATGGCTTTTCAAAATAAAACATGCTGCTGATGGAAGTATTGAGAAATATAAAGCAAGGTTTGTTGCTCGTGGCTTTTCTCAAAAGGAAGGCATTGACTATGAAGAGACATTTGCTCATGTAGCCAAATACACTTCAATCAGAACCATCATAGCTCTTGCAGCTAAGATGAAGTGGAAGTTACACCAGATGGACGTGAAAACAACATTCTTGAATGGTGTCACTGGAGAAGAAGTGTATATAGAACAACCTTAAGGGTTTGAAGTTGAAGACAGGAAGACCCATGTCTACAAGTTGAAGAAGACTCTGTACGGATTGAAGCAAGCTCCTAGAGCTTGGTATGGAAGGATTGACAGTTTCCTGACGAGCTTGGGCTTTACCAAGAGTAAAGCTGATTCTAACCTTTACTTCAAGGTTATGAATGATGAGCYAGTTATATTGCTGCTGTATGTGGACGACTTATTTCTAACTGGAGATGAAAATCTCATTACTAATTGTAAGAAGAAGCTCGTTGCAGAATTTGAGATGAAAGACCTTGGCCTAATGCACTATTTCTTAGGTCTTGAGGTCTGGCAGAGCCCAGAGAAGATCTTCCTTAACCAAGGGAAGTATGTAGTTGAAATACTGAAGAGATTTGACATGTTGGAGTGCAAATCCATGAATACACCCATGGAAACAAAGTTGAAGCTCCTGGTTGACACTTCGTCAGAATTGATTGATGCTACGTTGTACAGACAGATCATTGGATTGTTGATGTATCTGACAAACACCAGGCCAGATATATGTTTTGTCGTGAACACCTTGAGCCAATTTTTGGTAGAGCCCAGACCTGTTCACCTAATTGCTGCAAAACATGTGATGAGGTACCTTAAGGGTACATTAGATTGTGGTCTTAGTTATAATGGAGATCATGACTTCAGACTAAGTGGTTATAACGATTCAGATTGGGCTGGAAGTGTCTCTGACAGAAAGAGCACTTCAGGATGTTGTTTCAGTCTGGGGTCAACCATGATCTCATGGCAGAGTAGGAAGCAATCAAGCATTGCTCTCAGCATGGTAGAAGCGGAGTACATTGCTGCATGTTTCGCCAATTGTGAAGCCATATGGCTTGGAAAGTTGTTGACAGGTCTATTCGATCTGCAGATGGAAGCAACCATGATTCTATGTGATAACCAGAGTTGCATAAAGATGACAAAGAACCTTGTGTTCCATGACAAGTCAAAACACATAGAGATCCGATATCATTACATCCGTGATATGGTGCAGAGAGGAGCCATAAAGCTCCAGTATGTTAGCACGAATGAACAAGTTGCAGATGTGTTGACTAAGCCTCTATCTTGTGTAAAGTTTGAGCACTTTCGAGATAAGCTTGGTATAGTCCGAAAGGATCTCCCTCGAAAGGGGGAGTAGTGTTGATGCCAGCCTTGTGCTGAAGATTTCCAGCTTCGTGCTGATGTTGTTGTGATGCCATCGTTGTGCTGAAGATTTCCAGCTTCGTGCTGATGTTGTTGTGATGCCAGTCTCGTGCTGAAGATTTCCAGCTTCGTGCTGATGTTGTTGTGATGTCAGCCTTGTGTTGATGTTGTTGAGATGCCAGCTTCGTGCTGAGGATTTCCAGCCTAGTGCTGATGTTGATGATGCTCCAGCCTTCGTGTTGTGATGCTGTTGTTGTTGATGATGCTTCAGTCTTCGTGCTGTGATGATGCTGTTGTATCAACCTTGTGTTGTTATTGATGATGATGATGTATTAGTGTTATACTAATCCATGTTGATGCAGATGATGACACCATTCCAGCTCCCTGCTGTGAATGATGATATCGATGATGAGAAAAACTTTTGATGATTTATAGTTATGCTAGTCAGTGTTCCAGATGCTTTTGATGTTGCTGCCCTCTTTCTCTCCTGATGATGTTATAGAATACCCTTCTTGTTAAGGGGGAGTGTTGAGATATTGTAACTGCAAAGAGTATTCTATTTATTATTGAGTTATTATTCATTAGATCAATTCCCTTTTGTGGATTGATCATGTCGGGCATTGTAATTGACCAAATCCCCTTTTGTGGATTGGTCAAACCTTAAATATATTATGCAAAATGAGAAGTTGGCCCCCAGGCTAATTAAAGTGGTTTTCACCACTAAGAAGACAAGTCGGCCCTGCCTAGTGAAGAGACACCTTTCCAACACCTACAAGTTTGTATAAATAAAGGAAGCCAGAGCCTCATTTGATCACTCACTTATTTGCTCACTCAGTGCGCAAGTTTGGTAGCTGTAGTGGGGAGAAGAAGAAAGAGAGAGGCGCATTGCTCAGTGGAGGATATTCTCTAGTGTTTGGTTTATTGTCTTGGCATTGTATTGGCTATCTATATTAAGGAAGTTTTTGCTGGGTTTCCCAGGATAAATGCTGTGTATCTTGTGATTGTGTTTCTCTCAGTGATCCTATCTATGCTATGGTTATCTAGTAAATTGAAAAGAAAGCTAATAATAGCTTAAACCTTAACACATATGAGCATACGTCGATGATCACTCCAGTCTCGACTCTCCAACATATCATAAGTTTAAACTTGACGATCGCTTCTGCTTTCAATACATACCCCGGCAGATTGCAGTTGACTGTGCAGTGAGGAGTGAGGACTCGAGTCGGGTGTGTGCTATCGATAGTATTAAGTCCAGGTGCATGTGGTCGTGGCCCACGCTTGATCTGGACAGAGTCCAAACTACAATTTATAGTGACTTGTGAAATTCTAATTGCGTGACTACAATTTACACTATAGTTAAAATTCTAATTCGTGAAATAACACTATAGTTTACACAACAGTAAAATAATTCGTGACTACAGTTTACACTATAATAAAATAATTCGTGACTATAGTAAAATAATTGTAATTCGTGACTATAGTTTACACTACTGTAAAATAACACATTGAATTTTATTATATATATTTTGTATTTTTCAAATTTTGTAGTTTGTCAAACTTAATGCTGAATTTTATCCCCAAAATTTTGACTATCAAATTTTTGTTGAACTTCAATCTCGCCGAATTCGAATACAAACACGAACCCAATGACTAAGGGAGACACATCCATCGTTATGACGAATTGCATATAGGTTTCTTCCATATTTGATCGATCCAGATATAAGTTGCCGCATTTACCAGGGCAAATATCCACTGAGTTCATTATATGCAAAGATGACGCAAATAGGTATGCAAAAAGTCAACTTGATTAGACCCAAAGAAGGGAAATAGTACCGAATTCCAATGTCTTCTAGAAAATTAGAAGTTTATTGAATCTGCACTAGGATGGTGCAAGCCTTCTTTGAAGAGAGCAGCCTAGAGAGGAAAATTCTGCTGCAAATAATGAACAAGAAAGATAGCGTTGGGGTTTTTTAACCCAAAAGGAGAGATGATCTGGAGACTCTAGTATTGCAGCCCTTAGGGCAATGTCACTAGCAAAAAATCTCCGGACTAGCTTCTGAAAATATCAGATCTGGAAACCCTAGTTCCGTAGCTCATAGAGCAATGCCACTAGCCAAAAAAGTATTTGGATCAACTGTTGAAAAAATTAGATCTGGAAGCCATATTTCTGCAGCCCTTTGGGCAATGCCATTAGCTAAAAATCTCTGGATAAACTGCTGAAAAATCAGATCTCGAAACCTAGATCCACAGCTCTCAAGGCAATGCCACTAGCCAACAATCTCCAGATCAATCGCTTTAAAAAATCAGATTTGGAAACCATAGTTCCACAGCCCTTATGGAAATGCCACTACCCTAAATCTCCGAACTCATGCTGGAAACAAGTATAAAAGAGATGGTCCAGAACCTTGTTTTTGCAGCGACAAAAAATATTGATGCCACCAGCCTATGGCCACGGATCAGCTAAAGAAAAAATGGCTGAAATAAATCAGCAGATAAACCCTATTGCTGGGAGCTCCAATCTATGAACAAGATCTACGAAAGAAGTGCATAAAATATGCTTAAATAGCCTCAAATAAGGTGCCTTTCTCCAGCCAACAATACATCATGAAATCAGCCCCATAACTTACCAGCATGAAGAACCAAGGAGAATTCCTAACCAACAGGAAAATTAGTAGGGAAAGGTTCTGCTGCGCAGATATGATGTTGAGCTCACAAGAGACTAAAGGGGATTGAATGGAATTAACCGCAAACCCAAATCCTGCAATAAAAAAGAAAACAAGGCACTAAAGAAGTGCACTAGAGCTATCCATAGGTGCGCTAGAGAGAGAAACACCAAATGCGCTAAAGAGAGAAAAACAACCATAGAACAAGAGAACACAACACTAGATATGGTGGCTGTAGGCTAACACTTTTGCTAGAGCTATCCATAGGTGCATTAGAGAGAGAAACACCAAATGCGCTAAAGAGAGAGAAACACCAAATGCACTAAAGAGAGAGAAAAACAACCATAGAACAAGAGACCACAACAATTGATATGGTGTCTGTAGGCTAACACTTTTGCTAGAGAGTTGGGTTCACAAGATCATTTGTAAATGAGGGAGTTGTGTATTTATACACAACTCAAGTAGGTAAGACACTTTCCCAAAGGAGGGGTTACGAGCCTAAACCAAGATGACTAGGTTGGCCTTAAGCACAACTTAGTATTATAATAAATGATTACATTAATGCCTAGCCAAATGCATTAATGGCACAATATGAGTTCAACATAGCCAAATGTGAGGATTGCACCATTCTCAACAATATTGATGTTGCTCCAATTCAAATTCGAAGGTGATTCAAGGATACTACTTTGACTGTGGAGAAGGGCATACCCAACTTTAACCAAGTAATGTCCAACAAACTTTCCCAAGTAGAGGAAGTGCCTTGAATCAAAATTTATTGGTGTCGATCCTTTTAGACCTTCAAATGTTTCCGTCGATGAATTAAATTTTGGGGAAGACTCGGAGGGTGTGCCCAACCTGTTAACCCTAAGTTTGCCATGCAAATTTGAGTGTTAAATCTGTCACTCCATGCCTATTGGATTTAAGGCACTGATCGAGAAAATACATCAAAAGAACAATATACATTAAAGATTTTTAGTATTTTACTTGCAGATCTGCAACTTTTTGTGGTAAACTTACAAGGGGCAAAGGCTGATTTAATATTATTGCATGTAAATCCAAACTTTACTTGCTGTTCTCAAGTGTTCAGGGGCAGAAATCTGCATAATTTTAGAGATTTCAAGGAGTATAATTTGCAGATTTGAATTATTTTGCAGGGCATACTTGAAAGTTTTAAGACTTAAAATCACTAGGGGTGCTCCACTAAGGCAAGCAAGCACTAGCTTAAAGCAAGAGGGATTGTGTAAGTAGACATTGGCACCTTCTTGAAGTGTTCATTTGATTCCCTTAGGAAGAAATTCCCCAAGGACAATTTTGAGTGATAACACAAATTGACCATAGTGAGGGATCTCCTTCCTCCCGGCTTGAAAGATCTAGGAAATTATGTACTCGTTTACCATAAAGCCAACTTCTAAGAGGAGAAAGTTGTAATGTCCCTTTCCAAGTGATCATTCCGGGGAGGTGACTTATTAGCCTATTTGGTTCCCGTAGGCTATAGCGGTGAGAAAAGGGGACTAATTCATTATTTGATATCATCTAGGTGAAAAAACATCACTTTAAAGTGACATTGAGTAATTAAAGTGGAAAAAGGTGTTATAAAGCGACTTGGAGAGAATCGTTAAAGTGAAACTTTATAAAGTCACTTTAATTAATAAAGTGAGTGGAAAAAAGTAAAAGGGTCGCAAAAGGGTAAAAGAATTGCCAAAAAGGTCAAAAGGATAAAAGAGAGAAACTTACTCGATTCCCTCATTATTGATTATCATTTTGTGAAAATAGGTTTTGGAGAGATTTGAGCTTTTTTGGGATTTCTAGGGAGAAACCCTTGCAGAGGATTGATTTCGATGGTGAAACGATTCCACCCTAGTTGATCAGTGGGGAGATCATACATATATTCCACAAATGTTCCATTGTTGAGGAGATCTGTCCATGTTTTCAGAGGATGTGGGATTCAGGAGGGCGCACTAG
Organism: Picea engelmannii; assembly: GCA_009831015.1. Classification (NCBI taxonomy): domain Eukaryota; kingdom Viridiplantae; phylum Streptophyta; class Pinopsida; order Pinales; family Pinaceae; genus Picea; species Picea engelmannii. Next base: position 1,121,347 of record ML784100.1, on the reverse strand, counting down.
TTCTTGGAAGGAGTGAGACCTTGGGAGGAGGCTCACTAGTTCTTGGAAGTGCATGGGTGTTTTGGAGGATGCACACTTAGCTATTGAGGTGCATGGGAGTTGATTGAGGTGCGCACTAGTTCCAGAGGGGGTCACTTCACCATTATTGCTGCATATTCGAGATATATCCTTCCTGTATGGAACAGATCCGAGCTATATCCTTCTTGCATGCAACAAATATGAGCTTATTGCAGCAGATTTGAGCTATATCCTTCTTGCATGTAGCAAATTCGAGCTATCTCCTTTTTACATGCAGGAGATCTGAGCTTGTTGCAACAGATTCGAGCTATATCCTTATTGTATGCAGTGGATCCAAGCTATATCCTTCTTGCATGCAACATATTCGAGCTATATCTTCCTTGCATGCAACAAATTTGAGTTTTTATCTATCATACGTTGGTATTCAGGTCAGATCCATTAATAAACGGATTGGATCTGTTGGGTTTGCTTATTGTTATAATGTTTTGATTGAGTTTTGGCAATTGTAATCATGTTCTTATTATTATTGCAATAAAATTATGTTATTGGATACCAAAACCACATGCATGTGTTGCAAATTACATTAAACCTTCAAAACAATATTAGAAACCATCAAATCATATCAGGAAAACACTACAACAGAAGAAGGGAATTTTACAAAAGCTCTGTGTTTCATCCAAGAGGGGGAATTCCTGTTATAGAGTCGGAGTAGATGTGCGCACTAGTTCCAGAGGGGGTCACTTCACCATTATTGCTGCATATTCGAGATATATCCTTCTTGTATGCAACATATCTGAGCTATATCCTTCTTGCATGCAACAAATATGAGCTTATTGCAGCAGATTTGAGCTATATCCTTCTTGCATGCAGCAAATTCGAGCTATATCCTTCTTACATGCAGGAGATCTGAGCTTATTGCAACAGATTCGAGCTATATCCTTATTGTATGTAGTAGATCCGAGCTATATCCTTCTTGCATGCAACAGATTCGAGCTATATCTTCCTTGTATGCAACAAATTTGAGTTTTTATCTATCATACGTTGGTATTCACGTCAGATCCATTAATAAACGGATTGGATCTGTTGGGTTTGCTTATTGTTATAATGTTTTGATTGAGTTTTGGCAATTGTAATCATGTTCTTATTATTATTGCAATAAAATTATGTTATTGGATACCAAAACCACATGCATGTATTGCAAATTACATTAAACCCTCAAAACAATATTAGAAACCATCAAATCATATCAGGAAAACACTACAATAGAAGAAGGGAATTTTACAAAAGCTCTGTGTTTCATCCAAGAGGGGGAATTCCTGTTATAGAGTCGGAGTAGATGTTAGTGGATAACCCTTTCATGGGGGTCCAATAGACATTCTTATGAATTAAAAGAAAGGTTTTTGGATCGATTTGCAAACCAAGGAGTCCTTGTTGGAGATTTTTGAGAAAAAAATGGATCTTCTTGAACCATTTTATAACATTTTCCTAATGATTATTGTAATGGATCTTTTATCCTTAATCCTCCCATGGTAGGGTGAAGTTTGATTTATCCCATGCAACCAACACAACTTTTATCTCTTTGAATACTTTCCTCCTTTCCAAAGAAAATGATAGGTTGTATTACCCATCATATTAAGAATTCCTATTGGGGTAGAGAGAGTGGAGATTCTGAGATCATATGGAGAGATAGATGAGAGTACATATTTTATCAAAATTTGATTGTCTCGAGGATTGAACTAGTGAGTTCCCCATGCAAAAATTTTGCTTGAATTTTTCTATATTTGGGTATCATTCTCTTGATCCCAATCTACTAGTCGCTATTGAAATTCCCAAATATGCGACTGATCCCCATTTAAACTTGTACAAAAAAATCTAGGATGTTTGAAATTCTTGAGAGCTTGAATTTGTCAACATTTATTCTAAAGCTCTAAGGCCTTTAGTTGAACAGTTTTCCTCGAAATCCAAAAGATAGTTATTTAAATCATTATTGAATCTTCTTGTTATTATGGTAAAGGTCCCACCCAAAAGGAGAGTTCCATCATCAAATTGGAAGTCATTAATGGATTTGGACCTAAAAACTATTTCATTACCTAGAAGGGATCATTTTACTCTGTCTGCTTCTACTACTTTGCCCAATGGTTCTAATATGATGCAAAGAAATGGAGAAAGGTCAACCTTGTGTAATTTCTATGGAAGATTTAAAGAAAGTCGAGGGTCTCTTATTTACTAGTGAAGTTATCCATGGTAAGTCTATATAAGGTTTGATCCATTTTATGAGATTTTTCATATATCCAAATTTGAATAGAACTTGAAGAAAGAGTTGGTTGACCCTATCAAATGCATTCTCAATGTCCCAGTTGGCTATAAATCCTCTATGTTCCCTTTGAGATTATCCTTCGTATAATTTTCTTTAATCTCATTGCAATGACCTTTGAATATATTTTCTAGGAGACATTACACAATTAGATTGGTTTGAATCTAGAGAAGCTAGCTTGATTATGCTCCTTAGGAATAAGAGCTAGAAAGGTGGAATTTATTCCCCCCCCCCCCCCCCCCNCATGACCAATTTCCCTAAATAATCTTCATTCTTCCACAACTTTGGTTGTCACTTTTCATGAGATCCTAAAATTTTTGATAGGATTTGGAAAAAAACTGTTAGGGCATGGGGCTTTGCTTAGGTGTAGGGAGAAGACAATTTCCCTTGTTTCCTCTTTAGACATCGATTTAGTATGTCTTCATTCTCATCGTTTAGTGATGACTAGAGGGACCAACAATTTTTCTTGAGCTTCATCTTTGTATATGAAGGGTTTTTCCATTAGGTTTCTATGATAAGCATGAGCATGATGAGAGATTTCTTTATAATCAAATCTAATTGTATCATTAAGAATATTATTCTTTAACATTTGGTTGCTAATTCTCCTTTTTTTAGACATTTTGTGGAAGTATATTATGTAGTTCTTCTTTTGTGAGCCACATAAACTTTTAAAGATGCATGTTATATTGACTTTGGTGCAACTCAACCCATGATGGACAAGAAAGATCATTGTGGCAAATTCAAACTTGCATGCTTGGAGATTTTTACTTTGGTGATGACATAATAGTGGTGATTGTTGGTGAAGGTGATGTCATTTTATTGTGAGCACGAGATGCGTGGGATGCAGAAGTTCTTTACATTACTGGTTTTGAGAAAACTTGCTTTGTATGAGTTTGATGATCAAATTGAAGCTCAAATTTGATTTTGATGATGGTAAATGTTTTATCAAGGACAAGACCCAAAATGTTACAAAGTAGTATTACTTGGCTATGAATAGGATGGGTTGTATAAAATTGATGCAAAGGTTGGTGGTGAATGTGCACTAGTAACAACAATAGATCGAAGTTAACTATGGCACCCTAGGTATGGTCGTCTTAAGTTTTACAGTTTTTAGTTGTTTAATAGGCTAAACTTGGTTCATGAATTACCTCAAACTCAATAACCCTTGGATCTTTGTGAAGCTTGTATCTTGTGCAAGCATACATGTGAACAATTTCCCAAGGGCAAAGCAATGGTAAACAAAACCAATATTAGAGCTTGTATGTGTCGACTTATGTGCATAGATGAGTCAAACATCTGTAAGTGGTAAGTTTTATTTTATGGCTTTGGTTGATGATTATAGTAGGAGAGTTTGGATTTACTTTCTAGTGCACAAGTTAGAAGCATTCAAGTGTTTCTTGGGATTGATAGCTCCAATGGAGAAACAAAATGAGAATTCATAGAAGGTTCTCAAATTGGACAATGGTGGTGAATACAAGTCCAATGACTTTGAGAATCATTGCAAGGAGTAGTGTATTTGCAGACAATTTACAACTTCCTATACACTTGACCATAATGGTGTTCTAGATTGCAAGCACCGTGTCATTTAAGATATGGTATGTTGTATAATGAAGCATAAGAATGCTGATTGGAAATTTCGGGTAAATAGCTTGTCACTACACCATATATCTGATAAACCAAATTCTAACAAATGGTGTGTGGAACATTACACTAGAGGAAGCATGGTGTGGATGAACTTTGATAGTGAAGCATGTGTACATGTTTGGAGGCTCCGCATATGCATGTATCGATGGAGCAACATAGTCTCAAATTAGTAGATAAAATAAGATAAGGTAATTTATTTATGTCCATTGAAGGACCACAAAAGTAGGTCAACGGGACCACTGAGTACAATAGTATTGATACAAAGTGGGAGTGCAAAATCGGCTCCTATATAAAGTAAGATGCAGTAAGTATAGTAAAGTACTGATCTAACCTAAAATATCAAGACTGCAGTGATAGTATAAATCAGATCTAGGAGGAAATTGTACAAGGAGAAAGGAACCAAGATCTGGAATACAAATAGGGCAAACATATGTGGGTCTGCTAGAACTAGATAATGTAGAAATGCATGGGAAGCTTGTTAAAAGGCATAGTGTTCTCTTTGATGAAGGAAGCATGGTTGTGGTAGAATTGACAAGTCTAGGAGTGTGCAGAAACAAAGTTATGTAGGTGAATGAATCAACTCAAATCTTGTGGGAGAATTTGAAAGCAAAGACCACAAGACATTGCAAAAGGTGCCTAAATGGTTGATTAAGACTCTTGAAGGATTTTATGTTGAGCTTGCCAACATTGATGGAGTAAAAACTAGAAGTCAGAATTTAGTGGAAAACACATGGGAGAAATCACAGCCGAGATGGAGTGCAAGATTGCAGAAGTGCCATTCGGTGAACTTCTCTCTATTGACAATAGTGTTAAACATTGATGGACCTCAAGGCTATTGATAAGCATCTACACAGAAAGAATGGCACCAAGTTATGTAGACTAAGATGCATACTATTCAACAACGCCAAACTTGGAGCTTGGTGGAGTTACTTGTAGGTGGATTTCAAGACAAAGTATAGATTGATGGTATTGTAGATAAATATAAAGGAGGGTATGCTAGAAAGCTTTAGGGGGGTCCCTAATATCTCAAGTGTTGTTAGAGCTGTTAGAGTTGGGTTCTCTAGCATACCTGCCTTTCTCACTCTGAGGCCATCATTTCATTGTGTCATAGAGGGGAGGTATTGAGTGCCCCAAGTCATATGATTTGATGTGCAGTTTCAAGGTGGAACCTCTTTGACATCATCTGTGCACTATACATCATAGCTACCAAATTTGGAAATTCAATAGTAATTCAGTTCACCTGAATTATTTGTTCACCTGAATTATTTGCTTCTAATTGGTTTGATTCGGTCAAAATAAGCCATGGGGAGTTTGAACTATTGACCTCTGCTATTCTCTTACCTGATTCAAGCCTTTACTGGATGCCACATTTTTAATCAAATTCAGGGTTTTTGGGCCTCCAGTCGGTTATCTTTGTGTGTGAATGCCTCTATCTTGGCTCCAGGTTGAGGATTTGTGTATCCTTTTGGCTGAATAATCTGGGATCAATCTTCTGCATTTTATCTGTCATTGGAACCAATCTTGGGCACTCTGTGTAGGGTTCATGCAGGAAATGTTTCCTAAGGGGACTACACTGGCATTTTCTAGAGTATTTAAGATGTATTCTTCCGAATTTTTTTCTGATTTGAAATTCCTGATTTTTTTCTGTAGTACTAAATTTGAATTTGGCTGCTATACATCTAGAGGGATACTCTGTTATCTAATTAATTTGAGCATGTTTAATGCTATCTCTTCCTTTCTTTTCCAAGAAAAAATTGTAGTTTTCATTCAAGTATGAAAAAAAGTACATGTTTCAAGCATCTTGTTGACACATTGATAAGATAATTTTCTGCCAAAGACCTTGAAAAGCTGATATGGTCTCAAGAGACCATGTATCCATCAGATACTAATCCAAATACAAAAAGGATCCAATTACAAGTCCACGGACTTACCCATCCCGTCCACTATCTCTGCATATTTTTCACAAAAAACAAAATCAAATATCTGCTACTACATAGACTCTAAATAAACTGCTGAATTTTTCTAACAAGTTCCATCCTTCACTTATTCAAAAGAGATGATTCCAGCACCTCACTGTTGACCTTGGAGACCTGTCCACCTCTTGATTCAATTCTTGAAAGACATGAGTGAAAGAAATAGTTTCAAAAGTTCCAGCAACCTCTAACAAAAGTTCACCCACAGGTCTAAGATGTACATTATGCAGAAAGCCAGCCCCTTGGATCCCATTTATAGTCAGTGAAGAATCATCATACACCTTAGCCTCTTTATCCCTCAATCAATTCCGGGCCCTAAGCTATATGACTTGGTGCTCAACTAGAAACTGCTAGCTTTGAATTCTAGGTACCATGCATCTAGAGGACTGTTTTCTTAATCGATTTGTTTGATCTTTTTTGGAATAATTTGGCAACCTATGTACATTCTAAGATATTCTACTAGGTATTAAGTTAAATCTATTTGTTCAGATTTATATCTTCTCCTCTATGAGATTGAATGGAAATTGTAGGGATCCGCTTCTTGTGATTTTGGATAGAAGTTTCTTAAAATTATACGCTACATAGTCTCCAGCTTCCAAACATTCTTTCAAGAGCTAGGTTGTTTATCCTATAAAAAAAGGGGCGAAGGGATCTATCTTTCCTGGAATTTTCACTGGTCTAACCTTTGCTGGGATATTGTGAACAATTAGTGATTTATTTCTGTAGCTTATTAATAATTAACTGCAAATGCCTATAGCTTAGTAATAGCTATGCTGTATATCTTATTTATTAGTGAAACAAGAAAAAACTATGTACCTATGCTACTTCTAATTACACGGCGATGTATTTGTTTGTCACCATATTTACTAGATGCTGTTAATAATTAGTTTCTTGGCCTTTTCTATATTCTTCACCCTTGTCAAAACTTTTCTCAACTTTGGCTTTACAATTCAAAATGTGAAAGAGACAAATTCAGTGTGCTTATTTTATTGATCTTTATCTGGTGACCTTTCTGTAAATATGCAATTTTGTATGCATGTCACATACTGCCTCTTAACTTTGTTAGTATTTGGCACTATTTGTGTCAAAGCATATTTGGGAAGGAAGCGTTGGGCTTTTTAGGACATATGGTAAAATAAAATGCATTTGTTTATCATTTTGTCACTGTGTAGTTTTTTATGATTGCTTTTGGCTTTCTGCATCCTTGTTTTTATCGAAATAGTTATTATGACCATCCTCTTAACTGGCTTCTTAATGAACATTTTACCTCAGAGGATGGGTCATTATACTTTGATGAAAAGCCAGTTGATGCTAGTAGGGAAAATGGAGGCTCACTCTCAGCTACTTCTTCTGTTGTGCGTGGAGTTAAAGCCTTCGCAGCAGTTATTCCTGGGAAGCTAAATGTGAGGGTCTTCTGAAATTGGAACATAGTGTGTTTGCTACATAAATATATAGTTGGCTGGCTGAGAAAACTTTATGTAAATTACACGCCTTCAAATAATTTTATTTCGTGCAGATTCCCGAAGATAAAGTAGTAGGTATTGCAAACTTCTTCCTCAGTATTGGTGTTCCAGGAAGCTCCATTGAGATGTATCATCAACTTGATTCCTTGGGCAACTTGGAGGATAACAGGCAAGTTTCCGGTGATTATTTTGGTAGTTAAATGTGTAACTTTCCAAATTTGTTTTTATTTTTATTTTTTTATTAGGGTTTCTTTCTATCAAGACTAACAAGCTTCATTTTCCAAATTTGTTACTAGCTATGTAAAATGCCTACATATAAGATATTTAACCATATGATATAAGTTTGAGAATGAGCAAAGTATGGAATTATGCCCTCTTAATTTTTATAACTTATATTTAGTGATTATAAATGTGATTTGGATTAGGATATTATATAGTCAACAAAAGAGGTTGTGAATTAGAAACATTGCCTGGTGATGAAATTGCATGCAGGAAGTGCTCTGAATTTCCAGTTTTGTCAAATTCCGTTTATTATTCACCTTTTTAGTCGGTCCATTTGATAGTAGAAAAGTTAGCATGAACCCTATTGCAAGCAGTTTGCAATTCTTCTGAGCTGTAGTGTTCAGAGTCCAGACAAAAAATGCCGTCTTAAAGCGTCCTAATGTAAATACTGTCTTACAGAGAAGTTGATGATGCCTTCCTATAATTTGTAGCTCATCCTAGAAAGGTGAATAACTGAGCAGGGGTCCTTGTGTGGAATTGAAAAATGCTGAATGGATGCCAAACTAAAATAATGATTACCAAAATCATCTGCTAGTTTTATATTAAGTTCTTTGGTATGGTAAATATCTAAACACTCCATTTTTGCCATGAACATTTGTTTGTTTACAAGGAAGTTTTATTTTCCATTTATTTATATGATAAATTCTTCATTTTATTTTGTATCTGTTTCATTTTTAGCTAAGCATAGTTTTTCTTATATGAGATCCATATAGTAGATTTTTTTTCTAAGGAAAACTTCGCAGGGAAACCCCTGGGCACTTCCTTGCATTTTGTGGATGGTACCTAGTGTAAACCTGTCATTGCTGATTTTGATGCCTGACCCAGTGGGGATATCAAATTAGGCACACAATAGAGAGAGCCAGCCTAAGCGATCAACCCTGAGATCCTCTGCATGAAGCTTAAAGCACTCAACCACTCAAGCTAGCTCTCTGGGCTATCCATATAGTAGCTTTATGTAAATTCTGCATTGTTTTATTCCAGATTTAATATTAAGCAAAACATGCAATTTCCTTAATGAAAGTGAATCTTTCACCAAAAGAGTGCATATGTTGTTGACTATTAGTTCTTGAGGTTATGCATATGTTTGGGAGGTTGTTTTATTTGGGAAGTAGCACTTTCTTGCCTAATAATACAAATAATTATTTGCTTTATGACTAAGCAAGCTTGACTTTTGCCTTTTGGACTCTGGAGATGGTGATGTAAGTGGATAACAAGTTATTAGTTGGTATCCTCTCTAATCGCTTCATATAATTCTAGCTTGTAAAGCAAAATATGACCACAGACATTCAAGGAGTTCTTGAAAGGGGGGAAACTATCAAGAGAGATGCCAATGGACTGAAGTAACAAAGAGGCCTCAAATTACCAACATCCGTTCCACCCAAACGGGTTTGCAAAGGCAATCATCTCCAATGAACAAAGAGTCAAGAAGGGGTATCTTTCCCTCCTTGAGGTCGAGACTCTCAATGTATGGATGTTGTGGAGGAAGGAGACAAGGATCTATACTATGAGGGGTGCTTGCAAAGCAAAAGATGACCACAAACATTCAAGGAGTTCTTGAAAGGGGGGGAGATGACCAAGAGAGATGCCAATGGACTGAAGTAACTGTTGGGATTTGGTGACAACGAATTCCTCTAATGATAGATCTGGATCCTATTATTCTGCGTTGGTTACAATCAAATAGACCAAGTTAGAATATGGATAGGGATTGCATTTATTAATCAGTTTCTTGTGTGAATGTATAAATTCATGTAAGCCCGTAGAGGCAAAATGACTGAGTGTGAGTGAGCTGATGTAATTTCCATGATCTGAATAATAAGACAACCGATGCCTATGCTTGGTGGACGTAGCCCAACGTTTAGGTGAGCCATGTGAAATCCCTGTGTTCCTTATCTGTGTGTGATTGTTAATTATCATATGTGAATTGTGTTTTCCGCGTTTGCAATTCTAATAAGTGGTATCAGAGCTGGTTAGAGCTGGTTGGAGGAGCTTCAAATTATCGGAGGAGCCACAGAAGTGAGGTGCATAAATTTAAACATCCCCGCAGGTCCCTCCTCGGAAAGGGTGCGACGACATACTAGTGAAACTTCACGCGCATTTAAAGGCCTAGAATTTCCGCGGTCCAACTCTACGGTACAGTGCGTAGACTCTTTGAGATACCCGCACTCCAACTGCACGGGAGGTGCGAGGACTCCTCTTCAATATTCGTGTGTCTTTTCTTTGGAAAAGTTTAAGGTGGGTGGATCGGCTTTGCCGTGAGGTAAATGTTTAAAACGATTAAAGAAGGTGAAAGAATTTTTTAAAAGGTGTTTTTTATTAATTAAAAAAAGTGTAAAGTCACGTGGGTGGTGGATGAAGTAAAAAGGGCCTTTTTTAATTGAGTAAATGTTTATTATATTTGGGATTAAATATAATATTTAAAAGGTGGGAGTTATAAGGTTTTAAAAAGTTAAAGTGTTTTTTGGTTTAAATTATTAAATCTTGTATTTATTTCTTAAGCCTTGTAATATTTGATCAACCATCATATTATAAAGCTTGTTTTTTATAAGCTTTGGGTTTTATAAATTTCTGATCCGGTTCCTTAAGAAAAAAATGGCTAAGATGCAGAGTTCGAAGTTTGAAGTTGAAAAGTTTAGTGGTAAAAACAACTTTGAGCTCTGGAAGCTCAAGATGCGGGATTTACTGGTGCAACAAGGGTTGCAAAAAGCATTGGCAGGCAAGTCAAAGAAACCAACAACCATGACGGAATGGGAATGGGAAGATCTGGATGCGAAAGCTCTTAGTACCATTCGTTTATGTCTGGCAGATGAGGTTCTGTTTAATATCGTAGGAGAGGATACAACATCAAGCTTATGGAGCAAGTTGGAAAGTCTATATATGACGAAGTCCTTGACAAGCAGAATCTACTTGAAGAGACGGTTGTACAGTTTGCAAATGAAAGAAGGTACAAAAGTTGCTGGCCATTTAAATATCTTCAATACCCTTATAGTTCAATTGACTAGTATGGAAGTTAAATTCGAAGATGAGGATAAGGCTATTACACTATTGTGTTCGTTGCTCGAGTCTTGGGATAATCTAGTCACCTCTATTAGCTTTAGCTCAACAAATGTTTTAGATTATGACTCTGTTGTGGGAGCTTTGTTGACTGAGGAGATGTGGAGAAAATCTAGTAAAGAAACCTCAACTTCAGAAGCGATGCTGGTCAGAGGTCGAACTAAAGAGCAGAATGAGAGCAGTTTTTCTCGATCTAAGTCGAGACACAGAAAGGGTAAAGCGAAATGCTGGTACTGTGGCAAAACAAGACATCTCAAGAAAGATTGTTGGAAGAGAAAGGAATCTGAGGAAATCTCTACGAAGGAAGCAGATTTGGCTGTAACAAATTCAGGTATAATTGATCAAGTTTTATCCGTTTCTAGTAATTTACAATGTCAAGAAGAATGGCAGTTAGATTCAGGTGCCTCCCACCACATGTGCTCACATAGAAATTGGTTCATTTTTTACCAATCTGTTGATGAGGGTGTAGTGTTTATGGGAAATGGTATTCGCTGCAAAACTGTTGGGGTTGGCAGTATTAGAATCAGGATGTTCGATGGTATTGTTAGGGAATTAACGGATGTTAGTTATGTACCTGAGCTTAAATCAAATTTGATTTCATTACGAGTGTTGGATTCTTGTGGATATAAGTATACAGGTCAAGGTGGAGCTCTCACATTGTCGCAAGGTAATTTAGTAGTGATGAAGGCAACAAAGGTTGCTAACCTTTATAAGCTGGAAGGGAGTACTAAAGTGGCATCTGAAGTGGCAGATGTATCTTCTTGTTTATGGTAGAAGCATCAAGGTCATAAGAGCAAGAAAGAATTGCAGGTACTGGTAAGAGGTAAATCACTTCCAAACTTAAAATCTTTGTTTTTGAATTCCTTCTTGTTTTATATCTCTGCAAGTTATGATGGTGGTATAAAGGGATGTTGTGTGTGGGATCCTACTTCTCACAAGGTCATCATTGACAGAGATATGGTATGTATGGAACAACCAAAAGGGTTGATTCAAGATCGCAACGGTAAATTTGTTTGCATGCTAGATAATTCATTGTATGGCCTATTGGTACCCAGGCAAATATACAAGAGGTTTGAATCCTTCATAGTGAGTCGGAATTTTTCAAAGGGTAGGAATGACTATACAGTTTATAGTACATTCACAGTCTTGATGTTATTTGTTGATGATATGCTCGATGCAAGCCGAAGCATGGATAAAATCAGTAAGAAAATGACTTAGGTGGACATGACAATTCAGATGAGGGATGAAAGAGCAACAAAACAAATTGTGGACATGGAAGTACACAGAGATGGTAATGGTAAGCTGTGATTGGAGTTCGGTATGAACATTGTAAAACTAGTTTTTATCCCTCTTGCTTTCCATTATAAGTTTTCTTCAAACACAGGGCCTGTTTATAAAGAAGAAAAGGTTATGTCTCATGTAAGTTCAGTAGGAGGTCTGTTGTATGTGATGAAATGGATAAGATCAGATGTTTCACATGCTAATGATTTTGTCAGATATGTGACAGATTCAGGTGCTGCAGTGAAATGGGTGCTTCAGCGTTTGAGAAGCACAAATGTCACCTATAATGGTTACACTTAGATGGTTTGTGATAATTGTAATGTATGTTTTACAGGTGTTTTGGATCGGAGGAGATCTATCACTAAATATGTCTCACAACACAGTTGTGGAAGACATGTTGGAGGTGGAGTGACCCCTCAGGAAATCCAAACTCGTGCAGGTCACACATGCGAGATCATGAAACCAGTTTTATTAGAGAGGCTGCAATGGTGCTTGGCTTCTCTTGGCTTGCAGAAAAGGTGATGAACAAAAGGAAGGAGCAAGGTATTAGGTTAATTGTTGTCAAGGTGGAGATCGTTGGGATTTGGTGACAACGAATTCCTCTAATGATAGATCTGGATCCTATTATTCTGCGTTGGTTACAACCAAATAGACCAAGTTAGAATATGGATAGGGTTTGCATTTATTAATCAGTTTCTTGCGTGCATGTATAAATTCATGTAAGCCAGTAGAGGCAAAATGACTGAGTGTGAGTGAGCTGATGTAATCTCCATGATCTGAATAATAAGACAACCGATGCCTATGCTTGGTGGACGTAGCCCAACGTTTGGGTGAACCACGTGAAATCCCTGTGTTCCTTATCTGCGTGTGATTGTTAATTATCATATGTGAATTGTGTTTTCTGCGTTTGCAATTCTAACAGTAGCAAAGAGGCCTCAAATTACCAACATCGCTTCCACTCAAACGGGTTTGCGAAGGCAATCATCTCCATTGAACAAAGAGCTAAGAAGGGGTATCTTTCTCTCCTTGAGGCCAACACTTCCATAGTATGGATCCTATGGGGATCCATACTATGAGGGGTGGATCTTGTGGAGGGAGGGGTGGATTTTCTAGGGTATGCTAGAAAGCTTAGGGGGTGGTCGAGGGTAGAAAGGAGCTCAAGATTTCTTATGTGCTAGAAAGTGTAGCTCGGGCAGGTACTTTCACATTTGGGGTGTCTATCAAAGTGAAAGGGTCTATCATATGTCTAGACTATTTAGTAGTGGTGGGAGATGATGTGAGATTAAGTCACAACCGTTGATCTTGACTTAAGTTATCTTAAAAAGACCAAGAGAGCCTCATTTCTCATTATCACAAGTGATTCTCACCATTTGAGCTAGAGACAGGGAGATCTAAGTGTGATCTAGCAGCAAGCTAAGTTGTGCTTTCCAGAGAGGGTGGAGTTAGGGCCCTAGAAGTCAGATCTAAAGAGAGTGAGAGGCACACAGTGAGTGCATAGGAGCAAGAGGGAGTCTTGCTCATGTACTTGTGTTTGAGTGGGCATGGCTGAGGAAGTGTGCAGGGGGCAACTAGGGAGATAGCAGCCAAGTGGGCTAGGCTATCAACTACAATATTGTAATTCCTCTGATGGGCCATTATCCAGGACGGGAGCCCAAGCATAATAAAAATCAGAATTGTTTTTCTCGCAAAGCTTTTTTTTAGGGGTGTTTACCTGAATCTTGTGTGCAAATGTGTTTGGTTTATGTTTTATGCTTCCGCTAAGTTTTCGTTGATAACCTAGTTGTGTAGTTAATAAATAATGTGATTTTATTTTGAGTTAACTGTCTGGTGCTAGGTTAGGTAAATTCAACATGGTATCAAAGCCGAGACTCCGAAGGAAACCATGAACACAAAGATCGAGATTAGCAATAAGAATTTTTTATTTCCAGGTTTATAATCTGCAGGAAATTGTAGGTGAAGAAGCTGTAGGGTAAATTATTTAAAAAAAAAGAGAGCACCATACGCAACAGTACAACATTGTTGGAGAGATTCGGGCTACAGAGATCAATCGTTGAGTGACGGCTTGGAAAATTGTCGGCTCGAGGACTGGGTTGATAGTGGATAGAACAGGTAGCAAAGCTGCTGAATAGAAGGCTGAGCGAAGAAGCAACGGGGAGTCGAGGAGACTTGGGCCATAGAGTCAGCTAAAAGAGTCGGCAAGGAGTGGTGTGAGTTGGAAGCTACGTTCACAAAGAGAGAGCCAACGAGGAGGTTGGACGTCAAGGAGAAGGAACATGTTGAGGCATGCGAGTGACAAAGTGAAGGTCGCGTGAGGTGATGGTTGCAACAAAGGACGCGACAGTTGCAGGTGACTGCCGACAACTGGGAAATTGCTGGGAGCAAGGTCTATGAGGCATAATCGTGGGTTGAGCAGTTAAAAGAGTTGTAGTGTAAGTGACTGCCGACCTGAAGGAATCAACGAGCATGCTGTAGAGTGCGGACTGTGCAGAACAGTTCGCATGGGGCTGTGGCGTGAGGTCGTGCAACAGAGGAGAGATTGCTTTGTGTGCTGCGGGTTGAGGAGTCCGTGAACGGTTGAGCCAACATCGGATTGGAGTGACAACAAAGTGGAGGTGGTCGCAAGGCCACGCGTGAAGAGGGTTGTAGCTGCCGGGTCGAGAGGATGCTGCAAAGGAGCAGGTCGCCAACTTGGACAACCAAAGCCGACCAAAACAACCATGTGGACAGCCAGAGCCGACCAGAACAACCACGTGGACAACTGTATGTGGAGTAGTAGAGGCTGGACGAAGGCTGCGGAGAAGGCGAAAATCCCACGGGTGTGGAGTTGACAACTTGGGGATGGAAGAGACGTGGCCGCGGGGCACTGTAAGCTACGCGAGGGGCACTTGCAGCCGTTGGCAACTGCAGAACAACCACCAGCCGCCAAATAGAGCCAATTGCCACTGCAACTGACAAAGAAGACAACCGCCAGAGGAGAATCGGGCCGGTTGGTAGAGGTAGCCATTGTGTGGGTGGCATAACAAAAAGCAAGAAAGTTGTGAACAACCAAGCACAAGGGCTGAGTTAGAGCAGCGAGCAGACCCAACATGGGTCGAAAAACTAGTTGGATAGCCCTACGCAGTGGGCAGAGCTATCGTGCAGCCAAGGAGACCTCAGGTAGTCTACCCAGAATATTTCGGGCGACAAGCATAAATGCTAGGCAACAGGTTGAGATAGTCGGGCATTGCCCAGAAAGGGCTCGGGCAGCCTTGGGCAGGGGTATGAGCAGCAGGCAGACCTGACTAGGGTTGGGCAGGTCCGAGAGCACCTAGGCAGCGGACAAGCTGCCCAAAATTTTCTAGACAACGAGTATAATAGACGAACAACAAACCAACGAAGGATCTCTCTCACATAAAGTGCTATGTATGTGATGAGTTTGGCCACTACGCCAATCAGTGTCCTTGGGCCAAGAGGGGCAACGGGACAAAGGGCAAAAAGCAACAAGTGGCTGCTCAGGCAGAGGAGGACCATGATGAGGACGAGGAGGAGCAACAGTTGGTTGCTACAACATGTCAGTTCTCCAAGATGTTCAGGTAGGAGTACACTCTCTTCCTTGAGTCAGAGGGAAGACCCAGAGCAGGGTGATACATAAACAATGGTGCCACCTGTCACACAATTGGAGAGGAGGATGCGTTCCAAGAGTTCTCAGCGCAAGCTAGGGGCTTCGTGAGGTGTGGGATTCACACCAACATGGCAACAATCAGGGGGGAAGGAACAATGACCCTCCAAATAGAGTCATGCTGGACTCTAAGGGTGACTGGGGTACTCTTTGTACTAGGATGATAGTCAATGTGCTCTTAGCTGCCAACCTTGGAGGATCAAGGCTATGGAGTTGAGTTTTATGGTTGTGGAGTCCATATTTTCTCTACATGGGGAGAAGCTCCGAGAGTATTTGTTATGATCGACCATAGTGAGGGTCAGCTGTACAAGATATGGGGTGCAACCCATCTACAACTCCAGGAGGAGCAGAGGATCAGTTAGATCATTCTTGAGAGAGCAAGAGGCTCTCCTTAGCAGATCCACATGGTGGGAGTGGTCCCAGTTGGATGAGTGGGGATACTTAGATGGCTTTAGTGCAACAGGTAGAGGTAGCTACAGTACATAGGAGGCCGAGTATACAGATCTAGAGGGAGCATGCCTCTTAGATTCAGAGGGAGGGACTGACAGAGATGTAGATCATGGAGGAGGCAACTCTAGTGCTAGTACCTCCCTCGCGAAGAGGGATTGTTAAAAGGTGTAGCTCGGGGAGGTACTTTCACATTGGGGGTGTATCGCAATGTGAAAGGGTCCATCATATGTCTAGACTATTTAGTAGTGGTGGGAGATGGCTTAAGTCAATGTGAGATTAAGTCATAGCCGTTGATCTTGACTTAAGTTATCTCAACGATTGATTAAGTCCCCACTGTCAGATCTACATCTTGAGGAGAAGATCTAAGGGCCATGATTAAATGAGAGAAAGGCTAGGGTTTATTAAAGACCAAGAGAGCCTCATTTCTCATTATCACAAGTGATTCTCACCATTTGAGCTAGAGACAAGGAGATCTAAGTGTGATCTAGCATAAAACTAAGTTGTGCTTGCCAGAGAGGGTCGAGTTAGGGCCCCAGAAGTTGGATCTAAGGAGAGTGAGAGGCACACAATGAGTGCATAGGAGCACGAAGGAGTCTTTCTCATGTACTTGTGTCTGAGTGGGCAGGGCTGAGAAAGTGTGTAGGGGGAAGCTAGGGAGACAACATCCAGGTGGGCTAGGCTATCAGCTGCAACATTGTAATTCCTCTGATGGGCCATTATCCCAGGATGGGAGCCCAAGCGTAATAAAACTTAGAACTGGTTTTCTAAAACTTAGAACTGTCTTTCTCGCAAAGTTTTTTTTAGGGGTGTTTACCTGAATCTCGTGTGCAAATGTGTTTGGTTTCTGTTTTATGCTTCCGCTGAGTTTTCGTTGATAACCTAGTTGTGTAGTTAATAAATAATGTGATTTTATTTTGAGTTAACTGTCTGGTGCTAGGTTAGGTAAATTCAACATTATGGAATGAAAGTGACATTTCTTATGACAAAGGATACATCTATAGTCTCTCCTAATGGAGGAAATTTGATGGATATTAGAGGGTTCACTAGATTTTGAACTAAAATCACAATGACTGTAACGTTGAACTACCATGATTTTGTGATTTATTTTTCTTGCAATCATGAAATCCTAGATTCACTAAGTCCTTCGCACAAGGGAGGAAAGCCATTGGAGGAGAATTAACTTGGAATTATAGCTTCTTTGAAATGATGAGACTATAGTAGCTTTTAAGTGCTACAATGTCGGTAATTAACATTGCAAGGTGCAATTGTCGAGACACAAAAATACATTTTTGAGATTAAAGTGCTATTTGAGCTTTTTTTTCCAAGACATCTTGGGTGAAGTTGCTCGTGTAAAGCATCCAAAGTGTTATCGGTGTTGAGATTGGATAGCAAGGAAGGTCTTCACCATGCATGGCGTCCTAGCATGGAGGAGGACAATGAAACTTAGCCAAGTTGATGGGCTAATCTTTTTCCTAAAGTTGTACGTAGGAAAAAGTACATTAAATGAGTTATATTTTAATTTTGACTTAATGAGTATGTTTTATAAAGTTAAAGTGAGAAATAATTTAAGTTGTGGTCTTTTAATCTTGACCATTGATCTCATAAGGTGTGTGAGGATCAATCTCGACCCTCCATTCTTTTGGAGATAGGGTTTTTCACTTGCTCATTGAGTAAAAGAGAAATCGACTAGGAGAGGGGCACATTATGCACAAGAGAAGGGCGATTTTCTGGAGAGAGAAAGAGGAGAATTGCTTGAGGGTTTGGAGAGAGGGTTTGCAGGGAGATAGAGGAGGACTCTTCATTGAGATTGGCACACATCTTCAACATTGCAGAGGTCATTTCCTACAGATCTGAGAACTACTCATGCAGGGGTGTCTTCTGGCACGATTTGGTTCAAGGGGATTTGCAGAAGGGCCGTACATCTGTTGAGGAGGTGTTACAATGAGGTTTTCCTTGGCATTTTTTTTGGCTGGGCCGATTTTATTGTAAGAGATATCTATATTTATCCCGCTGAATAATAAAAGTCTCCAAATTTGTTGCACCAGTTTTCCCTTTGGGGTTTTATCTAGGGACGATTGTCCAAAAATCTTTGTGTACTATTGATGTGATTGTTGTTGTCTTCTTCATTTGATTCTTGGTAAATTATTTATCTGCTGTGCAAATTTTATTGGTGAAAAGAAACTCAACGTAGACACTAAAATACAATTGCAGAAAATTATAAGTGAAATTTAATTTGATGTGTGATATATTGTTTAGTTTATTAGTTCTATATTGCCGGGTTTTATAAGTTTCACATGGTATCAGAGCAGATTTGTTGAAGGAACAATATCACAGGGTAGATCGTTCATATCTAAAGCTCAAAATCAAGGCAACGTAAGGGTTTGAACAACATAGTTTGAACAACAACACTATTTCAGCTATGGCCATGACTTTGAGAGTGGAGGATAGGGTACTGGGTGCTCAAAACTTTCCTACTTGGGAGAAAAGAATGAATTATGATCCTGGCAGTGAATGATGTCCTTGATCATATTGA
This sequence comes from Picea engelmannii, assembly GCA_009831015.1. NCBI lineage: Eukaryota > Viridiplantae > Streptophyta > Pinopsida > Pinales > Pinaceae > Picea > Picea engelmannii. The sequence goes on along the minus strand of ML784100.1, from coordinate 1,102,680 downwards.
TGAGAAGGCAACAAAACTTATAGATCCAGTGCTATTGGTGGCATGGAAGAAGGGTGAAGCTAAAGCAAAGAGCATTATTCTTGATGGGGTGAAAGATCATGTGATCCCACACCTCTCGGGAAAACTTTGGCAAAGGAGATGTGGAAGGGCCTTAGTGACCTTTATCAACCAAAGAATCAAAACAAGGTATTGATGTTGTGTGAGAAGATGCATGGCACCAAGATGGCAAAAGGCGAGGGTGTTGTCTGCTATCTTACTAGGCTTACGCGGATCAAGGATGAGCTTGCTGCAGTTGGCGCAAAGGTTGAAGACATTGAGTTGGTCAGGGTGGCTCTAAATGGCTTTGGAAAGCCATGGGAGACATTTGTGCGTGGGATTGTGGCTAGGGAGGATTTCCTTGATTGGTAGCGATTATGGGACAATTTTGTGCAGAAGGAGTTTCGCCTAGGATAGGCGAGCAGGTCATCTACTGTACCATCAATTGGAGATGATGATGGATTGGCACTTGCAAGCAAAAGCAAGGAAAGGCCAAGAAGAAAGGTGGAAAGAAGAAAGACATTGACTTCTCCAAAGTCAAATGTTTTCAGTGTCACAAAATGGGGCATTTTTCCTCACAGTGCCCGAAGAAGAAGCAGAAGAAGTCTTAGATGGCAGCTTCAACAAAGATTGAGGAGTTCTCAAAGATTTTTAAGAACGCGTTTTGCCTTATTGCATGCATGTCGAGCTCGGTATCCACAGGCATTTGGTTTGTGGACAGTGGAGTGTCTTGCCACATGACAGGACGCAAGGAGTACTTCAATACATTATAGGAGGGAGGCGTGAGTCTCCATATAGAGCTTGGTGATGAGGCGCATTACAAGGCATAGGGCATTGGGATTGTATCCTTTCAGAGGGAGTCAGGTAAACAAATTAGTTTTGCTGATATTTTATATGTACCTGGTTTAAAGAAGAATCTTATATCAGTGTCTACTCTTGAGGATAAAGAGTATGAGGTGACTTTCCGTGGAGGGAAAGTGTACATTAGGCCAAGAGGGTCTAGCACCAAAGAAGACAGGATGATTGGGATTCGATATGAGAAAGTGTACAAGCTACACTTTGAGCTAGAGAAGGCATTGATCAACAACACTACTGATTTGGGGGAGTTGTGGCACATGAAGATGGTTCACTTGCATCATGGTGCATTAGGGTGCTTGAGACATGTAGTGACAGGTATTCCATAGGTCATAGAAAAAAAGGATAGCCCATGCAAGGGATGTGCATTGGGCAAGTATGTTCGGAAACTGTTTCAAGCGAGTGAGCTTAGATCCAAGGGGATCTTAGACTTGATACATTCTGATGTTTGTGGTCCGATGTGTGTCTAGTCGGTTAGTGGATATATATAATATATTATGTGATCTTTATTGATGACCATTCCAGGAAGACTTGGATATACTTCCTGAAGGCCAAGAATGAGGTCTTCAACAAGTTTAGAGAGTTTAAGGCTCTTGAAAAACTGACGGGGAGGAAGATTCTAGTCTTGAGGACAGACAATGTAGGTGAGTACACATCTTCAGAGTTTGTGGAGTATTGCATTGCACAGGGGATCAAGAAGGAACTCATAGTGCCATACAATCCGCAACGGAATGGAGTGGTAGAGAGAAAGAACAGGACCATAGTGGGAGCAACTCGTGCTATGATTCATGACCAGTGGTTTCCCATGTTTCTTTGGGCTAAGGCATGTAGTACATCTGTGTACATTCATAACAGGAGTCCCCACGCAACTTTGGGGAAGAAGACTCCAGAGGGGGTCTACACAAGCACTAAGCTTGATGTTTGTCACCTACACATCTTTGGGAGCGTTGAATACTGTCATGTTCCTTTTGAGAAGAGGACAAAGCTGGAGCCCACAACGGAAAAGGGGTTGCTGGTTGGTTATAGTGAGACTTCCAAGGCCTACCGCATCTTCATTTTAGTATGCAAGAGGGTTGTGGTATGTAGAGACGTACAGTTTGAGGAGCGAGCCTTGACTAGGCCACGACCTAAGTGGTATAGGTCCACAGTGAGTGATTCTAGACAGGTAACACCTCCTGAGACGTCAATGAGACATAGTAGATCACCACAAAGACTTGGGTGTATGGCATTGATGACATAGTTGATAGATGTAGAGCCTTCCAATTTTGAGCAGGTTGCACAGCACGGAGTGTGGCAGGAAGCCATGGTGGAGGAGTATGTCTCCATCATGAAGAATGATGTTTGGGAGGTCGTGCCTAGGCCATAGGGAAAACGGGTGGTTGGATCCAAGTCGATTTACAAAGTCAATCATGTAGCAAATGGAAGCGTGGAGAAGTATAAGGTGTGCTTCATGGCCAAGGGGTTTTCGCAGAAAGAGGGAGTTGATTATGAGGAGACCTTCGCCTCGATGGCCAAATACTCTTCGTTCCGAGCAGTGTTGTCATTGGCAGCGGAGATGGGCTGGAGCGTTCACTAGATGTACGTGAAGACGACCTTCCTTAATGGAGTCATTGAGGAGGAGGTGTGTATTGAGTAGCATTAGGGGTTTGAGGTCGGAGACATGAAGACACATGTTTGCAGGTTGAGACGAGCCTTGTATGGGCTCAAGCAGGCACCTTGTGCATGGTACTCGAGGATAGATAGTTACTTGAGGGAGATGGGATTCCAGCGGAGCGAGGCTGATCCGAACTTGTATTATCTCATACTGGTTTTATATGTGGATGATGCATTCCTGACAGGTGATGAGCAGCTGATTGCAGAGTGTAAGGGAAACCTTGCAACACAGTTCGAGATGAAAGACCTTGGGTTGATGCATTGCTTCCTTGGTCTGGAGGTTTGGCAGACAGATGAGTGCTTCTTCCTAGGACAGGGGAAGTATATAGTAGAGATCTTGAGGAGATTCAAGATGACAGACTGTAGGCCTATGTCCACGCCTCTAGTGACTAACTGGAGGAAGATTGATGCAGCTAGTTCTGAGACAGTAGACCCCACCATCTATCGTCAGTTAATAGGATCGCTCATGTATTTGGTGAATACTAGGCTTGATATCAGTTTCACAGTTAACTCTTTGAGTCAGTTCATGGTGGACCCTCAGAGAGTGCATTGAATAGCTACGAAACACGTGCTTCACTATTTGAGAGGTACAATGGAGTATGGGTTGTTGTATGAGCGCAATGGTGGAGTGAGGTTAGCAGGATTTACAGATGCTAATTGGGTAGGATGTGCAAAGGATAGAAAGAGCGCTTCAGGATGTTGCTTCAACATTGGATCGGGTGTCATATCTTGGTTCAACAAGAAGCAAAGGTTAGTAGCGTTGAGATCTGCTGAGGCAGAGTACATGGCAACTAGTTTGGCAGCATGTGAAGCGTTGGTGGTCGAGGAAGTTGTTCTTGGATCTGTTAGGGGTAGAGTTGGAGAGTACCTTGATTCATTGTGATAATCATAGTGGCATATGGCTATCTGAGAATCCGGTGTTTCATGACAGGAGCAAGCACATTGAGATCCGTTATCACTTCATCCGGGATTATGTCCAAAGAGGAGCCGTGAGGCTCTAGTACATTCAGACTGATGAGCAGGTGGCTGATATTTTCACCAAGGCATTGTCCATACAAAAGTTTATGAAGTTCAGGGACAAGATGGGGTTGGTACAAAATCCCTTCCTCGCTAAGGGGAGTGTTGAGATTGGATAGCAAGGAAGGTCTTCACCATGCATGGCGTCCTATCATGGAGGAGGACAATGAAACTTAGCCAAATTTATGGTTTAATCTTTTTCCTAAAGTTGTACTTAGGAAAAAGTACATTAAATGGGTTATATTTTAATGTTGACCTTACCCATTACAAGCAATGGGTGGATGATGGTGGCATCTAGAAATTAATATGAATAGTAGTACGAGTGTATTGGATGACACATCAACAAATATCTTCCAAAAGATATGCAACTTGTGGAGAAAATTGGTTTGTTTCAAATTAGTGGGGAACACTCTGATGATAATTTTCCTCGGGGTCTTGTTAAAACTTAAAAGTCAAAATCGGACTTGGAATCAGTTGAGGGTTAGATTTTACTCGGGTTGGAATTGACTGACGACTTGGTTTATGAAAAATTTAACGATATATATATGTATGTATGTATATATGTATATATATTCATGTACATTAATGTAAATCCAAACCATTAGAGATCAAATCTACAAAGTTCACTTATTTATATACCTTGCAAGGGTGAACGTAGCAAAATGGCATTGGGTGCAATACATATTTGAAACAAATACATAAATAACAAGGCTATAAATGGTCTCTAGAGTCCAAAAGACAACATGCTACACGCTATAAGCTACTACATATCACTCATTAACATGGACAATCATCAAACTCATCACCACTATTGGGAATGGGATCCTCATCATGAAATACATAATCATCCTTTGGCTCATACTTGACTAACTCCTCAGGGAGCTCTGGAGTACTAGTAGTGTGGGCCTAATGGTTAAAAACATGTGTTTCCTCTTTAGAGGTCATAGGTTCAAATCCAAGGGAGGGTAGGGTATGTACACCTCTGTAGAATTTAGCAGCCAAATCGCTGCACGTAGGGGGTTCCTTGTCCCATAAACAAGGGGGCCTCATACACCAATTTGGTGTCTGGCTTGGCTGTGACCTTAATATTAGATTATTATTATTATTTAGTAGTGTGGCTAGTGCTACTAATAGATCATCATCCAAACCCATCCACCCCAACTCATCATCATTAAACCTCTTGTCGGGTGAGTCTTCTATACCCATTCCAAGGACGAATCATTATCATCTAGGACAATAGGATCTGTATCAAGGCTTTTGTTCAACAACTAGTTGCACCTTAGCCGAAGGTTGTATTGCACAAATACAAGATCGTTTAACTATTGTTGTTCCAAATGATTTCTCTTCTTCGTGTGAATATGGATTTGGAAGCCAAATCCATCAGAAACAACCCACAAAGAATGCAAAACAAGCTCCAAGCTTCAGAAACTCCATTCTCACAAATGATCAATGAGAGAGGTGTGAGGCAAATAAAGGGGGAAGTGTGGGTCCTTATATAAATTTTTATGGTTTTGGGCGGAAAGGGAGGGTATTTTGTTGTTTTTAATTTTTTGCGGTTTTCTTAAAAAAAATTGAGAGGGCATGTGAGAGGGCATGAGGGTGACCGATTAGGAATGGAATCAAATGAATTGGTTGGTTGGATATGAAACATGCCATTGAACCAATTTGAAGCCCGAGTCATCTCTTGTAGGTATCGAACTAGTCGAATTGATTGACTTCAAGTTTGAATTGTCTGATTTTTAAAACACTATTTAAGATATGAAAATGGTTTATGTACCCTTCTGATTGCATGAAGGCAGTGACACCCTTAAGGGAAAAACACATGTTGTTCTTGTAGGGTGTTGGTTTGAGGTAGTACTTGGGGCTGATTTGCTAGTATTTATAAGTGTTCTTTTAATTTGCTTTTGGTACTACTTGTGTATATGCAAGTTGGGCTAGAAGGGACTTCAACAAGAGATTCAAAATGAAGGAAACATGACTTTTGGATGAGAACATGTTGTTTGAGATGGATAAGTAGAAACACATATTGGTGGTGATAATGGCATTGTAGAGGTTTCAAGATTGAAGCGATGGGAGAGAATGTATAGAACATATGGAGGTAAATGGGATGACGTGGTAAAAATGTAGCCAAATTCAAGAGTAGGCAAGAACACTTGGATGGAATCTAAAGTGATACCCATAAGCTACTACAAGGATCTTGTTTGCCCTGCCAATGGACATTTTGAGATGGTGTAAGGGCACACTCTGGCTTCCAAGAAGCTATGGAAAGCTCAAGCCTCAATTGCTCCTTTTTGTTTTCCTTTTCAATAAGAAAATAAAGTAAAACACAAATAATTTTAATTGTGGAAGCATGTAAATAGATAACAGGAGCAAATAACTAATCTGACAATTTCGGATTAATGAAGGAAAACTTAGATTTGATTTCATTGAACTTCCGCTAGTTTTCCCGATAGTTGGGCCAGGTTACTACTATGGGTTTTGGGCTTGATATGTTTTCAGATAGAACTATTTGTCATCTCATTTAAATATGGAGAACTGTAGAGAGCCAGAAGCATGAAATGTGTGGTGGGATGATATGGATTCAAGAACACGGTATCATAGAATAAGAACTTTAAGAGGCATTGATTGAAAAGGGTAAGTCTAAGGAGTAGCTTGAGTTGGAGTGGAGTAGGCAAATGAAGGACTTGGTGAGTGAACTTGCTAGTCTAGGATAAGACAAGGTGATAAACTTTTAGCATAAAAATCTTAGATCTACCAGTGACTTATTAATGCAAACTTCAGATCTGAACATTAATATACTGGAAAATACACATTTATGCTAACCTAAATATAGCAGAAGCAAATAACACAGCCACACGAAGTACACAATGTTTTTACCCTGGAAACCCTACTCCTCTGGGGAAAACCAACAACACTTTAGATCTTCTTATTCAACAAATGGTTTATGATTACATTATAGAGTTTCGATCTGAGATTGCTCCTCAGATCTGAGCTTCCTCTGGCACCTCCAGAAGTAATCTGTTGTACCTCAAACCCTCTAGATCTACCCTTGAGATAAATCTGTCTCACTTGGAGTGTATAGGTCGTACGGCCCCTATGGATTGGCTCTCAAGACCTCTGCTGCACCTCGACCGTACTGTACCACTGTATGACTCAGCGCGATCTCCCTCTGTCCTACTCCAACTCAGTCGTACGACTCACAACTACCTTCCTACAGGCCGAAACACCACACTTGGCCCTTCCTTGGACCCTCGTACCAATCTGTACGGGTCTCTTGCACAGGTGTGACTTGCCTGAGTTATGGAGCTGCTGATTCAAATCTCCTCGGCTGGCTGTGTATACTCACAACTTTTGTTGAATCTTCTTAGATCTGATCACTGAAGCCCTAGCTCGACCTCCTCTAGCAAGCTCGACTTAGCTTGCTGCCTTGATCACTCTCAGAATTCCCTCTCAAGCTCATATGGTGAGTCTCTCTAGTGATGATGAGAAATGAGGCTCTCTTGGTATTTTATAGACCCTAGCCTTTCTCTCATTTAATCTTGGCCCTTAGATCTTCTCCTCAAAATCTAGATCTGACGGTCGGGACTTAATCAAGTGTTGAGACAACTTAAGTCACAATCAACAATTGTGACTTAATCTCATGTTGACTTAAGTGATTACCCACCATCACTAAGTTGTCTAGGCATCATGGGGCCCCTTCCATGCTACTAGACACCCATAGTGTGAAAGTACCTGCCCAAGCTACAAACTCTAACACAAGGAACAGATAATTAATGTGTTGAAGCTCATTTATGAAGGGGTAATAGCTCTGTTACCAGATCTGCAGGGTCTGAATGCTGGATCAGCAGATCTGGATCTGGATTCACCCAGATCCTTGAGTGATCCGCCACCAAAACGGATCCTTGATTGCTGGAAATGCCTCGGCGACTACTCATACGGTTCTAGGCATTTGGAAGCAAAACCTCACCTCTTGGATATGGATCCTGCTATCCATGACCCCACACTCACGGAACCCAAAAAAATTGTGAATATGTTCGAGCTTCAGCCGCGGTTTAGGAATTTGGCCCGCGGTTTTAGGGCTCTGCTTGCGTGAGTATTTGGGTGTAGGAAAGAGTATTCGGGTAAGGAGAATATGATCTCTGCATGAACATATAATACAAAAATTGGGTGGTGTCCTGAAAATGAAATTCATTTTCTTAATTGCGCCCCGGCACCTTGAGATTGAAGAGAAATGAGAAGTCCAAAAGTGTAATTCCGTTTTACAGAACCGCTAGGAATCGGTTAGTGTAGTTCCATTTTACAGAACTGCGAGGAATCGGTTATGTCTGTAAGTGCAAGGAATGATGGATACACAGTTTAATTTTATTAAATTTAAAATAAATAATTGTTAATTATATAAAAATTAATTTGTGTGTTTTTTTATTATGATTAAAAGGTTTAAATCTAAAAAAAATTATAATTTTAAATTATTTAAAAATTAATGTGTTACTTTTATAACTTCAATAAACTAAATTTAAAAAATTGAAATCTATATATGTGAATAAATTAAAAAAAAATCATAATAATTTAAAATTTTATAATAAAATAAATTATAAAAAAATCATAATAATTTAAAACTTTATAATAAAATAAATTAGAAAAATTCATCTTAATATCAAATCTTTTAAAGACTAAAATAATTATATTTTTGTTTATTTATTAGATTCAAGATTAAAATGAATTAGATCCAACGTCAAGATTAACTTACACTAATAGTATATACTTATTATTATTATTTATACTATATATATATAAATGTATATATGTATAAATATTAAATAATGCTCATATATATGTATAACAAATTATATATGTATAAATGTATAAATAAATAATATATCTAATGATTTTAGTTTTATTGTTGCGATTCATGAATGGTTTTGACTCTTAACTTTGAATATATATTTTTAAATTTTTTAAAAATATTATTATATTTTTTGTACGTGGCGTTTCCCGGCCGTATCCGGATCCTGGATTTTCAAAAATCTGGCGGATCTGGATCTGTGTGAATTAGATGTTAGCCTAAGAATAACTTGGGGAGTATAGGAGTTTTGTCTTGCAAATATTCTATTTTGTTGTCACATGTTTTGTCTCGTAAAACATACAGATACAGAAGCACTTCAATTAGGTTCTCTCTTCCAACAGGGATCTGTGGATGTTGGATGCTAGGAGAGCTTCAACAGGGAGTATTTGGCTTTCCCTATGATATTCCAGCCTGATTCTCTTAGGCCAGGCCATTATCCAGATGACATCTCTAGGTTCTCCATTTGGGTCTTTAGTTTGACTGACAAGGCTGTGGGCTCTTCTTCTGATTCAGATGCATTTTAGTCCCCTCTTATAGTTCTGCTTGTGATCTAGTCAATCTTCTAGTGACGAGTATTCTTCCTCTCCTGGTAGATAGATCAGGCTATTTCTTTCATTGTATAGGGTTTAACTCCTTGGGTTTATTGTATGTATTCTTGTCTTAATATTTGTCCTTTTACTTGTACAGCCATTTGTCCTTTCAGGAGATGCATTAGGTGCACCCAATTTACCGTTGTTTCTGGATGTACATGAGCCCCATTGGCCTATTTTGATCATTTGTGGACACTAATAAGGTTTCTGTCTTCTCTTCTCTTCTCTCTCATTGTGTAATCACATTGTCTCCTTCTTGACTGCAACAACAGAGTTGCATCCTATAATCGATATGCATGTTATGGGGAAATATACTCATATTAGTGAGCTTGACTGTTAGGTGTAATTTTTACGAAAAGGGAACCACTTATTATAAAGAATAACAAGTTACAATCATTGAAACTTCTGGACGACATTATTGGATGGGAACTCTTTAATACATTGAAGGTTGCCAAAGAGTTATATGCATGCTGTAATTCTAATGCAATGCCATTCAGTGTTTTCTCTATTTTGTTATTAACAGTGCATGCATATAGTGACTTTTTGGTGTTTGATGACAATTGCCATATGTGCTACTTTCCTATATGTGACATTCTAATTTCTCCTAAGTACATCCTCTGCTTAATCTCATCCTAAAGCTGCGACTTCCCCCTCCATCCCGAGTGTTGTCAGTCAACAATTTTGGAAATCTTTTCCACCTCAAGCCCTAGTAGAGTGTCAAAAAGGTTTATTTTTTATCACAAAAGCTTCTTTCAGTGAATGTCACACTCAAAGTAATCTCGTTTTTCATTTAAAAGATCTTAATGTGCAAAGCTAGTTAATCTTGCTTCTGACTCTTTCATTATGTAGCCTCAAATCAACACATTTACCTCTCTGCTGGAAACCACAAACTATCAACATTTTGAAGCTAAAAGACCTGGCTATCTTCCTGACTATTTTGTTTTCTGCCCATGTTAGGATATTATGCCATTGTATTGCATCTGATATTTATAATACTTTTCCTGTGCTGCCCATTGCTCTTTATCTCAAGAAGGAAAGAAATAAGGGTTCTATTGATGTCCACTAGTATCCAAATGTGGCCAATACGACTATGGTACATCATAAATATTCCATCTGTGTAGGCTCCATGTTTTAGGACCTTGTTCTTCATAACCTTTATATTGAGATATCGGTACAAGATTTACTTTTGATTTAAAAAGTTTGTTTTTTCAACATTTGAAAAAACTATGATTTGTACTTTGGATTGTTGTAAATATTTGCTCATATTTACACCGAAGGAATTAAGGGGGTGGCATCGCTCAAAAGGACTAAAAATACAGTGACTTTCTTTTCAAGGACTAAAAAGTTTCCCATGCAGATACCAGCATACAAATTTCTTTTGCATCTCTTCCCTTCTAACAATGTATCCATCACCAATTCCCTTCAGGTTCCCTTCCCCAGTTTCAGGGGTATGCTAGAGAAAATCTGTGGTAAATATCTTTAAGTGGTATCTTCTTTGCTGTTTTGTGTTTGATTGCTTATCTGTAATGTTTTTTCTAATGCTGGTGGTGCCATGAATTTCTCTTCATCTGTTTTGGCTGTGGTCAACTCTAATATTTTTGGATCTTAAAACTCTTCGAAGTGAAACTCTAATTTGTATTTTTAAGTTCAACTGGTGGTTTTTGATGTTTGAATAAAGAAGTTGAGGTGATATTGTTGTACTAACAAATTGAAATTGTAATTTGATGTTGATTTGTTTTACTCAGCATTACTATTCCTTTGGTCCTATCAATTCCTGCTACTGTACTTTCATTGACATCAAGGGAGCACTTGAAGGTGAGGTTTATGGCCATAACTCTTTATTTAATGAATTATTGTATCATGCTAGTTGTTTTTTTTACATTTATGTTAGCAACCGTGTTTCATTAATGAAAGTGGGTATTGCTTATTGCGTTCTATAAACAATTGAAATATGTATTCTTAAGTGTCTTTTCTGTTTTTATATACAATGTTAACATTTAATCTTCATTGGATAAGCTGTTAACCCTAGTTTGATATTTTATAACTTTATCAACTGCCGGTCTCAAGAACCATAAACCGACTTTGATTTGTCTGTAACCTATCTTGCTTAATGGTGCATTTGTACTACCTAACCTGAAATGTTTTGCAGAATAGTTGAAATTTGACAATTTTGGTAATATTGTGGCATCCTAAACTTTATGCAGTTCTTCAGTAGATCATGAATTTATCAGGATTTCCAGATTCAACTAAAACAAAAATTAAGTCTTTTTTTTTCAATTGTTATTCATGATAAGAAATGAAATCATCTCCCATTCTCAGTAATTCTAGCTTCAATGGAATTGTCCCATATCGATTTTGTATTTCCATCCAGATTGTGTGGAATTCATTCCTTTGCTCAATTAAGTATCTGAATAGTATCAGTCCCTGGCTGTTGGCTTCCATCTAGCTGGAGGTCGGCTAAACTGAAAATCAAGGCAACCCATTTCCCAGGAATTGTGGCCACCGAGGAGAGCTAAAACGTGTATAGCAATATTTCAATGGTCTGATATACTAAACATAAGCCATCTTCTTGATGGATTTTAGGGTGCCGAGGATTGACTGCGAGTCTCCTGAAGAGACTAGACTAAATAAACATAGATTTGGGAGCAACCTTATGTCATATATTGATTGCATGGTACTATCTAGATTGTCTGGAGTTCCCTGATTATGTTCAATTAAGCATTTGCAGTCTTTGTAGAATTTTCCAGGTCCTATCAGCTGTCTTCTTGGTCTGTCTTTGACCAAGCTAAGACTCTAAGTTTTCTGCTGTCTTTAATTTAATTTTCTGCTGTTTTATAACAGCCAACAGTCATATTTAGTTTTGCTGATTGTTATGGTTGTAGTCTCNATTTGGGTGCTCTTGCAAGTAGTTTCAGTGTTAGGAAAATAAGTACATGCATACCAAATAACTACAACACACCTAAACTATCTTTTCTGCTGAAAATATGGACAGATCTAAGAGCTAATAACAGCTACTAAAATGCATGTGTAGACACAGGTATTTTTGGTCAACATGACCCTGGACAAA
>ML784100.1:1035873-1090289 GCA_009831015.1 Picea engelmannii | reverse complement strand
CTCCTCCTCTCATGAGCAAAACCTCCTATGAACAATGCGCCCTCCTTTAGCTCCTTTGCCCCTCTTTAGGCAAGAATAGGGTAACCTAGAAATAGATGGATGAGATCAATCCAAATCAATGGATGAGATAATAAATCTAACTCAAAACCCACTTTTGGGTTAAGTTCCCTAAGTCTACTCATGTCTCCTCAAAATCACCAAAAAGGTAATTTAATGTTCACTTTTGCCAAAAGTGACCAAAATGCACTTTATCCAAAGTCAAAGTGCAAATAGACATAAAGTACTAGGACAAAGTAACTAAACCTTCCCACATGTGCTAAGGAGGACAAAACACATGGGGAACACCTCCCAAGGTACAAATCTCAACAGTCTTAACCTGTAATTGTACAGTTGCATATACTTTTCAGTTATTTAGTGCTTCAACTCATGATTAGTTTGGGGGACAACCAAATCTTGAAGAGGATTTTATTTATAGAAGAAAGTGTGGTTGTTTTGTGTGTGAGGAACATGCATTTATCTATTCATATAAGCGATGAATATGATGTTGAATTGAGTCATTGAATAACTATTACTATTAAACAAATAGAAAATCCTTGAAATGAAGTTGTATTGTACATGAATATATTGATATATTACATTAACAACAATGATGATAATAAATAATAATAACTAAAATCACCACAGGGCATAACTAATTACCCTAGTGACAAGTTAATGATATAGTGACCAATTGATGATATTTATACTGTCACAAAAGGTCTTTTTCCATGGACTGTCAAGAGGTCTTGTCAATCAATCACTCATATTATTCACAGGGCACACCTAATTGTCCTAGTATAATGATATTTATACCGTCACAAGAGGTCATGCAAATCATAATCACTCATATTATTCAAATATTATATATATTATTTTATATGCATGGGATTTCTTTCCCTCTCCTATTTGGATTGTTTGTGTTTATAATTATCGAACATGACTGTTTGTAATAGTGGTATCAGAGCTTGTTTGAGCCCAGCCAATGGCCATCTCTGTTTTCAACTTGTGGTTGAACCAAATTTTTCCAGCTTGTGGCTTATTTTTTTGTTTCCAATACTGTCAACAAACAATCTGCTTCAAATTTGAAGAAGAAAATTTGTGGTGTCAGATAAGAATCAATAGGTATCACAACCATTACTGGATCTGTTTAGGAATACTATCTGGCAAGACAAACATTCCATTGCTATAAAATTGGAGAGAAAAATCAGAAACAAAAGTGAATTAAAGAGAAAATGCATATCTATTCTAAGATTCGATAAAGAAATGTCAACTGATTTGGTGGAATCAATAGTCTTGAAAAGGCCAGGGCACACATAGTAGATAGGGGAATTCTCACAGATGCAATCAAAGATAAAAACTTGATTGTTGCCAATGAAGATTTATCGATTATTTATAAACTCAAGCCATTGACAAAGTGACACTTACAGATCCAGTCAGGGATGAAGAACCATCTGTCACCACCGTCACTGATGAAATTTTCTCAGCCTTGAAGTATCGACAAATCAGTGAATATTGAAGAATCGGTTTCCAATTTTGATATATCAGAAAGAAGTTCAACTATTAGACACTATTGTCACGCTAATCACAGGGATCATTGCATACAACAATCAACCTTTTTTCCAAGAAAAAAACCTTTATATTCAATATTTCAAGTGTGAAATCAGAATATACATCAGACTTCCTGTAAGGGCTCAAAAAGTAACAGTCTGTTTGCTGTCTTGAAACAGTCTCAGTCTCCTACTCTGTCTGATCACTGCTTAATACATTCATCCTAGGTTCCTCAAGGGCATTCTTTAAAAATATTTCAAAAAAACATTCTTTACAGCCTTGAACTCTAACTTAAAACACCAGATACGGGTCTCATCCGAAACAAAATTCATTCCACATATCTAAATATTAGGATTCTAATTTGACTTGTTTCGAAAGGTATACTGTGAAGTGTAATTGAAGAAGTCCCAATCAACTTTTGCGCAATTCAATTCTGCAAAAAATTAACTGGGGGTGGATCGATATCACAATGCGACAATATTGTTCAAACCTTCAAAGATCTCACTCTCTTCTTTCCTTAACTAGCATTACGTCTAGAATAGCTATAGAAGTGCAGGCCGGAATAAAGGTGTAGCTTCTCCTAACTATGCTTCGAGGACAAAGCATCCATTAAGGGGGAGGAAATGTAATACATGTAAATTTAGTAGTACATTACAATAACAAAAATAGCAAAAATAAATAATAATTAAATCACCAAAGGTCATAATATTTCATCCTTGTGACCAGTTAATGATATTTATACAGTCACGAGAGGTTGTGTAAATCAATTACTTATATTATTCAAGAATATATATTTTATTTGTATTGTCTTTTTTTCCCTCCCATATTTTTTATTTGATGTTTTTTCAGTTATAGAACATGTTTAGTCTAAAGTGTTAGCTCGATTGGTTGAATATCCATCCAAGGCATGTTGCTGACTGTTAGTTTTTAGCTCGGTTGGTGTCTCAGCTGTGCCTATGTGTCCTAGGCCAGCTGATGGACACCTTAATAACCCAGATCATCCTTTTATCTCAGCCTAAATTAGACTTAGGAAAAATCAGCAAAAATTGATTCTTGAGTGGAATGTGGGGTCCAGGGAGAGAGGGTGCACGTCATCAAGATGGCTGGGTGGATTGTGGGGCCCAGACCAAGGGGGTGCACCACTTAGTGGAGAGTGGGGTCCAGCCCAAGAGGGGCACCCCAATCTCAGCCATTGAGGCCCAGGCTGGGCACATATCTCAAGGTAAATGGGGGCTGAAGGAGAGATAAAAGTGAGGCTGAGGGTGGAGTTGGACACACGTTCTCATTTGTGAGTTGAGCAAGTGACCAGAAGGAGAATGCTTGAGGCTGAGGAAGGAGGGTGAACTGTGCTAGAGCAAGCTGAGGAGGGCGAATCTGGGAGAGAAAGGCAGCTGGAAGAGGTCAGGAACAGGGCCATATTAGGCTGCCAGCACCAGGCTCAACTCAGGCCAAGTTTTACAGCAGCGAGAGGGGCGAGTTAGGGCTCTACGTCCTCATCCAGGACTGGCCAGATTCAGCTGTACTGTTCCGCAGAGAACAGGGCTAAATTCTGGGTGTATTTTCTGTCAATATCAGGCTGTACCAGAGGCTGTGCAGCTACAACAAGGAGTGCTGAGATAGCTGGGTCATCATATAATATCTTTAAAGGAGAAAAGGGGTATTATTAAAATTTAAAAAAAAAAACCCTAAGTTGCAAGTGAAAAGTATTTACATAAAGTGAAAAAAAATTATACTACTTTTAAAATAAATTATAAAACAAGGAATCATAAAAAAAATAATTAAAAGGAGAGTACTTCAAGGTTGAGCATATATTTATATAGTGGTTCAATATATAAATAGATAAAAAGTATATTAAAATACTTAAAGGTGTTTTTTATACTTAATTGTCAAGGAGTTAAGGGATAGAGCAATAAAAATAAAAGAAAAAAGTATTTTTTTGAGATAGATGTCAAAGAAAAACTAGAGTCTAAATTGAAGAATCAAGTAGTATAAAGGATATTTACATGAAGGTGAAGAGAAAGGGTAGTAATTAATCGGATTATTATTGTATTACTCAAATCATCCTGTATAAAAGATTTAAGTGAAGACAAAAAGAAAGGATTATCATAGAAAAAAAAAACATATATCTTATCTATTCATATTCTAAGAATATTATCAAAGGATATTAAAAAAATAAAAATAAAAATAAAATAAGACAAGTTTCATTTCATTTGCAATTAAAAAAAATATATATATATATATATATATATATATATAAAGAGTTATTAAGAAATCATCCAAGAACTATAACAAGGGCTTTTAAGTCCATATTAAAGTATAAAGAGGCCCAGCCAAAAATTATTTCTTAACTAAAGTTGAGAAAAGAGATTATTATAAAAAGGACAATTCCAAAATGGAAGGAGGAAGATTCCCTCAGACTTATAAAAAATATGCGGACCCCATATTAAAAGTTAATGGGATTATTCAAGGAAGGAATATCAACATCGCTATCTGCCCGACCGTTAGGAAAAATCACATTAACGTTGACCTAGCAAACCAATTAATGGTTTTCGAGTCAAATATAATTGAAAATGACATGTGTCTTTCTGATGAGAAATATGACATTTAAATCGTGGGTTGGGTACTAACACGAAGAGTGAACTTATGGGTGTTTGGGCAACCTTATACATTGCAAAATATTTGTCCATTTCCAAGCTGCGGGTACTTGGAGACTCCAAAGTCATCATAAATTGGTTAAATAAAAAAGATAACCTTTGTGTTAGTGCCTTGGAAGGGTGGAAACAAAGAATCATTGTGTTGAAAAAAAAGTTTTTGGTTACAAACTTTTATCATATCCTTCATGATTTCAGCAAGTTAGTGGATGAACAATAAAAAAAAGTTATGCTTGAACCTGAAGGATATATTGTGCTACACAAATGGTCAAATGATTTGGAGGGCCACAAATTCGTCATCAATATCTATTGATGGAGAGCCCGTGGAGAGGAAAATCCTGCCCAGAAATTTTCTGAATTGTATTTGCTGTAAAATTTCCTCAGAAGCCTTAATCAGAAGCCCTCCTTTGCTGGTTTTCCCCACACCGGGGTTTCCAGGGTAATATCTGGTGTCTGGGTGAATTTATGTGCTTGGTTCTGTATGCTTCCGCTGTCATATTTCTATTTTATATTTCATCTGTAGGTTAACTGCATAAATTCAGATTTTATATCAGCACTGATAATTTCTGGTTAAGTTAATTTATTGGCAGTAATCTCAGTGATTGAGATATAGGTAAAATTCAACACTGATGAGGCCTTAGTGTATAGGCTCAAATCCGGTCAACTTCCTTCCTGTTACCGACTGCTATTGTGGCCAGCGGCTGGGCTGCCCTCTATCCAGATATTCTAGGGAAGAAGGGGGATCCTGTGAGGTTTTACTTGGAAAAAAGTTATCGAACATGTTTGTTTTTAACAATTGTAATACCGGTAACATTCTAAAACACAATTTAAGTGAGGCCCTTGCCAAATGAACTCTAGCAAATCTATAGTTCTAGAATCTGCAGAGGAGGTGGAAGTACAATGTTTGAGTGTATCTAGTTGTGTGCAAAACTGTCCAAATTCACTGTTGAATTCTCTATAACTTTATGAAGACTATTTCCTTGAGATATGTCTCAAATGACTTTTTAGTCATGTACATTTACAAGCTGACTACATTGTTATAATAATGATTAATTGATCAATTTCCACTTATTTTTGTTCATTTGAAATTTCTTTGTCAATGAACTACACTTGAGACCAGGTAGAGATTGAACATTTGCAAATGTTTCTCGAAAACATGGAGATCTGCACATATTATCTGAATGGAGACCTCACAAAAGAGTTGGGTTTTGGTGGAAGGCCACCCAAAATAGTTGGTGCACAAATGCATTTGTGGCCAAAGGAAATCCAAAAGAGTTGGTTAATATATGTTTTTATGTGGACAAAGGTCCTGTAATTGAGTTGGTTTGCTAATAGGTTTATGCAAGTGGAGGACACATAAAATAGTTGGTTTGGAAATGTGTTTATGCAGATGGATGACCCAAAATTTGATTAGCAAATGTGCATGCATACAGAAATGCCTCACAGATATGGTTGCATTTCTAATTATTTGCTCCCTCTTGGACGTTAGCATTCTATTGTTGCTTAGTGTTAGGTAAGGATTCTTTACTTGCATTGGTTTAAATGCATACCAATTTGGCCTACTAAGGTTGTTGGTTGGCTTTGGTAACTTGAATAGAAGGATTTTTGTAGTGTGTGTGCACTTGATTGCAATGGTGATGACTTAGTCAAGACTCAAAACTAAGCAATACATTATCATACAAATCTAAATTAAGTGTTTGCTACAAAGATGTGTTCAGTTATCCCAATAGAGGTTAAGTACAAGGCTTGAGTAGATCAACATAAAAGATTGAATGGACATTGAAGTATAAATGAAAGCCCAATAAGAAGGCATCACCTTCGACTGTTTTTGAGGATAGTTTAGTTTCTAGTTCAGGTGTGCAAATCTTTCCTAATATATATGCAACTACCCTTGGTCAATAATTTTTAATAAATGAGATGTTCATAATGGTGAACCTTGTAATTGTTTTTGTTCCAACTTCCAGACGAGAATCTTCTCAGCATGTCAATGAATGCCATATATATGTTCAATGAACTTCTCTACTTTGTCTTTCTTTGTTACTTTTGATGAAGTTTGAGTAGTATATACAAGATCCAATGGCTAAAAGTTGACTCAAGCTTCAATGGGGTTGTGCATGGTAAAGTTATGTATAGATCAATTTCTACTTATGCTAAATGAATACAGGCCCTCATCCCATGAGCGAGGGTTCAATGGTTGTAATTCGTAGCCTTGTACTAGTGTTTGATTCACAACTTCTCTTTGCCCACTATTTTATGGTTGAAATGTGATTGGGCATTAGAGCTTGGTGTCCAACTTAGTGTATAGAAAATTTAAAAATGTCCAATCAACTTAGAATTGTTATTAGAGATGGTGGACACCGAACGGTTGAAATGCTTCCATACCAATGTATAGAATAATTTGGTAACCTTTGGAGTGGTGATATCCTTCTTGCATGGTGCAAGGATTGCCGTTTTATAGGAGTTGTGGACAACCATATATATGTTGTCATGTTGGACTTATGGGCGAGTTGGAACTAATGAAGGAGTACATGTCCGTTGCTTGTGGTTTGCAGGGTTGGGAATGCAATGAACAATGTAGGATTTGATGTTCCTTTGAATCATGCTCATGTTGGGCTAAAAGAAATGTCTAAATTGTTGCCAAAGTTTATTGATATTAAATGACTTAAAAGTTTGGAAGCGTGCTTTTAAGACTGTCATCATCATGGTTCACATTTGGAGATTAAGATGATTGGGGAAAATTAGGATTTTATCATGGAGTGGTATTTTAACACATGGTTATGATCTTGGAGCAGTATAAATGGGTTTGAAATTCAAATTGATAGTCCATAATGCTTAGTAGAGAAATAATTTGGTGTTGATTAAAACCATTGCTATTTTATTTCCTTTGCCCCTTTTTTTATATATTTTCACCAAATACAATGTCTAGAGGAAGGTCATCAATTTAATGTGGCGAACATTCTCAATCTTCAATAAGTGATTATAGCTATGAAATAGGAGTATGTCTCCCCGAGGGTTTTTAATATCATCCCTTTGTGTCCCCTGTTTTTTTGAGATGGTGTGATTGGGTGGGGATTTCCCTAGTTCCCATTTAGTGGGGAACACAAAGGGAAATTGCAAGGACTGCCATTTTATAAGAGTTATGGACAACCATAGATATGTCGTCATGTTGGACTTATGGGTGAGTTGGAACTAACAAAGGAGTACATGTCCGTTGCTTGTGGTTTGCAGGCTTGGGAATGTAATGAGCAACGTAGGATTTGATGTCACTTTCAATCATTTTCATGTTGGGCTAAAAGAAATGTCTAAATTGTTGCCAAAGTTTATTGAGATTAAATGATTTGCAAGTTTGGAAGTGTGCTTTTAAGACTGTCATCATCATTGTTCACCTTTAGAGATAGAGATGATTGGGGAAAATTAGGGTTTTATCCTCTAGTGGTATCTTAACACATGGTTATGATCTTGGAGCACTATAAATGGGTTTGAAATTCGAATTGATAGTACATAATGCTTAGTAGAGAAATAATTTGGTGTTGATTAAAACAATTACTATTTTATTTCCTTTGCCCCTTTTTAATATATTTTCACCAAATATAATGTCTAGAGGAAGGTCATCAATTTAATGTGGCGAGCATTCTCAATCTTCAATAGGAGTATGTCTCCCCGAGAGTTTTTAATATCATCCCTTTGTGTCCCCTATTTTTTTGAGATGGTGTGATTGGGTGGGGATTTCCCTAGTTGTTCCCATTTAGTGGGGGATGCCATGAGGAAATCCTCAAGATATACCTATGACATGGGGCCTTCTTGGGGGTATCCATTGCTAGTTTAGTATGTTGTGACATCCCAAGTCCCATGGGGTATGCATAACCATCCCCTATGATGTCCAAATAAAATGCAATCACTATAAAGTTTTACTTGTATTCCCCACCTTCTAACTTGTGGAGTCCACCCATCCCCTTTAAAACAATCCATCATTTGCCAAACCCTCAAATACTAACGAGCAAATTTATAGTTGAATCTTTTCAATGGCATCATCTGAATATCATGTGGGTAGTTTTGACTAGTAGTAGTGAAGTAATAAATGAAGACTTTTGACGACAACTTTCTTTTTGAAATTAAAGCTCCTTTGACTATTAATAAAACATTATGTACATAGCTTTAATACCAAAAAAGTGGGCTGTGCATGCAATGTCCACAAGCACTAGCAAAAATTATTAAAACTCAAAAATGTTGGTTGGCTTATGCCAAAACACTTGAAAACAAAGAGCCGCCATAAGCAAATGTCCAAACTAGCAAAATAACAAAGTCTAGGAGCCACAAGGCATACAACCTGATCATAAATACCAAGAAACAATAATTCTAATCATCGGTGGGGGACAATCATGGTCATTGGGGCAAGGCTCTAACCAGTGATCGAGGGAGCATCAGCACTAGGATTCTCCCAACCATCATTAGCCTCCTTATGAGGTTTGGGGTTTTCTAAAATTGCCAGTGTCATTTAATCCTCAGACGTTCCATGAAGCAATTTTCATTGGGAACTTGCTATGTCAGCCATCTCTTCCTTGTTATCTTCAAGGCCATCGAGAGCACCAAGGGAGTTTGCACTTATGACATATTTGTGTGGGACAAATCATGCATCCAAAGTGATAGGTTGTGGCCATTTAAGTAAGCCATCAGTGGAGTCCTCTGCCCAAGCATCAAGCAACGACAAAGAAGAATGAGCCTTGTGGTTTTCATCACCTTGTTGAGATGGTTTGGAGCTCTATCGAATCACTAAAATGTTCGCTGAAGTAATTGAGGCCTAGAAGGGCTGGCTGACGCACCATACTTTTGGATAGGGGCTTTCTGTTGCCCATTACCTTTGTTATTACACAGTATTTGAGTCCAACCTCCTTTTGTGTCATTGTTATCCTAGGAACCATTTTGAGCATGTGGGGTTTGTATGGGTGGGGCAACATTTTTAAAATGCCATTATCTTTTCTTTTTGATTACTAATGAAAAAATCAATGATTTACCTATTTGTAATTGTCTAATTGGGTGTTGTACTATGCATATTTATGATGAGTATTATTAATCATTTGATTGTTATAACTTATTATTATTTTTAAATTTTAATGGCTGTCTATATTTATGTGTGTCTTCTATGTTGTTCCTTAAAAATTGGGGGGAGTGGTATCTCTTCACCCATCCATGTAATTCATCTTATTGCCTTTACGTTCCACATCCTCAAAATCTTGGCGAAGCATTGGGTTGAATTAAGGGCATGTAATCTGAGAAAGTCACTATCTCTTTGTGCAAAATGTAATATCTATATTCTCTAACCGCTTGCATAGTTGCATACATCTGTCACACTAGGTATAGTGCTGCGTTGCAGAATTGACAGTGTTTGAAAAGTATGTAATGGGTGCCCATGTTGTGTGTAAACAACTCCCATTGATAATTTGAAGGCATTCATGTTGAATTCAAAGGGTTAGTGAGGATCCGTTGGTGACAACATTGGTGCATAATAGAGGTACTACTTAAGCATATCGAAGGCACATTGTTGCTTGTTTGCCCATTAGATTGAATTTTTGCACTTCATTTGTAGTCACTATTGAAATTCCACTCAATGTGGGATAACCCTAGTTTAAATCTGATAAAATCTTCAAAGCACATGAAACTGAAGAGCTCAATGAGATTTTTGGCTATTGACCATTCTTAAGGGCATTAGTCTTGGTCATATAAATATGGTTGCCATGGTTATTGACAATGAAGCCCATGTAGACAGTCTTCTTCATGGCATGTTTGCACTTGTTGAAATTTTCTTGTAGTTTGTGGGCACATAGGGCTTGAAATTCTTGCTGAATATGTTTTAAATTAAGTTGTACTAAACGTGGAAACATGTGCAATTTTCTGGAACGGGAATGATTGGAAATGTGACTCCCCAAAATGGGGACGCTGGGGAAACACAGTATATAAAAAAATTCAAAAATATAGATATATAGTTTTGTTTTTCAATAACACATACTCTTGGAAGATAATAAGCAAGAAAATAAGAATGATGCACATAAATGACATTTTAGAAGGAGACCCATGTCTTGGCTAATGCCAATCCCTTACCCTCATACATGATAGAATCCAGTGGAAACACTACAATCATGCCAACCCTGAAATCCTGAAAACTGTTAAAGTCTGCTGAATTCTGAATGGGATATGAAATTCACTTTCTCCATATGAAGTCTGATGAGGTTGGAACCACTCTCAAACATCTTGAAACAATCAATGGTAATGTTAAAAATTTAAGTAGAAGGATAGAAGCGGTAAGATAAAGGAGAATGTCGTTCTTCCCAAGTGTAAATGTAATTAAGGATGTCATCAAGATACAATACCACAAACTTGCCAATGATGGGCTACATAAACATTATGTTATTTATGAGTGAACATCAATGCAGCTGTGGCATTGGTGACGCCAAAAACCATGACCATCAATTTAAATAGTTTTTTTTTTTAGTTTTGGAGGCCACCTTCACATGCTTAGGCATGATTGGCAGTTGGTGACACCTTGGCTTCAGGATTAGCACTTGGTAATTCAGGGAAGTGGATAATGTTTCTTTATTGTAATTTTCCTAAGTTCCTGATAGTCAATGGCCATGTACCAAGTACCAATCCTTTGTAGAACAAACATATACAGACTCTTGGTGAGGTTCTGGGATGATTGTGGTCTTTTTGGTAGAACTTTTGAATGTGGCTTCATTTCATTGTTATCTAGAAGTGATTTCCAGTAGAATGGACAGTTAGGCAAAAGCCAATAGTTTAAATTGACAGTGTGCTGCTATTGACATGTTGATGGTATTCCCTGCGGCTTGTCAAATTCTTTGTAAACTTTGAGCAGGGTATTTAACTGTTTCATATTTAGGGCAAAGAGGGCAGGAGATCTGGTATTCTGGAACTTGGTCAATTTGACTTCTTGTCAGACAATCAAGGGCATAATCTTATTGGTACCCTTGATGATCGTGCAGGTTTGCTTGGCAAATATCAAGGTATCCCGTGGGGCTTGTTAAAATGCTTGTAAACTTTGAGTAGCGTATTTAGTTGTTTCATATTTAGGGTGACCAAGGGAGATCTGGGATTCTGGAACTTGCTCAAATTTGAGTTGGTGTCAGACTGTCAAGAGCATAATCTTATTGCTACCCTAGATGATCTTGTGGGCTTGCTTGGCAGAACTAAAAGTGATGCTGCTTTTTGGTTGAGGATGATTTTGGTAGTGTGTAAGTGACATCTTCCTTGCAGAGCTTGATAGATGTGGTTAGCTGTTGTAGGTACCATATCTCTCCCATATGTATGGTTTGCCAAGAATTACATCATATATTCTAACTGGGACTGCATCGGATTGCTTTCTTCATCTAGGAGATGGCAAATCACAAGTGTTGGCCCAAAAGAAAACTCAAGTGATACATTCTTTTATGGGCAGACATAGCATTAATGCTACAAAATCTGTAGAAAATGGAAGAGAAAAGATGCAAGCTATTTACTTCTTGGCAGTTCCTTTGTTTGTTGAAAACTTCTCCTGAAAGAATGCACCCATTTGAAGAATCCATGGGTCAAGACCTTTCGATCTCCATTGACATTGCCAATCGTAGGCAGATGACTTTTGCTTAGTCTAAACAAGTGTTCTGAATTTGTATAATGCCAAATTAAATAAACCAAGTAAAACTGAGCAACTCTGAACAACAGAAATAAACCTCTAACACACCAATCACAAGTGTGAAAATGATGCTCCTCAACCTGTGTAAATTTACCTAACAAGCACTAAATGAGAGGCACTTTCAAATCTGATTTTTGCTCACTGTTTCGGACTGTAAACTTGCTGTCCAAAAACAGCCAACAGATCTGATCTTTACCCCACAAAAACTGCCCCCTGTTTGCTTCACAAATCAGCCCTCTCTGCTGCCCTTCAGCTCTGATACCATGAAGATTTTCGAGGCACCAAGGACTGCCAACAGAGGTGTGTCTTTGACCTGCTGTTGGGCATTATTTTGAAGGTTTACCAAACTGTTTAATCACTGTTTTGGGACAGCCACTAAGTTTGATATTTCTGCCGTGAAAAACTGCCTTTAGTCATGTGATTTGATGCCTATTTGAGACCCTCTTGCATGGTTTAAATGTATGGTTTAGGCTGCCATAAATATTTGCACATGCATATAACTCAAAACATCAAATACCCTCTTAGGATCTTTAACAACCTACCACTGAAATGCTAAGAAAACATGACAAATGTACACATGTAGTTTTTGGTCAACATGTCCCTGGAACACCCCCCCCCCCCTGGGGAAAACCAGTTTGGAGATAGATGTATATATGGAGATCTCAAAATAAGAGCTACTACAAAGAAATACAACTAAAAAACCTGATACAATAACAACTCTTCTCGAGATGCTTTGGAGTTCTTAATTTCTTTGTGCTCCGTCTTGGTGCGCCTCTTCCACTTTCCTTGCCTTGCTTTAGCCCTTGCTTTGCCTTTACATTGACTTGCCCACTTGTAGATAGCTAACAATGAGTATTAGTGCCCTCCTTCCCTTTGCTTGTGCACACTTAGCCTCAAGTGCGCCCTCTCACACAAGGGTTTGCGCCCCTACTCCTCTCTTGTGCACCTCCTCCTAGAAATGCGCCCCTAGCTCACACAAGTGCACTTCCCTCACTCAAGCTAGGGCCTTCAAGCTCCTTGGCGCCATTAGCATCTCACCAATGCGCCCCTCTACAAGCCACCTCCTCACAAGATGCACCCTTGTTTTCTCTCCATACCATGCACCCTTCTCCTCTCAAGAAGGTGCGCCCTCCATGAAAGCTCCAAGAAAGCTCCAAGAAAGCTTGTGCCCTAAACTCCAAGAGTGCCCCTTTCTCCTTGAAACCCTCACTTGCTCCCCTCCTCTTCTTTCAACTTTCTCAAGTGAAGAATGAATCTCATCCTTACCCTTTTGCCTCCTTTAGCCTCTCTTTGGCCAAACCTAAAAGATCAATGGCCTAGATTAGGTCTAGCCAAGTCTAATCAATGGGTGAGATCTTTTCTCATAAATCTCACTTGGAAACCCACTTTGCTCAAGTTTCCATAGTTTGCTTTATGTTTATTAATTCACCCACTTTGTGAATTAATTGTTAAGGGGACCACTCTCCAAGGTACCCAAATCTCATCAATAATTAAGATAAAAAGATAATTTAAAGAATTTCTAGCCTCTGCACACCCATTTTATTGATGTGGAAGAGAACTTAACATGGACATGTTGTCACTCAAAAATACACCACAGGACAGCACTGACTCCAAGACCTGCAGAAAGGAAAATTGAGTAATAACTGATAAGCGATCAGCCCTAGGTCACTAGCTAACTGCTTCTCCGTTTGGATTGGTGCTTTTCCAATCAGATGGGGGTGTCCTCGGTGTTCATACACTGAAAATTACTTAAAAACCTGCATGTTAGTATGACAAATCAGCACATAAATAGCGGTCCTTGTATGTGTGCAAACAACCAAGGACCTAAGAAAATTGATCATTTAAAGAATACGAGAGAATTTCAGTTTGCAATAGCGGAATATGAAAAGAAAATAGAGAAGATTATGCGCTTCAAATGATAAATACAACCAAAATAGAGGCAAGAATACCACCTACACCGCTGCACAAAAAGATAATATTACACCAACAAGTTCAAAGAGCTGAGAGAAATAGCATAGTCAAACTTTATCTTTTCATTAGTCAAGAGATTGGCTGCATAAAAAAGACAGGATACAAGACGGATCACAATAATATAGCTCTGCGCATAGTATAGGCAACAAGAAGAGAAGAAGAAGAGAAGATGGAGAAGACAAGCTACTAGCTGCTCACTAAAAGACTCTCAAATAATGACCATTCGCCCTTCCTTTATGGATCCTTGAGTTCTCTAAGGAAGTCATGCAAGAATACTTCTGAAATTAAGTGGCTGTAATAAATAAATAAAACTGCTAAAATCAGCCACCTATTTTCCATGAATAAACCTCTAACTCACTATGAAGGAGACATCCTGTTCTATATTTGGCTAAGCTCACACGCTCTCCTAAACTCTCCATGCGGTGTTGATTTAACGGAAAATAAATTGAATTTAAACTGTTCCAAAATTATTTTAGCTCATGCGCCCTCCATGCAAAGTTGACTCAACTCAAGATAAGTGAACCTTCCCAAAATAAACTGGCTGTCTAATAATATCATCTTTCTCATGCAAGAAAATCACCCTCTCTTGCCAATAGTAGTTGATGAGTCATCCACTGCAAATAGAACTGATGCATGCAACCTAACCTTATCTCACTGCCAAATTTATCCAATAAGGCTTTCCTCAAGTTTAGGGCACCTAGGGTTTGCTCAAAAGATACTGCCACATGTCATCGAACATCATGCCTTTACCTGCTGCCACAGGTCACACTGCATGGTGCCAATACCTGCTAAAATTAGACATGCTAAAAATAGCAGTCCTAAAATATAGGTCAGGACCTGCTAGGAGAACATTGCCAAATATAGCACGCCTGAATATAGGCACTGCTAAAAATAACAACTTCTTGCATGCCAATGAGATCAAGCTCATCGGATTCGATTTTCTGTAACGAATCCAAATATATGCTCAGAATTGTCATACGAGCCCTGAAACCGTAACTGCTAAAAATAGTAGTGTCTCGCATGTCGCCTGGAAAAGGCACATCGACATTGTGAGCTCACAAGGATCCCAAATATGTAGTCATCTTTGACATGCCGACGACTTCTGAACTCTTATCTACTAAAAAATAGGAAGACTGCTAAAAATAGCAATTTTCCCCAAAACTGATGGATATGCTTATAAAATGCCTCTGCCTCTACAATGAACTCTAATACCTGGAAAACCTGTCTCTGATATTTGTGAAACCTGTCTCTGACTACCAGCTCGTTGAAAGCTAGCTGGATCTTAACCCTCCATTTGCATAGGCAAATCTGGGGGTTAACAGGACAAAAGTTGGCAATTGATTGATCAAACATGAGCAGGAGTACACATAGGCCAGCAATTATCTCACTGCCAAATTTATCCAATAAGGCTTTCCTCAAGTTTAGGGCACCTAGGGTTTGCTCAAAAGATACTACCACATGTCATCGAACATGACGCCTTTACCTGCTGCCACAGGTCACACTGCATGGTGCCGATACCTGCTAAAAATAGACATGCTAAAAATAGCAGTCCTAAAATATAGGTCAGGACCTGCTAGGAGAACATTGCCAAATATAGCACGCCTGAAAATAGGCACTGCTAAAAATAACAACTTCTTGCATGTCAAAGAGATCAAGCTCATCGGATTCAATTTTCTGTAACGAATCCAAATATATGCTCAGAATTGTCATACGACTGAAACCTTAACTGCTAAAAATAGTAGTGTCTCGTATGTCGACTGGAAAAGACACATCGACATCGTGAGCTCACAAGAATCCCAAATATGTAATCATCTTTGACATGCCGACGACTTCTGAACTCTCTCCTAAAAAATAGGAAGACTGCTAAAAATAGCAATTTTCCCCAAAACTGATGGATATGCTTATAAAATGCCTCTGCCTCTACAATGAACTCTAATACCTGGAAAACCTGTCTCTGATATTTTCTGATATTTGTGAAACCTGTCTCTGACTACCAGCTCGATGAAAGCTAGCTGGATCTTAACCCTCCATTTGCATAGACAAATCTGGGGGTTAACAGGAAAAAAGTTGATTGATCAAACATAAGCAGGAGTACACATAGGCCAGCAATTATTGGGAGGGAATGCGACGGACCACAATCCCCTTTGCTTCTTGTGAAGGTTTGGATACTTATTGTAAATATTTCTTGGACATCTATTCTACTTACAGATGAATTTGTAGTTAAAGTTAATTTACAAACATTTATTTGAAACAAGAATTAATAATAGCGACTGAAACTTTTGATTGCATATTAATCATTACAATGACAAAAGCAACATTATGATATTATAATTGTAGTGCGAGAACGAGTCTCCCAAGAGTTTATGATTCTTCTTTGACAAACATGATATTAATCATCAAAAGAATTGATTAAAAAGACTATAGATCCATTCAATCTCAGAACCAATTATGTTTTGATACATTGGTACATGAACATGTATCTTTTATTATACTTGGTGATTCATTTTTCTCAAGACATACATTTGCAATAATGTTATGCACGTATAATTTTTACTATTGGAATACAATTTGGATAGCGCCCTATGCATAAACTTACTTGCAACTTTGTTTTACTGTGAAAATAATGGTCAATGAAACAAGATTAGTAATGTTTGAGTTGATTTCCCCGATACAGGTTATGGTTAGCACTGTGTTGGGATCAACAGCACCTCCTATGGTGGTCAATCTTGTTCGTGCTGTCAAATTAGATTCCAAAGATGCTCCTATAGTTCATGACCAGGTATGCTTTATGAAGTGATTTCTGGTTAATGTTTTTCACTTGAAATTTTCTCCTTACATCACGCATATTTGAAGGCAATCTTCTGTGTAATTATAGAATCCATAGCATAGTGTTGATTGAGATATGGATTTTTTTTTCAATTAATCAAAGTTATTTCTTAATGTTTTTAAGCATATTGCCATAGCTGTGATTGGACAATTTCATACCATTCATTACTCAAGTGTAGTTGCTTGCATTTATTAACATTATATGCACCTTGGTTTCCAGGTCTTCCAAATGTAAGAATGTTTTGTCCCTTATTGAGATTTTGACTGTTCTCTTCAAACTCATGCAGGAGCTTGAGTTCAATCTGGAGAATTCTGCTTACACAATGGACTTTCTTTCCAAGGGAGTTGATGTGGGAAAATATTATTTGACTTTTGAAGTGAGTCTTTTTTGCTTGTTTTAGAATCTATTTCTTGGCTGTCTAGAATCTGTTTGATATTTTCTATTAGCTTTGTAGTTGACAATGTCAATCTTTGTAGGTCTCGCCTCATAATGTTGAACATGGTAAAACGTACTCCGCTGGTGGGCAAGTTCAAGTGCTGATCACCATCACTGGCATTATCAAAATCAGCAATTCTGAAATAGCTGTACTAGATACCGATACCGGGAGTGCAGAGACTCTGAAAAAGTACTGCCTTATTGCATGGAGTAATCTCGATCTTTTAGTATATTTACTGTATATTTTATTCTGTGTGCATTGTGTAGAGAATTTGTATGCTGTCCCTTCGATACGTCGCACTGGTCAATTGATTACTTCTCTTTTTCAGGTTCCTTTGAATTTGGTCTCTAGACCTAAAGGGGGGTAACTTTAGATCTTGATGTTTTATATTTTCATTTATGCCTGTTTTTTCCTTTATTTACTAGATTAGCATATAAAGGGGCACGGGGCCTTTGATTCCCGTGCTGTCAAAGCTGGCTGGACATGTATTTTTCTTAGACCCATTAACTGCTTTTAGATACTTGTGGACATTCATAAATTCATCTATGAATCTCCAAATGTTATACACACAACTCAAAACCTTTTTAGATGAAGCAAATGGGTTGAAGTGGCATGATGGCAAAGTTTACTTGTTCTTTGAACTGGGAAATGGAAAATAATGCTTTTGAAATTGAAACAGATTAGAAGCATGTTAAACCTGGGCTTATCTAATAGACACAAGAGAAGGTTGCAGTGAAATGATAAAATAGCAGCTGAAGTGTGATACATAATTTCCTTGCACTAACATAGACAGAGGTATCACAATGATATTTGGTTTATCCTTCTCATTGAATAATATTTGAAATGGACGTGATGACTTGTTGCTATTCATACATTGGGCATTTGGCATGTCTTGAGTTTCTTGTATTTCAAAACCGCATGTTAGTTTTACATTGATTTAACATTCAAACATGTTCAACCTGTAAACAATTTTCAGTTCTAACATAGCTGCAAAACCTGTCAAAAAAGTAAAAAAGGATGCAATTCCCCTAGTTATCAACCTATTTAAATTTACTTATCCACACTAGAGTACCTAACTGCAACATATTTATCAGGCATTAGAGTCTATGTCTATGAGCCATTTTGTATTTAAGCTCATGTTTGATGTCCTAGTCGTAAACCTTTTTGCTTCGATATTTCATTACTTGTAAAATACCACTTTTATGTAATAAGGGCCATACCACTTTTATAGTAGCTTAAGCTTGAAGTTAGGGTTTCTACTTATTTTTGGTATAAATAAGTGTTCCCTCATCTCATTTGTATCTGTTATCATTTTTCAATAAAACAACCAACAACTCTAAAAGAAATTTTAGAAGTTTTCCTTTGTATAATCCGTATTTGCAGCTGCTATCTACCTCTAAGTGTGCTTATTTTGGCTGTTATTTTCTGTTACTTGAGTTTTACTGCTATCATATAATTTGCTGTTAGGTTTAGTTACTCCTGTAGCTGTAGTTTTTGTGCCATTTTGGATACATGCACTCTGCTATGACATAATATCATTCCAAGCTGACTACATACAAGGCATGAGAATATCAGTCCCAATGGTTGTCTCAATTGGTAGATGCTCTTGTACAAAAGTTCAAGGTGGTCTTGTGAAAGGGACAAGGTTGGGTCAGGCATATTATCTCTCGTGGACGTCTGGAACGACCCCAGCATGAACTGTCCTCATTCATTTCTTGAATAACCTTGGGAGATACCCTTGCTTTCCTCGTAGGGGAGATAGGCTAGAAAACTGCTATAGCCTGCTGGTATATGACACAGCCTCTTCTAGACCCATTGTCTAAGCTGAAAACGCCTCTTACAATAAGAAGTCCAAGGGGTTAGCTCAACCAGTGTCGCCAATGTTGTTGGGCATTTGGTTAGTTCTGTGTCAGCAGTTGCTCGGTTTGAATCCCCTTGGGTTAGGTGCACTAATCAATGTTGACGGGTTTACTAGGAATGCCATCCATGAATGTGCGGAAGCATCCCTTGTGGTTTCTCCACAAGGTTTTCCTTGGAAACAAATAAAAATAAAGCATGCGAATATGAAGGAGAAAAGAGGCAATTGAGGAATATGAGATGTTTTGATATTGAGAACACATTTTTTATTCAAAAATTACATATCCCTCTCCTATTGTTGTTATTATTAAGTCAATAAGATAATAAGAAAAATAATTTTATTAATGTCAAACGAATGACCACAAGAGTATGTCAATGGGAAGCAAAATTACATCTAGTATTCTATCAAAAGCAGAAAGTGCAAAACAAAGAAGGGCCAAGTAATTAGTCAACATGAGTACGGAATAAATAAATTCAGAAGCAAAAACCATGACAAGTATAGATTGCAAATGAGTTGAGAAAGAAGAATAAGGCTCCTCAACTGAGTCGTCAATCACTGCTAAGGGGCTAATGCATTGCCTAATAATATTGTTTGGAGAACATTATGGGATAAAGGGCCCTTGTCATGTAATCTTGGGTTGAGCCCTAGATTGAAGAGGTCCATCACTCCTAACATCATGTTCGGGGGAAGAAACTTTATATGAAAGATTTGTTGCTCAAACAGAGTTGGAGATTAGTACCTTGTGTAGAATGATCCTATCTTTGGGACATCCTAGAGATGGTTTATCTATTGTTTAGTTGGTGCATACCCTGGGGTCTAGAACGAGAACTCCTCAAAAGTCTTGTGGAGGCCAGTCAACCTATTAGGGTAGGGAGTGTGAGGGTCAAGAGGAAACTGGAGGTCTTGTTGCTTTGGTATATAGAGTGGTGTGGGCCTCTATCTGTTGTTTGTTGTGTCGAGTAGACTGAACATAGGGAACAAAGAGTTAATCTTATTGAAGGGTTTTGGCCAAGTAGGTCAACGTAGTGACCTTTCCCTATGTTTGAAAGACATCTTTGGTCTAGATAATTGAGAAACGTGGTGTGGGATCTTCTTAAGTCCTGGTAAAGGCAATAAAACCTCCCTTTGATCTCATAATAGATGGGACACATGAAAATGAGGTGCTCCTCTTACTTGGTCTTCTATAAATGGTATCGTTGGAAAGTCTTATTAGAGTGAAAAACGTGGTGATTTGTCTTGACTCAAAGCAAACTAGGTCTTCAAACGCAAGAAATATAAAGGAAGTGGGTTTGATACTCATGTCCAAGAGACATACCTTGGAAGTAATTTTGAAAGCATTGTTTATCAAGTAGGTTGAGGGAACCATATCGCCTGTTAAATTGAGGTTAAAAAGCATGTCTTACATTGAAACAAGGCCCTGAGTACTAAACCCCCCAAGTATGTATAGGTCATGGTTATCTCAATATCCTACTCTTGGAAGAGGAAGTTATAGTTGGAGAGAGCATGTTTTGATACTTTGAGAGGGCATCCCTGTTAACCCCTATAGTGCTCTTGATGAGATTCAAGAAGTCACGAGTGCCGTGGAGACGACGAAGAACCAACTCATAAAGACCAAGATGGCAATCAAAAGTGTCTTTGAAATATGAATATAACAATCTTTGGGACAAGGCCTCTCTTGGGATGGAGTTGAACACTTTTTGAAAGTTCGCCAAACAACAAAATACGTTCAAGGAGCGGTATGGGCCTCCTCAATGATGGCACAAGGCGTGAAGATGTGATCAATAGTTGGATATGTTGTGTGGAATCCTACCTACCCTTTGGCTTTGAGGTGCCTTTGCTCAAGCTTGTTAGATAACCACATGTGAAGGATTGCAGTGTAGAGCTTGGTGTATGTGTGTCCAATCATGATGACCCTGTAATTGTTAGGATTTGTATTTTGAATGAGCCCTTGATTTGAAAATGGGGTGAATAATATGGTGGGACCACCATGGAGGGAAACCTGAAGAAACAACATGATTAAACAAATCAGCAATGGGGAAGTTGAGAGATAGAACACCATGCTTGAGGAAATCGACTTGAAGGTCTTCCTCGTCAACACCTCTACTAGTGGTCATGACCCTGACGGCTCCCCTGATATCACCACGAGAAAATATATGATAGGAAGAATGGGGGAAGGCAATGTGGACTGGAGGTTGCCCATGGATGTCAAAAAGGTAGGCAGTATGAGAGAAAATGGACTGGAGATCCATACCAGGCAGGAGAGCAGCTTGTCTAGGGAAAAAAAGGTCTGCCAGAAGGGTTTACGGTTTAGGTGAATGGAAGAGCATGGTTAATATGGTTCCAACTCCAAGTACCATCAGAATTTTGTTGTTATTATGATCTATAAGACTATATTCAATAAATTATCGTCTATGGACTATATCCAATAAATTAGTAGGTCTATCTCCCTTTCTTTGCTTAGCTTTTTTAGATGTCTTACAAAGACTTAAAGAGCTTTAACAAATTTAGCCCAGATAAAATCCTAGACACATTTGAGTACTTTGTGACATCCAAATTTAGTGTGGACTGTATTTAGATCAAATAAACAAAATTAAGAATATTTTAACTATTGAGCATGTCTTGAATATCTTCATTCAAAATTGTGAGCATTGTAGCAGTAATCTCTTTTCTTGTGTACACATTTTTTATGTATTATAGTTTTCCTTCATCTTGTTTTCTTTCACAGGGCCAACATTTCCTCTATAAAGTTGGGTTATCTCCCACTGAAAATTGCAAAAATCACAGCATTTATGTATTTATTTTTTGATGTAGATTGGATCTGTCAAAAGAAGAAACTGTGTCATTGTCTGCAAATCACTTACAACGGCTGCATCTCTCGTTCCAGATGACTTCACCTCCTGGTGGCTTTTTTAAACCTCATCAGGTTTGTAGATATAAACAGATCTGTAGGGCGTATTGTTTTACTTTGTTTCAGTCATATGGCTTATACTGTATATATTTCTTCTCCAGGTGTTCCTCAGGTTGAGACATGAAAGTAAGGTCGAAC
This sequence comes from Picea engelmannii, assembly GCA_009831015.1. Classification (NCBI taxonomy): domain Eukaryota; kingdom Viridiplantae; phylum Streptophyta; class Pinopsida; order Pinales; family Pinaceae; genus Picea; species Picea engelmannii. Next base: position 1,068,232 of record ML784100.1, on the reverse strand, counting down.
ATATATTTTTACTGAAACCTTCTGGAAAGAAGTTTGAGTTAGTGCTGGTAAATTTCTCTGTTCTTTTTATCTAAAGAATTGTGTTGTTATAAACATGTTTATGAATTTCTGTGATAGCGAAAAACTTGCTTGGAATGAAATCATATGCATGGAATATTTACTTCAAATAATGCTTCTGAGTGCTTTATTGTATCAATGTCTAACTTTTTTCTTGAGGAATACATATCCTGGGTAAACCCCTGGCTGCGTCCCATAATTCTGAGGATGGTACCCAAGGTAAACTGGATTCTTCAGGGCTCAAGGCCATATCAGCAATTGTCTCATGAAGAGTGCAACATATCATTAGTGAGAATTGGACCTGGGTGGGAAGTATAACAATCTTCCTCTTAACCATCCAAACTAGTCCCAATTGACTGTACCCGTCTAACTTATAAGATCATTGAGTTTTTTTTCTATCTGCACGCTTTTTAGGCCATTACTGCTGTTGCATATTTACTGGTAGGAATCAAACTCTAAGATTGAGTGATTAATTCAGGTAAAACAATCAGTGTTTTCAAACTTGGACTGAGTTGACATGGACTTGGTCAACTTGGCTGAGTTGACCACCACCCGTATCGACTTGGCCAATGGATCAGTTCGAATGTCCGGTTTGGTACTGAACCAGCTGAGTCAAAGTCTGACTTGGCCAGTTCGGTACCAAACCAGCCCTACTCGGCCGAGTAGCTACTGGACCCCATTGTGGTTGACTCAGCAAGCAAAAATCAAATTTTTATATTAAAAAAATAAAAAACCTAAATCCTAGACCCTACCAATGTGTTGCCTTGGAGTACTCCCATTTTCCCTCACACAGTTTGATAAAAAATGCTAGCAATTAATGGTTTGAGAGTGGTTCCAACCTCATCATACTTCATACGGAGAAAGTAGAATTTCATATCCCATTCAAAATTCAGAAGACTTGACAGTTTTCAGGATTTCAGGATTGATTGGATTGCAACATTTTAATTGGATTCTATCATGTATGAGTGTATGGGATTGGCATTTAATCAAGAGCATTGAGCCCTTTATGTACCTTGATGTTGGTGGTATTGATTGTTGAACTCCTTTGTCATGGCCTTAGCAAAAATGTACCCTTCACTCAAACCAAAATCATTGGTTCGGCATGTTAAACTTTTTCTACCATACTGTAAGGCTTGGATTGGGCAGTTTCATCAAAATAGGGTGGTATTGACTGATTTCCTTGGAGGATCGAGGTAGAGGCAAAGGGTGATACTAATGATGAGGGTCCCAATATAATCGATGGTGGAACATTGCTTGTCATTTAAATGTTCTTGCTCATTTATTCATAATGCTTTCTTTCAAAATCTCAATAATTTTTTGAATCTTTAATACATAATTTTCTCATTAAAATTTAAATATTTTATGTATTTTTTAATGAACTGAGTCATTGAAATCAGATTGGTCTGAGTCTGAGTTGACCCTTGACCGATTCTGAGTTTTAAAAAATTGAAAACAATAGCTAGCTGATTAGTTATTTTTGCAATAAATTACCATGTAGATATATCAATTGCATGCATTCTTTGTCTTTATATATCTTTCATTCCCTTTCCAAGGTTTTTTCTGTTGGTGTTGATTCACAACATCGGACTCTGCTACCATTCCAATACCTTTGCAGCTCCTACACAACTTTGAGAGTCAAATTGCCTCAAAGCAGAACAAATTGGAGCAATCTGTCCTCCAAGTGACAAACAAGATACATGACCTTCCCAAGAGTTACTTTACACTAACTATAGCAATCATTGATAAAAGAGCCGTGCTTTGCTTGGAATGAGTTCAACCTTCTCCTGCAGCAATAATTGGGAACAAAAGTGCTCTAATTCCTTTCAAGATGGAAACACTGAAAAATGACGAGCTGTGAGATGGGAATGCTCACACCTATTTTTATTCTATATACTAAATAAATTACCTTTCTTCTCTATAGATCCACATGTCTTGCTTTGTGCACGCTATGATCTGTCTAAAGGCTATTGGGGTCTCAATTCCTAGGTCTGTGTGGCATGTGGGTTTTCTAGGGGGTCACCCCCCCCCCCCTTTTGGTTAAACCAACTAAATTGTTATATGAAACAGTTACTAATTAATTTTGCCTGTGTACTTTAGCAAATGATTTTATAAAATTCAAAACATATTCCCTTGTTTTACAGGAACATCATGCAATAGTGCCCACAGCCAGAGTCACTTACAACTTTAATTGCTTGCATCCATGGGTCATCCAGGTTTTCCATACTTTCACCGTTTCAGATGCAGTTTTCGTACTGTGGTCTGCCTGGCAGTATTTGGACCTGGGTCATCCTGATAACAAGTGCTCCAACTTGCTACTATACCACAACCCTATGGATAATTTGAAATACAGTCTGTTTCTAGTGCTGTTTCTATGATGGCATTAGATCCTCTTCTGTTTCTGGTGCAGATTAGTGTTTTTTTTTTCTTGCATTGTGCAGTACCTATCTTTGCTTCTGCTTTTAGGGTTCATCTCTTGTGTTTACCCTTTGTACTATTTATCTTTAGTTTTACTTATTTTCTTCTTGCATAGAGAAGTACCTGTCTCTGTTTCCGTTTCAATGGTTTACCTTAAGTGATTTATCCTTTGTACTCTATCTTTATTTTTACTTCTTGTTGCGCCTAGGAGTTTCCTTCCACACTCCCACATAGCCTTTCTGGCATGATGTGCTTCCTAGTGCCATTTACCTATTTTGATCATCTGTGGACATGAATATAATTTCTTTCTTTTTTGTTTCTTATTGCGCATGCTCACATATGCTCTCAAATTCCCCTTGCAACTTATCTATTTGGGCTGTAAGAGTGAGCCTATGTGCCATATCCTTGTGAGTAAATAAGTTTTATATTCACATATTTTTAAATTTTTATTGCTGGAAAATTGAAAGTTGAGAGCTTTATGCAATGCATTAAATAACATCTAAACTCCATGTTTCAGGCAAATGCCATCTATAGGAATCTGTAAGCATTTTGGATTGTGTTACTAGGAAAGATGGATCGACTGGTAATGCACATGTCCTGTTTTCAAAGGTTAGGCTGATTAGAGCCTTCTCCTTGCAGGTGTATTAGGAATTGACTAATAAACTGATAGATGTGGTTTGCATCATGTGGAAATTTATAAAAGGTGGAAAATTCTTAACACATATTAATGATTTGGGATTATGTGGGAACTAAATATTATTTTTAAGTTTTCTTTCGAACTTGGTGAGTTTACTTTTCCACATATTCTTGTACAACTATATTATAATGTTAGAATCTAGATATTCCTTGCGTACATTGAAGTAAACGTCCTCATTCTAAGGGAGGGAGGATTTCTCATTAATGGTAGTTATAGCTTATAGTTTGAGTCAGGTGATTGAGACTTATTCTTTGCAGCTTAATTTAGAATTTTGAGGGTAAAAGCATTTCGCATGATGAGGATTTGGTTTGCAGATTAAGTTACTATCCACTTGATGTTAGATTGCTCTGTTTTTTTTCTTTTGATATAGAAGAATCTCAATCATGTGAATGCTATTTGAATGGTAGCTAGCTACTAAGTCACAAAGTTTGGCGAAATTTATTGACGAGTTTCAAAATTTGTTGGGGGTTTGCTGAATTCAAAAGCAAATCTCAAGGTGAATTTAAAGGCAAATCTCAAGGTCAATATAAATATTTATATTTTCAAATTGTGAAATTTATATATGGATGAGCCTAATGCTGTGTTTTATCCTAATTTTCATCGGACAATTTGAATTTTATCCAAATTTCATGGTCACCAAACCCAAACCCGAACCATGTGACATAGGCTAGCTATCTGAAGAAAGATATTAGGGAATGTTTCTTTATTGTATGCAAATGGTGCTAATCCTTGTCTTGACTGCAGGACTTTCTTGGCCTGGTTGAAAAATTTTACTACCTTTCTGGAGCATACACGATTGAGCTTGCTGTGGGTGATTCAACAATGGTATATTGTCTTCTACTGCTTTGCTAGTAGATGCTATATTTGAAAATTTATCTTTGGTAATTTTTTATTTTTTACTTCTGATAATGAAAAGTTATCTTGACTAGTGACTAAAATAATGCCTGCTAATTTTCCTACAAAAATGGTCTTATTTTCTTGGAGGTTCTATTGTAGGAAATTAGGAGTATTAAGGTTCGTTGTTTATTCTAGGTGGTGTTGAGCATGTGAGCAATGCCTGTATATTTTTACACATAAAAATATCCTACACATTTTACACTATAATTCGTCAATTTTAATCACAACCAGAAAGGGAAAATTTGACGCTATCTTTTCTGTTGCATTTTACTTATATTCAATTTATTTTCAACATGCATACATGGATAATGAAGGAGGGTCATGTTTTTTGAACAGGAAAATTCATTTTTAAAGTTGTTGGGATATCTGGAGCTGGACTTACCAGAGGCTCCAGAAAATGCAGCTCGTCCTCGACCAGCAGCTATTGATGTTGCTTCAAGATTCGCACCTGATGCTGAGATAGCACATATTTTCCGGACGCCAGAAAAGCTCCCTCCAGCTGAGCTCTCCTATGCATTTTTGACTCTCACTTTATTGCCTTTCCTTGGATTTCTAATTGGGGTAAGTTTTATTTGTCTTTTGTTTCTCAAGAAGACTAGCAATGGAATGGACAACAGAAAACATAAGATATAAAAAAAGGCTTTTTGTCAACTTGTGAACATATTTTTGTTCCATGTTTGTGTTTCCATTTGTCCACAATGCGTAAGAATCTATCATTCATAGAACTAGAGTTGTAAGGTGCATGACTCTTATGAGAAAGAAAGGTTATTTGGTTTATTTTAGAACTAAGAAAGCACGTACACTGATAACACCCAATCTTTGTCTTGATTACTTGTACTCAAAGTGGACCTCCAGATTTGCTTTAATCCTTCCTAATGTTTAAAGAAATATTGTTCAAAGCACGTGACCTATAAATTCAATTGTGGTTTTGTGGTCTGGTTTTTGTATGCAAGGGGCCTATGCATGAATTGCAATACACATCTAACAAATGCCTATCCATGATAAAAAGAATTGGACGCCCTTCCAAGGACTTACAAACAATTCACATGCTTGTTTTGGGCCAGGAAATATATACAAAACCTACAAGAACTTGTACAATCCCTTGATGAGATGGTAGTGCCACAATAGTTAAGCATTCTGCCTTAGCTTGATCTATATTTTTGTCCAAATAGTATTACGAAAATGAGCTCAAGATACAAAGGTCATAAATTCTATCTGGTCAAAAGGTTGACCCACTTGACCTTCATAATCCCCAAAATGGGTTTAAGCTGAAATAATGGTACCTAGGGCAAAAGTCTATTTCATTTGCACAATGATGTTCACAAAAAATGATAAACACACACACACACACATATAGACACACACACATATAGACACACACACATTGGCTTGTAAGATACAAATACAAGTGCAAACCTCCATGTGCATTGTGAGAAATGTTTTCTAGATATGGAAATAATCACTTTTTAATGGGTGAAGTAGATATGAAAACGATCTTAATATGATTTGAAGCCAAAAGGAGATTAGATCACTGAAAATATACTTGGGAACTCCAAACCTTGCAAATATTTCAGTGCTAATACATTTACCTTTATCTGTTATATGACGAGTGATGAATGCTGGCAATTTTATGAACTTGTCAACAACCACCCAAAATTGGTCATGTTATCATTTGAGTCCTTGGCAAAAGTAGAAAAATGTCTAGAGATACTCTCCCATTTCTTGTTTGAAATTGGTTGGGGCATTAGTAATCATGTTGGCTTGTTTCTCTTTGCTTAATTGATTTGGCATTGCTCATAGTTTTGAACACAATAAGCCTTTTGCTTCTTCATATGTATTTTAGATAGATATAATTGCAGCATTAGATAGTCCCTTCTAGTATGCATGGAAGGGGTTGTCATACCATTGATAGAGAATTTTGTTCATCAGCTGAGCCACATCTTACTATTGTTTCTCTATGCTAAAAGAATTTCATCCTTGATACCGAAGCATTGAATGACATTGTCTTCCTTTTAAGTTTTCCTGATGTTCTAACACGGAGGATATTGCTTTTTTGCCTCATTTCCTATCAAAGGGACCTCTCAAAACACTGACATTTTTAACCTGAGATAGCTCTTGACAATCTCCTTTCCAGCCTTGTAAATGAGCTTAGGACAGCATTCTTCAAATATCATTGCCCATGAATGCTGCCTGTTATCCTGGTTCCCATCAAAGGCTTGTTGTTGTAATCCACTTGAAGTAGTTGTTCTAATGACAGTGGTAAGAGTTTAGGCAATTGCTTCTCCTGATCATAGATGGGTTATCTTCTCTCAACATCATTCATCTTGTAGCCCTTGTAGGGTATCACTTTTGACTATATAAGGATTACACCATTAGTGATTCCAGTTGCATCAGTATATAGTAAATGCCAATGGTTTTGTTGTTTCTGACAAGGAGAGGATGGGTGCTTCTAAAAGATGTCTTCATTAGGTCTGTTGGTTTGATGCTTTTCTGTCCATGTGAATCGATTGGACTTTTCCAACAATTCTCTTAAAGATGGCCATGGATTTGAAGAAGCTGAACATAATTTATGATAGAAACTTGTTAGGCCAAGAAAGCTTCTCACCTTATGGGCCCTGAGAGGCATCCTCTGTTTTGCGAACCATTTTTGGTTCTACTGCTATACCTTGACCGACATAGTATGACTTAAATATCCCAATCTCTTCATTGTGAAAACTTGCACTTGGGGAGTCTTACAAATATCTCTCTCCTTGGGGAGTCTTACAAATATATATCTCTTACAACTACTGCAACTGCTCATCTTTGTTCTTACCAAAATGTATAATATCATCCTGGAATATGGAAATGGCTGAACTGATAGCTGACTGGGATTGTACGTTCTATCTCTTTAGTTTTGCAACATATGTTGATGTAATCGCCTTGAGTCTGAGCTCTGTAAGAAATTGGAACCACATAGTTTTGGATCCCCAGAACAATTTTGATGATCTTCTCAGTGTGGGGGAAAATGTGTGAAAAATGAAGTTTGGATTTGGCAGAAGTTGTTTACAAATTAAAATGTCCAACGCTCTGTCGTTGACATTTTTTAGTGCACTGCATCAAAAGAGTAACAAAGATTACTGGTATTAGTACATGTATCATTGGTGCCTAACATTGGTGCAATGTGTGTCTGTGTGTGTGAAGATGCTTTCAATGGATTTTATTTATGAAAGTTACAAGTAGCAATCTTTGTGGTCATGAAACGATATCTCATGTGAAACAATGGCCATGTATCTTCAATTGACTTTATTGTGTATCTATATTTAAATTACTTAATACACGTGGTTCTTATTTCTCTTGCTTTTGTCTGATTATTTCATGTCTATGGTTGCCAGCTTTGGAGTTTAGGAGTGAATTTAAAATTTTTTCCCACAGCTGGTCTGCCATTGGTCTCAGGCATACTATTCCACAGTGGTATATTGGCGGTTCTGGTCTTATATATTCTTTTCTGGGTCAAGGTATCTCCCTTAATTTCCATTGTTTTTTTCTATCGGTGCAGATGCTTAGTTATTTCACCCATAGGCTCTCAAGAACTAGAATTCTGAAATAAAAATTTAACATGTATGCATGTTTGCTTGTTGCAGTTAAATCTCTTCACCACGTTGAAGTATCTTGGTTTCCTTGGACTCTTTCTGGTTGTGGTGGGCCACAATATACTCTCCCACCTGGCCTATATTTCTTCAAAGGTGAAGTCGAATTGAAGATGTTGAGATTTTATCTTTATGCCATACCTGGCCACAGTTACAATTTTGTTAGCTCAAAAGGATAAAACCAGGGTAAATGAAATTTTAGGATTCTCTTGCTTTGATGAGCAAAGCACATTAATTGTAAGTGATATATTGCAAAAAAGTGAAACGTTGAGGAGCAAGAAGCTTGTGAATTTTCTGTGCTGCAGTGGTTAATGCATTTCAAATGCAAATAGAATTAATTTAGTCTGGTATGAATTGCTGTTTTGGGTTAATAGATTGTGGATTAGAAACAAAATGCCACCATGATACTAGCAGTGCACAGGATCGATGATGCATCATTACAAGTACAATTGAATGTCTCCGTAAAAATGTCAATGAAAGTTATTAATCTAACATCATTTAATGACTGATTGGAGTGAAACAATGTTTTTACGTTTCAACAAATAACGAATTTTAAAATAACATTTTACAACATCTAACTTGCCCATTTGAAGTTGGCAAGAAGTTTGGCCAACAAACTTCATTTGATTCCGGAATTCCTTTTGAAGAACGTAAAGCGCTACAAACAAATAAATCTGAACTATCATTCAATTATTAGTTGGGGGGAAAGAAGGTGCTAATGCCTTGCAAATATTCAAAATGTTTCTTATTTGTGATAAAAAGCAAGCTGGAGTAGTAATGGTAAAAACAAATGACTAGAAAAGTTAGAGAGCAACAATGATTATAATATAATTTTTTTACTATATGCTGCAAATTGGTGTCAAGCGTTCTATATATTGCCCATGTCTGCATATAAACAAAGGGCAACAGGAATTTTTTTTGTTACTATACCATTTTCTAAGGTGGATCTTGACGCGTCCATCGACAGAAAACTAGTGGTTACATTTTTCTTTCTTCTGCAGTAATCAAAGCGACTCATATGTGGGGTCGAGGTATTTTATATACCGACCTTTCTAAATATGTTGTGATTATTGTAATTCTTTCGTTTGGTTGATAGCTAATCTAGTTGTGCCTCGGCATTCTTCATAGTGTATTGTTAATTTCTTGAAATTTCCCCATGTAGACTCCAGTGCCAACAACGACATGCCCTTTGCTAACCTGCAATCCTTACCTTTTATTCTTAATATTAATCTTTCTTCATTCTTTGCCCAATTGATCACCAAACTTTGATGTAAATGAGAGTAAAAATGATGAGTAGGGATAAAGAATGACGAGAATCAAAATAAAAAGGAACAAAAAAGATTTTAGAAAAAATTAAAATAATTTTTTTAAGAGTGGAACTTTGATCGTTTCGTGGAACCGATCTGAGACTATTTGAGACCGTTTTGTGGGCACCACCTGAGACCGATCTGGGCACCATCCGTTTCGTGGACGGATTTATTCTGATTTGTAATAGACGATTGTTATTATCTGGGCACCCTCTGAGACTGATGTCGGTATCTTCTGAGACCGTTTCGTGGACGGGTTTTGGATGGATTTATTCTGGTCTATTTTTGAGCCCGTGGAGTGTAGACCAGGCCTAATTATATAGCAAACTAGATTGAGCTGGGCATCATCTGAGACCGTATCGTGGACGGATTTATTTTGATCTTTTTCTGAGCTCGTAAAGCGCAAGCTAGCCCTCATTGACTCGGGCAGCTCATGATCGAGCGGTTCATTGTTGTCTCACGTGGACAGCTTAGATCGAGCGGGCTTCGTGCAGAACTTTAGGGCGTCCTCTAGCTCCGGGGGTAAAGTTCCAGGATTGTATCATCAAAACCAGGATTTTTTTATTGAAGCCGCTTTCCTCAGATCAGGTTATCCGTGTCCTAGACCTAATCAGTCCCACAAATTCCTTCTGTCACTCTTGTGTATTATTTATTTTGTCTTCCAATATGAGCGATTCAAGGGAGGCCTTGACAATTTTTATCAACATGTAGAATGTAGAAAAGAGAAACCAAATTCCAAATAGAGATAGAGTTGACTTGATGCTTGATTATATCTTTAGAAGACAGATGTAAGAATATATAGATAATAAAATTAGTTTGGAGGCTAATTATAGAATTAGAAAATGAAGGTTATAGAAAATGGAGGTTAGATTATAAGAAATGGAAAAACAAATACGAAATTCTCTGAACTTGTGAACCGAAGTCCGCGAAAGAAAAAGAGTGAGAGTTTGGGCTCCAATTGGTAGGTGCTGAAGTGAGCTCGGTCGGGAGGTGGACTGGGAAATCTTTATAGGTTCGGGTTCCTGGTGGTAAATGAGAATGTACCTCATGTAGGAGAAATATCCTTATGGCACTATCCCTCAAAATGCAGAGTTCTCCAAAATCTATGATGATTTTCATGCGGATGATGAGGATGAAGAGGAGCTGGCAAATCCATCCAAGAAAAAATACAATCAACCAACCTAATGAGATTGATAATATAGAAAATTGTAACATGAGGTAAGATTAAAATACTAGAAAAACTAATTAATAATTTGGTTTTTGAAGAGTAAATTGGATATCAAAATCCATGAAAGAGGAAATGAATAAGTTCATAGAGTTGGAGATTCATGTTACAATTTTAATTTGGCATATTACATTATTAATGTTATTTTATTTATGTCGTCTTGGGTGAATTAGTTTTAATTGTACCACCTAGTCTCCTATATATACCAAGGAGACATTTTCATTTGGAATCATCTTGTATTTGAAAATTTATGTGGTGTATAAGGAAGGTGCTCCCTCGAAGAGGCTTATTATCTGAAATTCTCTCTCTTTTCAAGGCGTTGAGTACTTATTCTGAGGTTTTTTTATGTTATCTTGATATTTGGTTCTTAACATTGATCCATTTCCTCAACAGGAAAATGAACCACAGGAACACATCCCATTTTTATACGCACATCGACCACAATTTCAACATAAACACAACCCAATAATGGTTTTTCTCAAGCACAACATGGTTGGTGCTCTTCTTAGAACCCAACTCCCCACTTTTGTTGAGTTATGTAAAGTAGATTATGCCCTTTTTTTAATCTAACATAAGTTCTATAATCCAATTACAAATGCAATTACAATAGGTTGAGTTTAATGGATGATTTACAGAAAGTGATATTTCCCCATGTCGACACAATAGAGTTCCCATGACTCTTTTTCCTTCTTTGAATGGTTCATGGAATGATACCTCTTCCTTAGGATTGAAGCCTAGAGCTACCTACGACCTAGCATGAACTTTTGCCCCTATCCTACTGCCATAACTACGGAATGTACTAAAACAAGGAACAAAGTAAGTTCCGTATTAAATTTGAATATGCTAGCATATTCCAAATGCAAGTGAATTAGAGCTTCCAATAGAAAACTAAGCCATCCACGATGTTTGTACTCTATTGTACAGTATTTCACGATATACATTTTTTTAGCTAACCAAGTTAGAGTATCTTCACTTTTGGTGGATTAAAATTTCTTGTTTGCAAATACAAGTTTCACTGCACAACATTTTAGAAGTGTTTAATGACTATGGTGCAGAATGTGCCTATTTTGTTTGTGTTATAATATGCTAGTATTATTTCTAGTGTAGAATGCAATATCACAATTATACTACATAATTACATGTTATAATTATATAAACATTGTTCCAAGTATTGTTATTTTTCAGTGAATCAATATTTCTGTGTAAGAAGTAATCTCTCACACTCTATGTGTATGGTATAACATAGGGGTACAATCTACATTCATTATGCTCTACTATAAGATGTTATTGAATTACTTTCCATAGCTAGTAGTTAACTTGTTGGACATCGAAATGCATGTGTTTTAGCTCGCACACTGAGCATTCAAAGAGATCAATTGATGACACATGTTGTCTCGAGAATTGAAAATGATAGTTAAATAGAAATTTAATGACACATGTTGTCTCGAGAATTGAAAAACATAGTTAAATAGAAATTTAATGACACATGTTGTCTCGAGAATTGAAAAACATAGTTAAATAGATTTCTAGGTAAGCTTAAATCTAGTGTTTCTATGTTTTGAATACGATGAGATGACTAGAAAATATTTACAATAGACATAATATACACATGAGGTACATTATTTTATAGAGTTATTCCATAGATCAAAATCATGTAGTGGTATTAGAGAGGTTGGGTTTGATTAACAGGTCACTTATCACATTAATAGCCATTTACCCATAAAACTATGTGTTTTCTGAGTAGTTTTCTAAAAGAGTCTAACTTCTAACACGTGTTTCTCTTTTGCATTCCTTATCTTGGCTCGAAGCTTTTGCAGTCCTTATATTTATTACAAAATAGATATATTGTTAACATCATAATTGTTGCATGTAATTGGGTTGTCATTTTTGACATCACTTTGCACATTTTATATAGGAGGATAAAAAGAAAACTACCAAGGATTCAAGTAGTTCATTTTCAACCAAATTGTAGTTTGTTAAAAAATCTAGCATTGACTATCCTTGCAATATGTTGGATTGTGAGTCCAACTCCATTTCACTTCAAAGATTTTCTTTCTTCCTTTTTGAAACCAATTGGGAAAACTGAGAATGTTTAAAGTTGTAGCCTGGAAAACATTTGAACTGACATGCCACTTGAAGAAGCTATTTAAGATTCTTGGTATCAGGATTGTAAGGTGAGATATGGTAGATGTTTCAATCTGTAATATATATGACTTGTGGATGCCAAACTATACTCAAAATATAAATTAAATGAATGAAATAAATATAGTTATATTTTCAACACTGAGAACAAGAAGAGATTGAAGTATTTGAAATCTAGGTGAGTTGTATTCAATACATTAACTACCTAGAATAGCAACGTGGATTGTAATTTTTATTTATTTATTTATTATTATAACTTAATTTGTTATTTTATCTACCTAAAATGGAAAATGGGGTAGTTAAGGAGAGGATCTAATGGTTTAATCTAAATTTTAAAATATTTTATAAAATATTTAAAATTTTCATCATTATTGTAAATATTATATTATATTATATTAATTCTTAAATGATTATTATTTTTTATTTTTTAATACTGGGGGAATCGGCAATTCACAGTTCTCGTACTCGCGTGACACGGGGTCGATCCCCGTCGGCTACCACTATAACCCCAGGTGCAACCACCCAGCCCGCAAGAATGGCGCACAAGTAAATCCGGGTGAGAATCGAACATGAGACTTCATTTTACAAATTTCCTTCCATTTACACAGCACTTGCCAATCCGTCTACACCCGTGCGGGCTAATTCTTAAATGATTATTAAAATTACATACACATTCTAATTTTTTAAATATTATTATAAATATTATGCTAATGTGATTACATTGTGTCATATTAAGCCATATATAATTACTTTATAATACATCTATAAAATAGTTTTTTTTTTTGTTAGTCTCTAATTTGCCAGTGATTATAGTTTTTGGTGCAAAGTCAAAATAATTTAATTTTGTATAGTGTTTGCATATTTCTTCAATATTTTATGAATTGCTTTAATAAAAATTGAAATGTTTTTTTTATTTATTAATTTTATAAATATATAATATTGTTTTCTTATTGGTTCGATGGATAGTGATGGGACTACATACCCTTAGTTGATGGAATTATTTTTCAATCATTTGTTAGATCTTCAAAATTGATTTTAAAAATATGAAAAAAGAAAATTTAGCATTGGTCTAAAATTAGGTGCACTTAATTCTCTAACATAGGGTATTAAGACATATTGTTGTACATGGTTCTTGGATCAAGCAAAGTAATTAAATGATTCAAAGAATGACATGATACATTCAAACATTGCTACATTGCCTAATCGCTCTGGCCAACCGCTTCATTGTCATTCTCCATAGCCATGTTGGTCACTTTTTTGTCTTATCCTTCTATTTTGTTTGTTTGAATTGTGCTCTACCAAAGCAAAGGTAGCTATAGTAAATCCTACAAAATCAATAGCAATACCAATAGCAACATATCAAATAGTAGTTTGAGCCATGACAATGGTTTTCTTTGGGTCATGATTTAACAACCCAACTCCCTCCTTCTAACGGTTGGTTGAGGAGGCCTAGCTACTTCATTCATGGTGGGGAAACTATCAATACTCCACTGAGCTATTTTTTAGTCTTTCTATAATGGTTGTATCCACTCCCACCCATGGTGGTTCTTTTCAATTTAAGTAGAAGCAAGGGAACAACAACATATCATAGTTTCTCAACTTTCTATGATCCCATTTACAAACCATTGACTTGGACAAACATGGGATGTCACAAATTGTTTCCCATAGAGAAACATCTTCTAGACACTAAAAATGGCTTCTTTGATTATCATCTCCTCTATCTATCTTATTTGGTGGAGTAGAAAACACTATTCATGATAATTCTCTATAGCATGGCAGGACTAAAAACTTACTATTTGAATTTAGGATTTAGGAAGGAGAGAATGCAATACATCCAAATGAGGATTCATTTGCTTCCTATTGTTCCACTCGACTTCAATATGGTTCATCCTTTGGTTGTGTACTTCTTCGCCATTCTAGAAAACCTTTAGTAGGAACTATGGTAAAAATCACATTTTACTTATCCTCTTATGTGGGTCCCTTATTCCACCTTTCACGGTGTCCAAGTGCAAATGCACAACATCAGAAGTATCAATATTGCCTCTTGTTCTTCAATCAAAGAGAAGGATTACACAACTCTCCACAAGTTTCAATCCCTAGACTAGTCGCTTGAATCAAGCATTTTCGAAAAATTTCTCCATGAAGCCATGGGATGATCAAGTCAGGGTTGGACTAATCAGGGAAGCTCATACTATGATTCAATTTAGATGGGACTTATTGTGTATTTAACTGAACTTCAAGCTACCACCTTAGTTTTCTTTAACTAGCAAGGAATGTGCTTTAAGGGCCTCTTCTATAACTTTACCTTGCAATTTGGTTGTAGGAAGAAGAGATGGAAGATTAAGAACAATTCCACTATGGTGAATACCCTCAATGAATACATCATCAATTGGCCCATGGCATACAAATCTAGTTGGTCTCACGCATGTGCATGCTCAACTAACAATTCAAATAAAAAGGCTCGAGCTACCTTGATGAGGGTGTTTGCTGGTAGGGTGGATAGATATGATGCAAATAATCTAGTAGGGATTTGAGATGAGACTCGGTTTATTAATAAGAACTTGGGATTCCATTCAAGCATTTGGGATCATAATTGATATTGTTTATCAATCACCCAACCTATAAATAATAAATATATATTGGATTGATTAGGAAATGGTTGTTCTAGGGATGGTAATCAATGAGAAACACATATGGGGAAAGCATGAGGGTTTGAACATTGTAGCTTCCTTCCGTTCCCTAGTTTTTCAATGGTTTCCCATAGTTTTATGATTATAATAGATGGTTTGCCTAGATTTTTTTTGAGTGTGTAGCTTCCATAGGCCATCAATGCATGAAAAATGTGCAACATCTCGTCCATGTGTTACCCATGAATTCACACATGTGTGATATTTGGAAAATGGATGATGCAGACTTACTTGATGTGTTGAATTCATGCATGGGCCAAATGTTAAGTGAGTTATGAAAACCTACATCTATGTGTTGAATCAAAACCCGCAGTTCTGGGTTGAATGTCAATCGAGAGATAATGACATATTAAACACGTGTATTTAACACCAAGATTTGATACATATTGAAAAGATATAGGGCGATCAAGCAAATGATTGGGGTTAGTCCCCTCAAAACTAGATTTCTTTATGCTTTAGCCATTACCAGGCCCTTCACTAACTTTAGGTTAAGGCTCATTGCACTAAACATTAGAAACTACATTCCCTTATAAACATTAGCATCTTGTTGAGTCCATAAAATCGATACTGATACAAATGTGAAGGAAATACCTAGTTCGATTCAATTTCTTTACATAACTAGTTTTAGGTTTCCATCTCTTCTATCTATTCCTACCTGTAACGAACCTCCCGTTCGTCACGAAAACAACCTCTCATAACAAGTGCAATTTTTTTTTTTTTGTGTGTAGGAAGCTAAACATGACATTACTCAACAACGCAACATGACGACGAACACCACGCAAAGCACTCATGCAACAACAACATGAYGACCTAACAAGATCAAGAATGACTACCTGCTCGTCTTGCCCTACAATGGTTAGGACCTCCAGGACACATAAGCAACGCTCAAGCCCAGGTTCCCATCGATTTTGACCATTTAAGGTCTCAGGGCTGGCGACTGTTCTGAGGAACAAGGAGGTGTCTACATCCCGCCCGACACAAGCAGACCAAGTCAATAAGCAAGGACAATCATTAATTACTAATCAACAAGCCCCTCCACGGAAGGTGCAAGCTAAAAATGACTTCGCTAATTCTCGATCAATCGTCGAGTCAAGCCAGTCAATAGTCATCGTCTGTTTTAGCTATTTAACGCGAGCCCATCTTAGCATGCCTAAAGAAAAATATCATAAGGTACAATCTAAATCCACCTTGAAACAATTTCCTTTGCAAATTTTAAATTTTACAAGAGTCATCATAGTTCCATCTAAATCAATTTACCTTAAAATGTTATTGTTGTTATAAGTATTCTAATTTAAATCACTAACTAATAATCATGTGGATATATACAACAATGTCCAAGGTTGGATTATGTATATCTTACAACCTTTATGCACACATTCCTCATCCCACTAATAATGATAACAATAACAAGGATATTAATAATTGTTATTATTAAAAGAAACACTTCAACAATCTAATTATAATAATTATTTTGAAAACATAAACCATTCATAACCATGTAAAGATATCTAAAAAGGTTCTACTATATTCATACCCTTCATCCATTAATAATAAAACTCTACACTATGATAGATCATGTGCATTTTCGATGCCCCATATAATATGATAGAATAAACTAAAAGTTAAAATAAAAGACATTGTTGACTACATTAAAGYGAAGAATTGGGGTAGTAATTGCATTGGGAGTGAGTATAGCTGCAAAGTAGTTTCAAGTTATTATTATTATTTTTTTTTTTATGTTATTCTTTTTCAAGGGTACGGGCTCCACTTGTTTACCTGGGTGCACAATTTTCGGCAATAATAAGGAATGTTCAACTCATTAATCCAAAGGAGGTAACGTTACTAATTCTGAAATTAAGGAACATAAATCTTTTAATTAGAAAGTTGCTCCTAAGTTGTATTGAAGGATTAGATTATCCTTTTTGTTTCTTTTCTAAGTTCCAAAAACATTGATGGTTATAACACGCAACCAATACTCCAGAATCAACTAAAATTTTAAAGAGGAAGATCTTCGTTGGCCAGGGACGGAATTCGCCAGAAACGAATTTGCAGTAACCATTACAAAATGAATTTTCCAGAACACATTGCCAGAACGAATTTGCAGTAACCATTACAAACGAATTTGCCAGAACAGATTGCCAGAACGAATTTGCAGTAACCATTACAAACGAATTTGCTAGAACACATTACCAGAAATAATTTTTAGAACAGTTTTACATTCGATTTGCCATTATGCAATGTCTATAAATCATTGCATGAGTTCGCTATCAGAATGCCATTGCTATCATGGATTTTCCTTTTAAATTGTTTTCTTCAATGGAAAATCACAGCTATTACACATTAACACTTTTCACAGGAATTCTCCACATTAACACACAGTGATAAATTCGCTACGTTTATATCGCTTCCATGTGCATACAACAATGAATTAAATTATACCTGGGATTGTCAACGGATTTTGAAACTACACCACCATTAATCAAAAACGAATATACAAGATCCATTATCTAACGAATTCGCCCATATCTATTACAGAACGAATTCACCATTACACGCCTCCATGTATATACATCAATGCATTATAACTATAACAATGATTGTTAATGACTGTAAAACTATACATCAATAATTTAAATCCGAATATACAACATTCGAGAATATACAACCACAAAGAGTAACACATAAGCGCAAGGATCACAGTGGTAAGCATTAAATGTGGATGTCTTGGTAAAATCACAGTGGTATCATAAAAAAACTGTTTCAATACTAGAGCTAATGCTATTGGTTTTATTCTCCCTATTCGCGTAGTTGAATTTCAATTCTATTTACTGTAATCACCACTTCCATTGCTAGTAGAAATAAACTGTCAATCCATCGCAGGAGTAATATGATATTGCCGGGTGTCAAGCCAAGAAAATCACGGTGGGTTAACCATACGGATCCAACCAAGGAACAGTAAAATCCAACCGGAGCGCTGACCACAATAATTTTAGGCAATCAATCGAATGGCAAGAGCTCAAGACAGAATTCATCCATTATTACTGTGTAGAGACAAAATTTGCAGAGAAAAAGGGCCATCAAAACAATCACCGGGTTAAGTTGCGAAGGAGGCAAGGCCACATAGTGCGGGATCGTCCAACAATACATAAAATGCAGAGATAACTTATCCGACGAATACAAAACGCAGAATAAAGAAATTCGTCATCAATCAATTTCAAGGTTATTAAAACACATCAAGGCGCAAGATAATCATTCAGCCAAGGACAACAACAGAGGTAGACGGCTAAAGTTTCGCCTTCGCTTCACCATCCTCGCACAAGAAAGCAGGGCGTTGAGATCCATAGGTCTTTTAACGCTAAGGCGACGACCATAGATCAGGCTCCTAGCCGACTGCTCAGGAGAGGACTGGCGTGATAAGGACGAAGGAAAACAATCGCAAAGGTCACAGACAAACACCATAGGGCTGTAAAGTCATGCGGGGACAAAGGCCATGGGAAATCCATCAACCAAACAATGAACTAGGCTAAGAAAAATTTCAGTCATGAAACTAGACCATCAGTTTACCTATCCAATACACATGTAGATTTACATCATAAATCCTACAACATTCTATCATTCAAACAAATAAGCGTACCGTTTCCCATTCGCCTGCTCCGAGTGTCCTCTGCGCGCTCCGTGCAACTCCCGCTCACCGACCGTCAAGACTACATCGGTACCTCCCAACCAACGCTAGGGGTACTCTTCTTCCCCCTTATCCCCCCGAGCCGCAAAGGGGCCACACACGCTATCCAGAGATTACGTCTAGCTCCTAGCTCGCTTCGCAAGGCCGAGCTACCACTCCTCTCCGAGCTGGGTATCCCAACTCCCCACAAGAAATCAATCAAGTCGATATTTCTGCAACGTAACATTACACAAACAGAATATGGTCCTTCTTCCTTCTCCTCCCTTTCTTTTATAGAGTTTCGAACCTCCTTTCTTTCCTAAAATCTCATTTAATTAAAGTTTTAAAAATAAATTTCCTAAATTTTCCTGTCCGTACAAGTGTTCCTCATCCCCTACATTCCTCCATTAATTAATTAATTTATTTAAGTAAATATCTTTATTTCCCTCACCCACCTAAAGTTATTCCTAGGTGTCCCTAGATTCCCTTACAGGTTTTAAAGGCTTTCCCTATTATGAAATTGCTAAATCAGTTTAAAATTAGAAAGCTCTTAAATGTGGATTCCTTACTAAGTTGACTTCCCGTTTTTTCCCTTAAGTTCCCCTTTTTCATTTTTATGTTACCTCCTTTCCTTAGTTTCCTATTTTTTTTTTCCTTCTTTCCCCTTTTTATTAGAGGTTAAAATGGAAATTGTGGAATTTAACCCTCTTTTCCCCTTTTTATCCTTAAATTAATATTTTAAAATTATCCAAAAATAAAACCATTCATTCCCCCTTTTTCTTTTAAATTTTAATCCACAGATATATATATATATATTTGTGAATAACTTAAATTTCTTATTCCCCCCTTTTATTACAAGCTTTTAACTAAGGTTATAATTATTAATTATGTGGTTTTTATTTTTTAAATATTATTATCTTATTTTAATTTACCCTTTTTATTTATTTATTTTTTGTAGACAAAATTTACCCCTAACAAAATTTTAGACTTATAACTTAGATTTGTACTGGGCGACATTTAATTAGGGAAATTGTTTTTAAAATTTCTTAACCCGTTATTGTCTTAGGGTCATTTAGGTTCATCCTCTATCATCATCAATGTGACGTGCCCTTCAGGACGCACTAGGTTCTCCAAGGGTGCCACTCGCCTTATCTGCCCCCTCGCGCGACGTGCCCTTCAGGACGCACTACGTTCTCCAAGGGTGCCACTCGCCTCTTGACTGATTGGTAGACATCAATAACCCCTGGAATCAACACTCCGCCAAGTGAACTTGTGGGAGACTAAGAGATTCTAAGGAATAAGGCCTCCGCCTTATTGCGCGCCCTTTAGAATCATCGTGAGCTACTGTCGCAGTCTGCCCCCATGACATTGTGGGTCCTCTCGAACTAGGTAATTGTTAACCTACAGTTGAAGCCACGACGGGAGTGCTAGTAGGCTGTGGCAGGGCTACTGTCCACACATCTCCCTCAACCTCTCTGGTAGTCGTGTGCAACCCCTTTACTCCATATGTGAGTCTGGTCGACAAGCTATCGTTAGCCTGCATCATCAACAAATCATGTCAGAACATATCTACATCATATCATCTAATCAAATGCACTAATATCACAGTAAAAAAATCAAACCCCAATGGCACACTCCCTGACTCGATCCGAAATCCAAGGGGTTCCATCGATGCCTCCGCATCCTCAAGGTCCAAAACCCTACACACTTAGTAAAATCGAGTCAATAACACCTGTCTATGTCAATGTAGTAAAACAACATATCACCAACCCATAATGCCTCATAATTAAATCAAGAGTTTCAATAGCATAATAATCCGGATCACTTGCGAGCAAGTGTCCTCAAAGAATAAGTTCATTAAGAGCGCCAGAGCGGGATGTTACATACACCCCCTCTTGGTATAAACTTCGTCCCGAAGTTTCACAGTGTAAATGCTGAAATAAAGTGTATCACAGTATCATATGTCTATCTATCAAACAAAAATGGAAACTGCTGGCACATATCATATGCGTCCTCCCAGGTCGCCGAGTGTAGACTATAATTGTTCCACTGGACCTTGACCTGATCTACCGTTCGACGACGTAACTGTCGAACACGATGATCTAAGATGCGGACCGACTCAGCCATGAGCGCTCCCTCATACGATACCTGCAAGGAACTCATGTCAATAACATGTGTAGGATCACTAATATAAAGTCTCAAAACTAATACATGAAAAACATCGTGCATACGCCTCAAGGAATCAGGCAAGGCTAGTCGATAGGCCATAGGCCCCTTTCTCTCCATAATCTCGAAAGGTCCCACGAACCTAGGAGAGAGTTTAGCTCCCTTTCCAAACTTGATCGAACTCTTATGCGGTTTAACCCGCAAGAAGACTCGATCGCCGACCTCGTAACTACGGTCGACACGGTGCGCATCGGCATAACTCTTCTGTCGATCCTGCGCTTCTTTAATCCTCCTCTGCTATGAGGGCCTTCTGGATGACATCATGCAAGGTTTGAGGCATCAAAATCCTAACCTTTGCACGCAGGCTGCCGTTAAGGCCGTACACGAACCGGTTGACCTTAAGTTTCTCCGTGTTAAGGTGCAGAGCATCTCCATAAAATGGGCCTCGTACTCAGGCACCGTATGATCTCCCTGTTGTAAGGTGTTGAACTCATTGAGATGACGCTCAATGAATTCCTCTGAAAGGTACCTCTCTCGGAACCGTTCCTCAAACAGTTCCCATGACACGTCTTCGACGACCATGTTCAACTGCGGTAGGAGCGTCTTCCACCATAAAAGAGCGCTCTGCTTCAGTTGAAAGACCGCCATGTAGACCTTCATGTTGGAGGTATAATCGCGAAGCGCAAAGCACATCGCCATTTTATCCAACCATGCCTCAGCGACTGCGCCGTCCGTGGCACCAAAGAACTCGGGAAATTTGACCTTCTCGAGTTCACGGTGAATGCTACCAGTACTAACTGGGGCGCGTGGTGGAACCTCATCGGGTGCTGGCGCCCTGGCCTCATCTCTGTCCAGACGGCTGATCAATGCCTCATACATGCGCTGAAAAGATCTCATCATTTCGACTACATCACCAACTGCTATCTGCTTCTGTTCGAGAACCTGCTCATCTCCCTGGGGGTTAGACCCCTCAGGTGTGGATGCTACTGGAGGCGTCGCGCCCCCTCCCCTAGCACCTTGTCGTTTGCCTTCGCAGCGTCCTCTAAGCATGATTACCTACACGCACACAACTCAACTCGATCAACAACAGTATAATCAATCATTCACATCAACGAAAACTGTAGCGATCCCAAGTCGCGGGTTGAACCCGCTCTGATACCATATGTAACGAACCTCCCGTTCGTCACGACAACAACCTCTCATAACAAGTGCAATTTTTTTTTTTTTTTTTTTTGTGTGTGTGTGTGTGTGTAGGAAGGTAAACATGACGTTACTCAACAACGCAACACGACGACGAACACCACGCAAAGCACTCACACAACAACAACATGACGACCTAACAAGATCAAGAATGACTACCCGCCCGTCCTGCCCTGCAATGGTTAGGACCTCCAGGACACATAAGCAATGCTCAAGCCCAGGTTCCCATCGATTTTGACCATTTAAGGTCTCAGGGATGGCGACTGTTCTGAGGAACAAGGAGGTGTCTACATCCCGCCCGACACAAGCAGACCAAGCCAGTAAGCAAGGACAATCATTAATTCGTAATCAACAACCCGTTCCACGGAAGGCGCAAGCTAAAAATGACTTCGCTAATTCTCGATCAATTGTCGAGTCAAGCCAGTCAATAGTCATCCTCTGTTTTAGCCATTTAACGCGAACCCATCTTAGCATGCCTAAAGMAAAATATCATAAGGTACAATCTAAATCCACCTTGAAACAATTTCCTTTGCAAATTTTAAATTTTACAAGAGTCATCATAGTTCCATCTAAATCAATTTACCTTAAAATGTTATTGTTGTTATAAGTATTCTAATTTAAATCACTAACTAATAATCACGTGGATATATACAACAATGTCCAAGGAATTAGATTATGTATATCTTACAACCTTTACGCACACATTCCTCATCCCACTAATAATGATAATAGTAACAATGATATTAATAATTGTTATTATTATTATTATTAATAAAAGAAACACTTCAACAATCTAATTATAATAATTATTTTGAAAACTTAAACCATTCCTAACCATGTAAAGATATCTAAAAAGGTTCTACTATATTCATACCCTTCATCCATTAATAATAAAACTCTACACTATGATAGATCATGTGCATTTTCGATGCCCCATATAATATGATAGAATAAACTAAAAGTTAAAATAAAAGACATTGTTGACTAAATTAAAGCGAAGAATTGGGGTAGTAACTGCACTGGGAGTGCGTATAGATGCAAAGCAGTTTAAAGTTTTATAATTTTTTTATGTTATTCTTTTTCAAGGGTATGGGCTCCACTTGTTTACCTGGGCGCACAATTTTCGGCAATAATAAGGAATGTTTAGCTCATTAATCCAAAGGAGGTAACGTTACTAACTCTGAAATTAAGGAACACAAATCCTTTAATTATAAAGTTGCTCCTAAGTTGTATTGAAGGATTATATTGTCCTTTTTGTTTCTTTTCTAAGTTCCAAAAACATTGATGGTTATAACACGCAACCAATACTCCAGAATCAACTAAAATTTTAAAGAGGAAGATCTTCGTTCGTCGGGGACGAAATTCGCCAGAAACGAATTTGCAGTAACCATTACAAAACGAATTTTCCAGAACACATTTCCAGAACGAATTTGCAGTAACCATTACAAACGAATTTGCCAGAACACATTGCCAGAATGAATTTGTAGTAACCATTACAAACGAATTTGCCAAAACACATTGCTAGAACAAATTTTCAGAACAGTTTTACATTCGATTTGCCATTATGCAATGTCTATAAATCATTGCATGAGTTCGCTATCAGAATGCCATTGCTATCATGGATTTTCCTTTTAAATTGTTTTCTTCAATGGAAAATCACAACTATTACACACTAACACTTTTCACAGGAATTCTCCACATTAACACAGTGATAAATTCGCTACGTTTATACCGCTTCCATGTGCATACAACAATGAATTAAATTATACTTGGGATTGTCAACGGATTTTGAAACTACACCACCATTAATTAAATACGAATATACAAGATCCATTATCTAACGAATTCACCCATATCTATTACAGAACGAATTCACCATTACATGCCTCCATGTATATACATCAATGCATTATAACTATAACAGTGATTGTTAATGACTGTAAAACTATACATCAATAATTTAAATGCGAATATACAACATCCGGGAATATACAGCTGTGAAGAGTAATGCAGAAGCGCAAGGATCACAGTGGTAAGCATTAAATGTGGATGTCTTGGTAAAATCACAGTGGTATCATAAAAACACTGTTTCAATACTAGAGCTAATGCTATTGGTTTTATTCTCCCTATTCGCGTAGTTGAATTTCAATTCTATTTACTGTAATCACCACTTCCATTGCTAGTAGAAATAATCTGTCAATCCATCACAGGAGTAATATGATATTGCCGGGTGTCAAGCCAAGAAAATCACGGTGGGTTAACCATACGGATCCAACCAAGGAACAGTAAAATCCAACCAGAACGCTGACCACAATAATTTTAGGCAATCAATCGAACGACAAGAGCTCAAGACATAATTCATCCATTATTACTGTGTAGAGACAAAATTTGCAGAGAAAAAGGGCCATCAAAACAATCATCGGGTTAAGTTGCGAGGGAGGTAAGGCCACATAGTGCAGGATTGTCCAACAATACATAAAACGCAGAGATAACTTATCCGGCGAATACAAAACACAAAATAAAGAACTTCGTCATCAATCAATTTCAAGGTTATTAAAACACATCAAGGCGCAAGATAATCATTCATCCAAGGACAACAACATAGTTAGACGGCTAAAGGTTCACCTTCGCTTCACCATCCTCGCACAACAAAGCAGGGCGTTGAGATCCATAGGTCTTTTAACGCTAAGGCGACGACCGTAGATCAGGCTCCTAGCCG
Organism: Picea engelmannii; assembly: GCA_009831015.1. Taxonomy (NCBI): domain Eukaryota; kingdom Viridiplantae; phylum Streptophyta; class Pinopsida; order Pinales; family Pinaceae; genus Picea; species Picea engelmannii. The sequence goes on along the minus strand of ML784100.1, from coordinate 1,043,433 downwards.
ACTGCTCAGGCGAGGACCGACGTGCTAGGGACGAAGGAAAACAATCACAAAGGTCACATAAAAACACCATAGGGCTGTCAAGTCATGCGGGGACAAAGGCCACGGGAAATCCATCAACTAAACAATCAGCTAGGCTAAGAAAAATTTCAGTCATGAAACTAGACCATCAGTTTACCTACCCAATACACATGCATATTTAAATCATAAATCCTACAACATTCTATCATTCAAACAAATAAGCGTACCGTTGCCTGTTCGCCTGCTCCGAGTGTCGTCCGCGTGCTCCGTGCAACTCCCGCTCGCCGACCGTCGAGACTACACCGGTACCTCCTAGCCAACGCTAGGGGTACTCTTCTTCTCCCTTAGCCCCTCGAGCCACAAAGGGGCCGCACACACTATCCAGAGATTACGTCTAGCTCCCAGCTCGCCTCGCAAGCCCGAGCTACCACTCCTCTCTGAGCTGGGTATCCCAACTCCCCACAAGTAATCAGTCAAGTCGATATTTCTGCAGTGTAACGTTACGCAAACAGAAGATGGTCCTTCTTCCTTCTCCTCCCTTTCTTTTATAGAGTTTCGAACCTCCTTTCTTTCCTAAAATCTCATTTAATTAAAGTTATAAAAATAAATTTCCTAAAATTTCCTGTCCATACAAGTGTCCCTCATCCCCTACATTCCTCCATTAATTAATTTCTTTATTTAAGTAAATATCTTTATTTCCCTCACCCACCTAGTGTTACTCCTAGGTGTCCCTAGATTCCCTTACAGGTTTTAAAGGCTTTCCCTATTATGAAATTGCTAAATCAGTTTAAAATTAGAAAGCTCTTAAATGTGGATTCCTTACTAAGTTGACTTCTCACTTTTCCCCTTAAGTTCCCCTTTTTCCTTTTTATGTTACCTCCTTTCCCTAGTTTCCTATTTTTATTTTTATTTTCCCTCTTTCCCCTTTTTATTAGAGGTCAAATTGGCAATTGTGGAATTTAACCCCCTTTTCCCCTTTTTATCCTTAAATTAATATTTTAAAATTATCCAAAAATAAAACCATTCATTCCCCCTTTTTCTTTTAAATTTTAATCCACAGATATATATATATATATATATATATATATATATATATATATTTTGTGAATAACTTAAATTTATTATTCCCCCCTTTTATTACAAGCTTTTAACTAAGGTTATAATTATTAATTATGTGGTTTTTATTTTTTAAATATTATTATCTTATTTTAATTTACCTTTTTATTTACTTTTTGTAGACAAAATTTACCCTTAATGAAATTTTAGACTTATAACTTAGATTTGTACTAGGCAACATTTAATTAGGGAAACTGTTTTTAAAATTTCTTAAATCATTATTTTCTTAGGGCCATTTAGGTTCATCCTCTATCATCATCAGTGTGACATGCCCTTCAACATGCACTAGGTTTTCCAAGGGTGCCACTCGCCTTATCGGTTCCCTCGTGCGACGTGCCCTTCAGGATGCACTACGTGCTCCAAGGGTTCCACTCGCCTCTTGACTGATTGGTAGACATCAATAACCCCTGGAGTCAACACTCCTCCAGGTGAACTTGTGGGAGACTAAGGGCTTCTAAGGAATAAGCCCCCCGTCTTATTGCACGCCCCTCAAAATTATCGTGAGCGACTGTCGCAGTTTGCCCCCACGACATCATGGGTCCTCTCGAACTAGGTAATCGTTAACCTACAGTTCGAGCCACGACGAGAGTGTTAGTAAGCCATGGTAGGGCTGCTGTCCACACCTCTCCCTCAACCTCTCTGGTAGTCATGTGCGACCTCTTTACTCCATATGTGAGTCTGGTCGGCAAGCTATCGTTAGCCTGCATCATCAACAAATCATGTTAGAACATATCCACATCATATCATCTAATCAGATGCAATAATATCATAGTAAAACAATCAAACCCCAATGACACACTCCCTGACTCGATCCAGAGTCCAAGGGCTTCCATCGATGCCTCCGCATCCTCAAGGTGCAAAACCCTGCACACTCAGTAAAACCGAGTCAATAGCACCTGTCTATGTCAATGTAGTAAAACAACATATCACCAACCCATAATGCCTCATAATTAAATCAAGAGTTTCAATAACATAATAATCTGGATCACTTGCGAGCAAGTGTCCTCAAAGAATAAGTTCCTTCAGAGCTCCAGAGCGGGATGTTACATACACCCCCTCTTGGTATAAACTTCGTCCCGAATTTTCACAGTATAAATGACGAAATAAAGTGTATCACAGTATCATATGTCTATCTATCAAACAAAAATGGAAACTACTGGCGCATATCATATGCGCCCTCCCAAGTCGCCGAGTGTGGACTATAATTGTCCCACTGGACCTTGATCTGATCTATTGTTCGACCTCGTAACTGTCGAACGTGATGATCTAAGATGCAGACTGGCTTAGCCAGGAGCACTCCCTCGTCCAATACTTGCAAGGAACTCATGTCAATAACATGTGTAGGATCACTAATATAATGTCTCAAAACTGATACATGAAAAACATCGTGAATACGCCTCAAGGAATCAGGCAAAACTAGTCGATAGGCCACGGGCCCCTTTCTCTCCCCAATCTTGAAAGGTCCCACGAACCTAGGAGAGAGTTTAGCTCCCTTTCCAAACTTGATCAAACTCTTATGCGGTTCAATCCACAAAAATACTCGATCACCGACCTCGTAACTACGGTCGACACAGTGCGCATCGACATAACTCTTCTGTCGATATTGCGCTTCTTTAATCCTTTGTCTTATTGTTTGCATTTGCTCTTCCATTTCTTGGATCACTTCTGGTCCTACCAGAACCCTATCCTCAAGCCGATCCCAACTCAAAGGCGTCCGACATGGTCGCCCGTAAAGAAATTCGAAAGGCGCTATCTTAATGGTGCTTTGGTAACTGTTGTTGTAAGCAAACTCTACTAGTGGCAAGAATTCTTCCCAACGCTTTTGCTGGTCCATCACGTACATGCGCAACATGTCCTCCAAGTTTTGGTTCATTTGTTCGGTCTGCCCATTGATCTCCGGGTGGTACGCAGTACTAAAGTTAAGTTGGGTTCCCAAGGCCTCTTGGAAACTCGTCCAAAATCGTCCGGTAAACACCGATCCTCGATCGGATATAATCCTCTTAGGCATGCCATGCAGCCTCACAATCTCACTGATGAAAACTCTAGCTATGTTAGGTGCCCGATACGTCGTACGCACAGGAATAAAGTGAGCACTCTTCGTCAGAGTGTCTACTACCACGAAAATCGAGTCATGTCTCCTTGCCGTCAGTGGCAATCCAACAATAAAATCTATCGAAATAACCTCCCATTTCGATTTCGGAATGGCATGGGGTTGTAGTAATCCTGCTGGGTGTCTATGTTCAGCCTTTACCTTCTAACATTCTAGATATCTGGCCACATAGTTGACTATGTCAGCCTTCATTCCCTTCCAGAAGAATAAGGGTTTAAGGTCTGCCCTCATCTTCGTGACTCCCGGGTGAGCCATGTAAACTGCTCTATGAGCCTCGCTCAGGATTAACATCCTCAACTCGTCGTTTGGCAGTATGTAAATCCGACCTTTAAATCTCAATAAACCGTCACTATCAAATGAAAATCCCTCAAATCATGGTACCATCATAGTGTTTTGTTCGAAAAAACCCTCAACCTCTTTGTACCAGTCATCGTCACGCTGTAAAGTTAAAATCTTTTCACGTAGATTTGTCTGAAGAGGCAACACCGAAAAGATGCGAGGTTTCTGACTCAATGCATCTGCCACTCTGTTCACTATTCCTTTTATGTAAGTAATCTCGAAATCGTACTCACTAAGCAATTCCGACCAACGTCGTTGTTGTGCGTTCAGGTCACTTTGCGTAAATATGTGTTGTAGTCCACAATGATCAGTCTTTAGTTCAAATTTTCATCCAACAAGGTAGTGTCTCCAAACCTTCAAGGCATATACGATGGCTAATAACTCCAAATCATGCGTCGCGTAGTTCTCCTAATGCCTTCTCAGTTTCCTCGAAATGTAAGCGATCACTCGTCCATCTTGCATCAAGACTCCGCCTAAGCCTTCTTTGGGTGCGTCAATGCATACCAAGAAGTCCACATCCATGTCAGGGACCTTTAGTATCGGTGTTGTTGTCAGCAGCTCCTTGACCCTCCGAAATGCTTCCACGCATTTCTCGGTCCAAACAAACTTCTTGTTCTTCTTCTTCAATTCCGTGATCAGATTTGCTATCTTCAAAAATCACTCGACGAACCGTCGATAGTATCCTGCTAAACCCATGAAGCTGCACACTTCCGGGACATTCGTCGGTGCAGGCCATTCCATAATAGCCTCGACCTTTGCTGGATCCACGACGATGCCTTCGCCAGAGATGACATGCCTTAAGTAGTGAATCTTCGATTGGTAAAAAGAGCCTTTGGACAACTTCCCATACAATTTGTGCTCTCGCAAACACTGTAGCACCAAGTGCAAGTGCTCGTCATGCTCCTCCTTCGTACGAGAGTAAATCAAAATATCTTCAATGAACACTTGGATGAACTTGTCCAAGTACTCGCGGAACACCCCATTCATCAAACTCATAAATATCCCTGGGGCGTTTGTCAGTGCAAACGGTAAAACAATAAACTCGTAATATCCAAACCTCATTTTAAAGGTGGTCTTAGGGACGTCATCCTCCTTGATCCGTAACTGGTGATACCCTGATCGCAAATCGATCTTGGAGAACACTGCCGCACCCTTCATTTGATCGAACATGTCATCAATTTTCGACAATGGATATTAATTCTTGATCGTAGCCTTGTTCAGTTGACGATAGTCAATGCAAAGCCTCCACGATCCGTCCTTCTTTCATATGAGAATAACATGTGCACCCCATGGTGAAACACTAGGACGTATCAGTCCCAAGTCCAACAACTCCTTCAGTTTCATTTTCAACTCTTGTAACTCCGGGGTTGACATCCAATAAGGCATTCTTGCTATCGGTTCAGTCCCTGGTTTTAAGTCTATGGTAAACTCCAATTCCCTCTCTGGCGACATCCCAGGTAACTCCTTCGGGTATATGTTGGAAAACTCTCTCACCACCGGAAGGTGTTCTAGACCTTCCGCTACTCCCTTCTCGTTTAACGCAAGGATCGCGTAAAGCTTGCAACCCTTGCACATACTCCTTCATAGCTGTAAGGAAGAGATGAACCTCAGGGAAACTCCCTGGTTCCGTCCTACAATCACACGTCTCTGTCCCTCGTCATTGACCGAGCTCAACCACTTTGTCTTATAGTTGAGTATCGCCTCATGCGATTCCAACCAGTCTATACCAATCATGACATCATAAGATCCTAGGATCATGACGTACAGGTTGTCCCTTGTGACAAACTCTCCCAGGTTAAGGAAACAACCCGTAACCTTTCCTCCAACCTTTTGTTTGGCTCCCAAAGCCATCTCCATGAAGCTAAAATCGTCCTGTTCGACTGCCTTTACCTTAATCCTTTTTAGCACTACACTAGAAATGAAACTCTTTGTAGCACCGGGATCTATCAAAATACTAAGGGTCTGGTCAACGACGGTACCTGTCGTCTCGAGCACAGTCAACTGATGCTCTGCCTGGTAGTTATTCACCGCTGCATGAATCCAATGGGCCTTGCCCATATCTCCCACGGTAGTGGGTCCAACTGATCCGGATGCTCTGGTCCTCTCCACAGGGTAGTCACGCTGGTAGTGTGGTTCCCCACACGTCCAACACCCCTTCTTCAGGCCCAGTAGTCATGGTACCCGAAGTAGAAGATGAAAACCCACCGGCCAGGAACCTTGGTCTTTTCTACTGAATAGGCCTAAACCGCTACTGCTACGGGCGACGTTGCTGCTTATGCTGTGGTCCCTGATAAGGTGTCCACTGCTGAGGCGTCGGTCGCTGGGGTGTAGTGAAATTGGATCCCCTCTAGAAGCCACGATATCCCGACGTATGTCTGGCTGGTGTCTGATGCTGCTGTGCTTCAGATGAAACTTGCCCTATTGGTCTCGCTGGAGTCCTGGTCTGAACCCCGTTGATAAGCTCCTCCTCTGCTATGAGGGCCTTCTGGACGACATCATGCAAGGTTTGAGGCATCAAAATCCTAACCTTTGCACGCAGGCTGCCGTTAAGGCCGAACATGAACTGGTTGACCTTAAGTTTCTTCGTGTTAAGGTGCAGAGCATACCGGAGAAGCTCCATAAAACGAGCCTCGTACTCGAGCACTGTAAAAACTCCCTGTCGTAAGGCGTTGAACTCATTGAGATGACACTCTATGAATTCCTCTGAAAGGTACCTCTCTCGGAACCATTCATCGAACAATTCCCATGACACATCTTCGACGACCATGTTCAACTATGGTAGGAGCGTCTTCCACCATAGAAGAGCGCTCCCCTTCAGTTGAAAGACCGCCATGTGGACCTTCATGTTGGAGGTATAATCGCGAAGCGCAAAGCACATCACCATGTTCTACAACCATGCCTCAGCGACTGCACCATCAGGGGCACCAAAGAACTCAGGAAATTTGACCTTCTTGAGTTCATGGTGAATGCTACCAATACTAACCGGGGCACGCGGTGGAACCTCAGCGGGTGCCGACGCCCTGTCCTAATATCTGTCCAAATGGCTGATCAGTGCCTTAGACATGCGCTGAAAAGATCTCATCATTCCGACTACATCACCAACTGCTATCTTCTCTTGTTCGAGAACCTGCTCATCTCCCTGGGGGTTAGACCCCTCAGGTGTGGATGCTACTGGAGGCGTCGTGCCCCCTCCCCTAGCACCCCGTTGTCTGCCTCCGCGACGTCCTCTAACCATGATTACCTGCACGCACATAAGTCAACTCGATCAACAACAATATAATCAATCATTCACATCAACGAAAGCCATTGTCATCCCAAGTCGCGGGTTGAACCCGCTCTGATACCATATGTAACGAACCTCCCGTTCATCATGACAACAACCTCTCATAACACGTGCAATTTTTTTTGTTTTTTTTTTTGTGTGTAGGAAGGTAAACATGACGTTACTCAACAACGCAACACGACGATGAACACCACGCGAAGCACTCACGCAACAACAACATGACAACCTAACAAGATCAAGAATGACTACCCACCCGTCTTTCCCTACAATGGTTAGGACGTCCAGGACACATAAGCAACGCTCAAGCCCAGGTTCCCATCGATTTTTACCATTTAAGGTCTCAGGGTTGGCGACTGTTCTGAGGAACAAGGAGGTGTCTACATCCTGCTCGACACAAGCAGACCAAGCCAATAAGCAAGGGCAATCATTAATTACTAATCAACAAGACCCTCCATGGAAGGCGCAAGCTAAAAATGACTTCGCTAATTCTCGATCAATCGTCGAGTCAAGCCAGTCAGTAGTCATCGTCTGTTTTAGCCATTTAACGCGAGCCCATCTTAGCATGCCTAAAGCAAAATATCATAAGGTACAATCTAAATCCACCTTGAAACAATTTCCTTTGCAAATTTTAAATTTTACAAGAGTCATCATAGTTCCATCTAAATCAATTTACCTTAAAATGTTATTGTTGTTA